>VXBO01010732.1:84776-126336 GCA_013400135.1 Rhinoptilus africanus | reverse complement strand
TTTTTTTTTTTTTTTTTTTAGTTCTTTCATGGTTCCAAGAAGCTCTAGTAAGGAGAAATAGATGGAATGATTCTGGCTGCCTTGATTCAAGTACTAATGAGTCTTTCATGATCAGGAACAAAAACGGATGAAGGGAGGCATTTGTTTCACAAACACAGACAATTCCTTTTTTAACAAGGTGGTTGACAGAAAGGGTATAACCTGCTCCTCCATTACACAAGGATGCTGAAGCATGGAGAGCAATTTACTTCTGTGCAATGACATTCATTCTTTTCTTAATGGGCACCTTGGTGTTTCTGATTTCAAAAGGGAGTTTTCCACAGCAGTGGAAAGGCTATTTTCCTGGGTTTATGACTCAGATCAAATTCTGTGCTTTATCCCTTCAGTATACCTAAGATGAAAATATTCATAAAATTTTAATTGTATTTTTATTGCAGAACCTGTATGGGCACAGAGTCTTTTTTCATGTGCAGACTCCTCTAGACAAAACTTCTTGAACTCTGAGTTATATTTGATATATGTATACGTATGTGTGTTTGTACATACATATTTATGTTTATACACACAGAGTTGAACAGTGCTTGTGCACTAAGTTTCTGTATGCATGCAAATATACAAAAAGTAGGCTTAGCTCTGATTAAAAGCATCAGCGTAACCAAGGAGGATTCAGGGAACTTCTTCCTAATTATTTTATTATAAATGAGAGAACAATAAAGGAACTCTTGAGCCATTAGAAGGTTGAAATGGATCCCGAGACACGTCTCATATTCACTCAGTTGCCTTCAGTGCAGTAATAGTACAGTTCTGTGGCTGTAGGATGACTATACAATATTGGTGCTACACTCTTTGATGAATATTTGGAGTAATGTTGCTGTTTGGTGGTTTAGCTGACAGTGTTGTGAACCGCATGGTTCTTAGAGTGGAACTGTGCATCACAGGAGTGATGACATAATTTAGTACAGAATTTGATTTTAAAACATATTTTAAGTATAAAATAAAACCTCAAAACCCACAGCAAATAATCTTCCCCTTTACAAAAAAATCTGAGTACCACATGCTTATTTGCCCTAGAGAATTCCATTTCAAGGTTCAGTAACACCATCATGGCTATGAAACACTCAGAATAGATAGCAGGATAACAACCTTTTCCCTTCCGTCTCCTTTTCTTGTTTTTCTGCAATGGTTCCTTGCACCAATGACACCTGTGTTCCTTTCTTCCGCTTTGTGAGATTTATTCAATGTATCTTGAGGACAATTGATCACGAAGAATGTTTTAATATAACCGATTATACAAGGTGATGGTTCTGCCTGGCCTTTTCAAAACATGGTAGATACTAATTGACTGCATAATTGGTAATTGCTCTGTTTATAGTGATTATATACAAGAATACATTTAGGCTGGCAATTAGAAGAAGGAAACATGAAGAAGAAAATTGGAAGTAATTTGTCGAATAGGCCATGGGTGTCTGGCAGAGCTTGAAGGTATGTCTACACCTGTTTAAAGGGTTGCCGAGCTTCTGTAATTCAATCTAATATACTCTAAATCATACTGAAGGAAAAAAAAAGGTCAATTTATTTCCCTAATTCCAGGTAATACAGTACCTTATACTTTTAAAAGCTTCTTTGAATCAGAATCTAATTTATTAAACTGTAAAGTCCTGAAATATCTGTCCACTAAGATCAACAGAGACAAGACAGAAAACCAGTCTTCAACTGGAAATTCAGGAGTTTCAGAGATTCTGTAGTGTACCAACCTTGACTTTCATCTGAGATATAAGTGATCAGGGTTAGACGATTTCAGTAAAAGCTTGAGAATTTCTTCCTACCCTTTAAAACTTTACAGAGTATGTTCTCCCATCCTATGTTGTCTATGTTGCCCTTGCACTTAAATACTATATATTTTGGAGTATTTGAGGTTTTTTCCCACCTATATGTTCATCTGATAAATATATTTTTTATATAAAATTTGCAACAACAGTCTCCTTCTATGAACATAACTAACTAACTGCATGGAATCAGATCCTCTGTCTTAAGAGTTAATGGGAAAGTTATAGTACATTTTATCTGACCCAAGTTCATTAGCATAAAATATATTTTATATTTTGGTACTGGATATTTGAATAAAAAATTGTCTGGATATTTTAATAAAAATACTAATATAAAAGCTCTGATATGAAATTTTAATACTTTCTGTAATGCAGATAGCATTCATATTTTTAATGTTCATATTCATCAGGCTATGTTGAATGTAAAGCAGTGTTACAAAACTGATGGAATAAGCATGCCAACTGGACTAGTCCAGGTGTGTCAGTCGGAAATATAACATGTGAATGTTAAGTATCCAACTTTCATACTGTAGCAATGACTTTAGTTGTTACTGACGATGCACCATCTCTCAGCTGTGTTCCTTTTACCATCACTAACAGACTCACTCTCTTGTGTCAGTGGGTGGACATTGTTAAAGCCATACTTGAGTTCATCATTGCCTTCTCAGTAAGATCCGTCTGCCAGGGTAGGCTGACCAAGATACTGGGGTAATTTGTCAAAAATTAACATGGTGGCAGTAATTATAGACAACTTTTCCTAAACGTTATTAACAAAGGCAGTGTCATATTCTGAAAACAACTTCTACCGGGGTGATAAATTAGTGCTGGCAAGGCTCCTTCTCTTCTGGTTAAGTTGAGGTACTGCTCAGTAGCTCCAGAAGGACCATAAAAAATGGTTTACACTTAGAAAGGAAAGTGATATTTCAAGACATGACAGAGATACAGAAAATGCCCATTAGATATGGGATAAGGAGGAATATGCTTCCTGGGCAGATATGCAGCTGGTAGTCATCATTACTGCACTGATAAAAAAGTATGGTGCTTCTTGGGTTTTACCCTATTTGAACTTAATTTTGCAGAATGTTTCCTCTCTATACCTTGGATTTTTATTCTTATTTACTGCCTTATATTGACTCACATCTCCAAGAAAATAAAGGAGAACGAAGAGAAAGAAAAATCCAAACAATTTGATGAGAACAGAGAATATTGTTGTAAAAGATATGACCAAAATATATGACCAAATATGCAGCTGAAGTACTAGTAGTGCTTTATCAAGTTCAAAACCAATTTAACCAGCAAAAAAAAGCAATAACGTTGGCATGCAATGTCTTCCCCTTATGCTATAAATTATCTTTGCATGGTCACATGCAAATTGTATTCAGAGAATGATTCCTGGCCCATTTTAACTCCCAAACCATGCCCAACAGTTTTGGTGAGACTGCTAGCTGGCACGGTTCAACACCATCACAGGATACATTTTAATAGTATGAACAATTATACTTCCTTATCTAGAAGCACTCCTTGGCACTGTTTGATGCACTAATTTTACCAGCACTGGTATCAGTGTCCAGAGCCAGTGTATATAAAACACTATTTCCCTAGTGAATTAAGCGGATTTAAGTGCTAGCAGAAGTGGAGCCATCATACTTGTTTTTACTGAGATAAATTTATTTCTTTCTGTTTTTCTTGAGAGCTCAGACCTTTTCTGATGTAAAAAGAGTGGGCCACAAAGTTACTCGCCTTTATGAGGGAAAAATATTCAGGTGGTGTGAGAAAGAGCTGAAGAATCTGTAAGCCCCCTTGTGAGTGAGAAATGGGCAATGACTTTCTTGTAATTCCTTTCAAAATTTTAGCATTAGTGAAGTGTTTGGAATAGGAGCTGCATTTGCCTCTGCGCTGTCATGATATAGTAATGAACGTCACCTCAAACAACATGACAAGAGTGAAAACACACAATTGCTATCATTAACACATCTACTATGGTGAATGTGACAATTCTTGTTTAAGTCAATCCTCTCTTCTAATGGCTTTACATAGCTGCTTTTCACCAAGGTTTCTTTAATTTCTAGTGACATAGTGAAGCTAGTGTTTGTCATTAAGTTATACCTATCCGATTCACATGCTCTAAAATACAGCAAAAAATCTACTGCCCAGAGTTGGCAATTGTTGTCTCATGCACAAACTCTTATACCTGTTCCCACAGTAAGTGAAAAAGTGTCGGGGTACCTTCCTGTATGTGGCAACTGGGGTGCCTGCTGCAGTTTGACTAAGGCCAAATTTCATTCTCAGAATACAGTACTGGGAGGTAGGACAGGCCAGGTACTATTCCCAGTAGGCAGACTGTGTGTAAGCACTCTGTTTTGAAGTCTAAAAATGTAATTATATGGATATAATGTGTTCTATGCTGACAGATATCAGTGCCAGTATATACTTGGAATCTGTTTAATTTATTCATATAGATACACATAGATATGTGCTCACATAGCAAAACTGTGGGCATTATTCCATGGATACATTATCGAGACAGAGTAATCCATCTCAGACATGAGAACATTTATTCTAATTTATTGGAAATAAACATTTTGCAGTGCTTTGATGATCTAATGTTTGTCCTTACTATAGGTACCTTATCTGGCTCCTGTAATTAAGACTGGCATTGTTAGCTAATAGCACACTAGGACACAATATGGCTAGCACAACATAATGCTTCTAGTTCCACCAGACTTCAATTAACTAAGCAGAACAGGAGCATTTTTAGCATGACTTTAGACTTACAGCTGAACCCATGTGTGACATAAAGCATTATATCCATTCTCCCATTGATACAGACATAGGGGACCACATTCTTCAGACTATGAGGAAAGGAGGTAATTTCTTCTTCAAAATATTTACAGACTAAAAGGAAGGAAAAATGTTAACAATAAAATAATGTATTGGGCTGGATATAACCATAAGCCCAGGAGGCAGAATTTGTTGTAATACTAATGGACATTCAGTACATAATAAATGGACAATTGTTTAAGGTGGTGTTACAACCATGTACAATGGCACATGTAAAGCCAGTGACTGAAGGACCCAGATGGGATTCAGGGAGTTTCAGCCACCCAGCTGGGAGATGAAGGAGATGTACAATTGCCAGCATGGCTTTTCATTCTGCTGGCCCTGAGCTGTCCAGAAAAGCAAGTGATATGGAAAATAAGAGCACTTTGATTCCAAATGTGCTCTGCTGGACTCTTCTCTACATTCATCTGTTGAAATCCAAGAGCATCTCAGGAAATCAGCTCATCCCTCTCAAAAGCATGACTTATGCTGCTTAATAGTAGCAGCTGCATAGATCAAGCGAAGTTCCCTAGAACAATGGAATGAGGTAGCATTTTTAAGCAAGGTGTCCACAGAGCTTTGCCAGAACAATTTAGGAAATGGTCCTGAAATGGGTGTTTAGGGAGATGTGACAGACCTAAGCACACTGCAATCATTCATATTTATATTGGCTTTAGATGCAGCAACTACTTAGCTGAGAGAAGGGGATGATGGAGAGATTTGCATGGATAAAGCACTGAACAATACAATGAAGACAGGGGATTTACACACTGCAACACTAGATAAGCTTAAAGCCATAGAGATTGAATCACTGGTGGCATTTTTCCACAGACTTAGAAAGCTTTGAGAGTTTTTTTCCCCACTTAAGTATTACAAAAATAGGCATATAAAATAACTAGGATAGACTGAAAACAAATGAAGGACTTTGGTTCCCAGGTTTTTGGAGACTGAAACATACCTGTCCATGCTAAGGTATTTGTAGTCCTCAATTAGATAGATATAGATCAATTTGTGAATATATGTGGGACTAACTGTAAGTGAAATTAGAATATGGTTGAAAACTGTCTGAAAAAGTGGCTTTGAAGATATGTGGGCACTGATTATGCATTTTGCATTATTCTTGGTTCTCCAATATAATCAGCTATTCCTGCTAATCCGTAGGTAGGTGCTATGTGGAGTGTGAAAGATACCGACCTTTCCTTTTGTTACAAACCTGAAGTTTATCCAATATTCAAAATCCCTGTGGTAAACTTGGACCAAATTCCAAATAAACACAGCTTTTGTTTGCTGTGGATCTCAGATGATTCACAGGATTCACCTCTGAAAACAGGAAGAATTTATCTTGCGTTCAGAGCCTGGTTCTACCTCATTTTTACCAGTATTATTGTTTTTCAGCTGTGCAATAGAGAAACAGAGAAAAAGCTGAAACAGAAGACTTTGGTGTTCTATATCTGTTGGTGATGAGGTTTTTAATGACCATCAAGCAATGTGGGGTTGACCATGGGTTGTCTGGGAACTGTCACACGTATTTTCTATGATAGAAATTTTAGGAAAAGAGCAGCATAAATGGCTTACCCAAGTACGCTGCTGAACTGAGAATGAAAGTTTTCTTGAACTACTGTCATAATCAGATAGTTCTTCTTCCTTCCTATAAAGGACAAAGTGTATAGTTTCTTTTCATCAACAGCAATGAAGACAGTGAGAAAGTCCTAACTAAAGGCTTGTTAACAGTTATCCAGGTATATATTTCTCTAATTAAATGACTAAACATGAAACCATCTCCAGGTAGCACATCTTTCATTACAAAATTTCAATAAAAATTGTATTTTAAATCATGATGGTAAAGCATTTCCACCTGCTATTTGGTCATTAATGATATAAATAATGATAATAGAGTAGAAGCAAGGCAGCCAATTGCACTAAGATAGGATGTCATGGTTGGAGCAGCAATCATTTCCTTAGGTCATGTGATTATATTGTAGCTTGCAAATTTCCCGTTGGAAATTTGACCATGACCTGGTTATTTTGGACTCGAGAGAAGATTTTGCACCAAATGCAGAAAATGGTTATTTGTTTGGTGCTTCTTATCAGAAATATGGTTCCAGAGTATTCCATTTGTATACATACGCACACGCTATCATGATAGTTGGTGCTCATTGTCCAGTGTCACCAACTACTCTGGGTTATTCCATTCCCTCTTTTTCAGAAGGCAGATACGAGCCAGGAAAATACTGCTTAAGTTTGCCAGAGAACAGGAAGTCTCATCAACCAGTTGCCATCAAGGAGAATTTAGCATGTGATTCAGTTGAGTAATTTCATCCTCACTAGTAAGTAGTAACTGCCTGCTTGTTTCATCTTCTTGCTACAGAATGAAATAAATTATGTATGTAGGATCAGCTTAGTAGTACGGACTAGCTTCTTTACAGTGTGTTTAATAAATGTATCTCAAAATAGTCACCATCGATTATCCCATTCATTAATTGGGATGTTGATGCACAGAATGATTAAAGGATTTATCCAGGAATCCAGGGACAGAGCCAAGAAAGAAATCCAGATTTTATTTTACCCAAGGACAACTAGTCAGTAATAATTCCATGTAAAAAAAAAAAAAAAAAACAACATATAGGCCATACTGGTTATAACTGAAAGCATTTACCTTCAATAATATTACAATGAATCTGTTGCTTATGATTAGCCAGGAAATGTCAAAACAATTTTCAAACATTAACACATCATCTTGCTTTGCTTTTAGGAACCTGATCAAAGGCTGGCTGAACTTACCACAAAACTCTGCTGATTTCAAAATTATTTTGATTCACCGCCAGTTCTTATGGATAGCTTTTAAGTTTTACTTTGTACGTTCCTTACTTGTAAATCTCACAGGTGTCATGATGTACATGAGGGTGATCTGCAGCTTTGGATAAACGGCTGCTTGTCATCACACATCAGGAAAACTCTCTGGGGTGTTCTTAGGTGGTGATTAAGGAGAACTTTGATTTACAGCCAAGAACCACAATGAGTCTTTAATACAACAAGCAAGTTAATACACATAAAAAGAAAGAATCCATGAGGGAGAATGGTGTCTGGACATATCTCATATGCCGCCTTCTCAGCAACTGGTTTTAAAGCATAGGTTTTAGTACAAGTTCCTTAAAGAGAAAAAACATCTTCATATCACAACTCTCCTCTCATTGCAAACCACCTTCTGCTATCTGTACTGTAATAAGAGGATGGTAAATTCAAGTGAAAAAATGATCTCCTCATCCATTTTAATCACAGAGCAATGCCACTTTTGGGAAAATTCAGAATTTCTGCTTCAGAATATAGCAGATATAACTATGAACACAGTGCTGACCTAAGACTGGGTATGAATATTGTAATCTGCTTCTGAATGTCTGGTTAGGCAGGTGACTATGGCTACATGCAGAATGAGCAGGAGGATATTCGTCTTGCCAACAGAGGAGAAGGTGCTTCTTCTGACTTTGCTTTTTGCTTTCTCACATTGAGATGGAATATGCTGCTAAGTGAGCCACGTGGGCCATGATTTTACCTACTGCTACAGAGATGCTGAGCGCAGCTCCTTGCAGCATCAGCAAGCTGTCTTCTCCATCCCATCACCATTGTCTTGCCAGTCCTTCCTTTAGTAACCCTAAAAATTTGCAAATATTTTATAAATATGGACCAATATTTTTTTTAAGACAGGTTTATAGCTGATAAAATGCAAAACTATAATGTGAGAAAATGGTTTTGATGAAGCTACAATGCCTCAATTGCAATAAAGGCTAGATGCCAGGATGCAGGCGAAGGATATAGAAGACCTTAAAACCTTTTTTATGAAGGGATTCGGGATGAAAATCTGGGAGCATCTTGATTGTTTGGAGTGTTGATAAATGTATATTTTTTAATTAAAAGAAAAAACCCACACCACCACAAAAAAACAGCCTACAAATTGTAAGAAGGATTTCAATTCGTCTAAGGAATGAACTTCTGAACTAGCTTTCCATTAATAGTTTGGATAAAAAAAAAACCAAAACCTTATTACATCATTTTCATGACCAGTAAGTCTGACTATCTAAAAATTAGGTAATTAGTCTACGCTAATTTTCTAGGTACCTCCAGTTATTTCAGTCTCTATTTAAATCACCCAGTCACTGAGGAAGACAAGAGTGTTTAGAGAGTGTTTCAGCCTGTTCTGGCTTAGATTATATTTTTGGAAATTTATAGTTAGATAGCAGGTTTTTTTTTTTTTAATTTAAAATAGAATGTAGCTTATGTTGTCAGTGAGGGTGCATGATTTGGATGCATAAGCCTCTGATGGCAGGGGAAAAATGTCACTGACCTAAGAGTTCCTTTCCTGTCCTATGATCCATTCTTCCACTGAAGCTACAGTGTAAGCAAAGTTTTCTCCTTTATTCATCAGAACCAGAAACACTCACAGATATACAGCATGCCCTACTGAAGAAAGATGAATAGTGATAAAATATTTTTAAGAAGAACTGACATTTATACAGATGTAACCCAGGGCATCTTGGGGATTTTTCATGTCTGATTTCCATTGTTAATATTAATTCTCTGGCGAGCCTTGAAAATTTTGACCTTATTTTGTTTCTAATAACTCTTCTTATGAATCACTGATCCCAGAAATAGCTTTGATTATTCTGTAGACCAATCTAGTGATGGGATCAATATCCTCCCAGACTCTCCACTCTGCTATTCCTGCAATCATCCTGAAAAATCATAATTTTAACACTTTGACATATAATTAAAACATTCAACAGGAAATTTCTGCCAAGGCCCAGCACCATTGTCTTAAAATTAATCATCATAAACATTAAGTTCCAAAATGTTTTGGATCATAGAAAATATGGTAACAAAGGGATTAGTTACAACTTTCCAGTAAGTCTAAGTCTCATCATCCCTTGATTGAGAAGCACAAGTGTAGTAGCCACTGAAATGTCTTCCCTTGAGCATCCCACTTGTTGAGATGAAGGACAGAGCTAACAATATATAATGCAAAAAGAGTAGAGGATGCTGACAAGTCTACAGGTGTTTCACATGTTTCTAAGTCACTCAAGTCTTGAAGGAGAGAAAGACATCAAAATGTGGTAAACAGCTTGCCTTTCTGTCTAAGATATAACGGCCAGGTTATCAGATGGTGCCAATTAGTTTAGCTTCATTGATACCACTGGAGTTACACTGGCTGAAAGTCTGGCCATTAATACTAAGCTTAGCTGTGCCACTTGTCAGTAGCTTGTTTTGGGTTTATCATAGAGTTCTTCAAGGAGCTTTCACGAGGAACAAAGGCACAGTACACACCTGATGTCTGGATACAGATGGTTAATGAGGTAGAGAAGATCAACTGCTAGGACACACTAGAGGAGAGAGTAACAGGACAAATGTGGTCCAGAGATGCAGATGGGACTCCAGTCTCTGGAGCAAAAGATCCATCAGTGAACTGACAAGCAGATTGAAATGAGGCTACTCCACATGAACAAAAGATCAAGAGGGCCTTAAAGGACAGAGACTGAAATATTGTGAGGATTGAAGGGAACCATAAAAACCCAAAGCCAATGAGAAAAAAAGGATCCAAGCTGGTAAAAAAAAAAAAAAAAAAAAAAAAATCAAAGAAAAAATACCAAAAAACAAGCTGAAGATTTGCTCCGTAAGGGCCTTCTTACCATTCCCTAGCTATAAAAAGCCCTAAACTGATTCCTTCAGCCCAATCTGAGCTGAAGTACCTAATTTTGTAATCGTGTCTAAGAATGCAAGATTATAATTGTTCCTATTCACTGCTTTGGGAAATTTCTGGATTATATTTCAGGACCTTTGTATGTGTGTGAGAAAGTACATATAGGGTCAGGAAAAAAAGGATCATAGAATCATAGAATCGGTGAGGTTAGAAGGGACCTTTAAGATCATCAAGTCCAACCATTAACCTACCCTGACAAAAACCCCTTCTAAACTATGTCCCTAAGCACCTCATCTACCCTTTTCTTAAACACCTCCAGGGATGGTGAATCCACCACCTCACGGGGCAACCTATTCCAATGCTTAATAACCCTTTCAGTGTAAAAATGTTTCCTGATATCCACTCTAAACCTGCCCTGACTTAACTTGGACCCGAAGAGAGAATTATCTTTGATTGATGAGAACTTGCTTCCCTGTGGCTTTTGGAAAATGTCATGTGCCATAGAGTAGAGCAAGAACATGGGAAATGTCTCAGTTTTGCTGGTGTGATTTCCCATGGAAATAATAGTTCCTGGCTACTAGAACAAGATTGACACAGAATGCAAAATTATAGGCTGTGAGTAACGAACCATGTCACCTTCGTACTAAGTAAAATTAACAGTGACTGACTGAGCCAACACCTTTGATATGCCACTGCTGAATAGTACAGTTATGAGTCATACCAGTGGTACCAAAGCCCTCATGATCCATGTAGAGCTATGTGTGAGAAGTGGGACCATCCATGACAATTTGAGTGGGATATACCAGTTTGGAGACATTGGTCAATATTTTTAGTAAGTTGTTTGAGGAAGAGAGATCAGTGACTGTAGTAGATAAAGAGAAACTGTAGTCTGTCATTCATACTATCAAAAAGCCAGCCTACATGTACTAAAAGAACATGCTCCCTTCTTCATAAGCCAGTGTCTGAGGGTCACCTCTGTACCAGTTGTTTGCCATAAGGCAGAGTTTTCCAATCTTGTTAAAAAAAATAAATGAATCCCTTTTATCTGCCTGAACAGTGAAAGTTCTCAAAGTGATTTCCTCAGCTCTCTAGGTCAAAGAGACACTCAATTTTACCACACTCAATATGAAGAGAACAAAAAGGAAATGGATTCAGCCAACTGAAAATCTATGAGCTTGTGTCAAAATAGGTCTCTTTAAGAATGGGTGAATTACATTTTTACTGCATAGCAGAACAATAATGAAGAGTATAAGCCAATTGGCACCCAGAATAGTGTATGTCTGGAAAGCACTTCCTAAAGGAGCTGTGATAAAGCTAAAGGTTATTGCTCTAAAACAACAAAACCTTGCAAAACTCATGCAAAGCTCGTTAAGCTTTGGGATTCTTGCTGTCCTCCAGAGACCTGGCTCTGGCAGGAATGAGTCCCGTGTTTTTCAAAAGGGATTTCAGTGTTATTGAAAGTAACTATTTGCTGTGAAATTATGGGCATTGCATACTCAAAGACTTTTGAGTATCTAGGCTGTAGTCCAATAAATAAAAACTGTTGATGACAAAACTGGATTTTAAAACACCAATACCATGTTAATGGAGGTATTTAAATTCTGTTTCCTAATTGTATACAATCCCATAGCTCACAGAGGAGACACAAGGTGAGAAATTTGGTTCCTGATGTTTTATGCTACATAGTTTTTGTTAAAATAAAATTCTAAAATGAATAGTATGTGCTTGGGAATGAAATTAATTAGTTAAAGTGAAGTGAGGACTAAAAAAAAAAAAAAAAAAAGCCAAAACATCTTGATTTCTGGGAACAACTTGTATCCTAGGATAAACTACAGTATTAGGATAACCAAGCATTTTCCCGAATTTTTCTATGGGCCGTCTATGGATGGGCTGGAAACATGTGTCCTCCTTCTCTTTGAAAACAGAATGGAGACACCCTGACACCCTCTGTCCTGTTAAAAAAGTGGAGGCACCTTTCCAGGTGCTCAGATTATACTTGTATATACTACAGCCATTCTTTTGCCTCCTTTAGGAGAATGATCATGATAATTGGATCATGATGGCTTATTTAATCTTTGTTCCCTTTTTCAACTTGGATAAGATAGGAGGAAAAACATCTTAGAAGTATCTACTCAAGTGAAGAAATTAACTTACTCAAATAAGATTGTGACTAGATCTGTGCAGAAAATTCACAGCAAAATGAGAAACTTGCAATTCTTTGAAAGCAAACCCTTCTGACAAAGCTCACTTAGAAAGCAAAAGAAAGTTAAGAGCTTTATCAGTTGCTTGAGAATGTGAAATACTCCCTTTTCCTAATTTTTAATATTTTTTTAATTGAAAATTTCCATACCGTAATAATGCAACTGTTAACATTAAGATTTTCTATGAGGAAGGTAAAAAAAAAAAAAAAAGTAATTCCTACCTTTTTTTTTTCCAGTACTTTATTTTAATGGCCATTTCTTGATTGTATATTCCAGTAAAAGAAAAAAAACAAAACAAAACAAAACAAAACCAAAACATATCACAAAATTCCTTGGCAAATCAGAAATACTTTTGCTGTTCATCTGTATTTATAGTTCTGTCAAATTTACTTTGTGACAATGCTCACATTTAACTGTACAGAAGAAATGGCAATAATAACCAAAAAAGAATATTTCATACAATGTTGGATATTTTCTACAATATATGGGGAAGATTAGATGCTTATAATGGCTGTCTTTAGGATTTAAACCCACATAATATATCACTTTGAATCAAAGAAGAACGTAAACCTGCCCAATAAATCACATCAGATTCAGTCTTTTTTCTGTTGTTCAATTTTCCCTGAAATCCAGTAAGAATACACAGATAGTAAAACACAGGAAGACTCATGGAAAGGTTAAGGAATCTTTATTTCCACTTCTCACTATTTCTGCCCACTGATTGCCTTTCACGTCCTGTGGTTCTTGCCTTTTTCTTCCTCTGTCTGCGTCCAGTTCTACAGCTGTCAGTTTTGCATCTCAGAAGCTAAAACCAAATTGCTGTATGTGAATATTCACACCAAACAGTTCATATATTTTTAAAATGAGAGAAATGTTTCCTGGTTTTTTTTTTTAGATTTTATTTTATTTGACATGAAATGCAGCAGATGATTTTAGAGTCTTCTCATAAACAGCACATCAACAATGGGAAACTATATAAATACATATTTTACTGAGAATTAGTCACTTGGTCCACCATTTCTTCATTCTTTTTATTCTTTTGAATTTCTGTGTGTCTGTGCACACCATTTCTGGGCCTTTCTTTCTGCCAAATCAGATTTACAGGGTAGTGATAAGGTATGTATTGAGTGTACTTATCACCATATGATGTTTTGTATTTTGTTTTATAAAGTATGATGGTTTATTATTTGTTCATATCAGCTAGCATTCAGCTCTATTTGTACTGGTCAAAAGTAGGTCAATAGATTTTGTCTAGGTTTCTGCCTAAATAAGTGAGGTCAGGATTTGGCCCAACTCATAAATATTTCCCTTATTCCAGGAACCTGAAAAAAACAACTGAGGTAAAGCTGAATTCATTGCTCATTTAAGTTAAAAGACTGGCTGAAATTTCACAAAAGAAAATATCATCTCTATGACCTACGACTAATATGGAGATAAAAAGGAAAAAGAGATGTGTGAGTTTAGATTATGTGGTTCTACAAGCAGCTAAGGTGACATGCATGCACAGCCAGATCAGATATTGAGACAGAGTCAAGGGGCTGAGATCCTAAATTGAGAGTGACAACTCAGAAGAGACACCTGGGGATGGTCTACTGCAGTACAGCAGCACTTCCATCAAAATGAAGAGATGCTACTGTTGGTACTGTTACACCCCTCTGTAACTTACGGGTGGTTCATCAAACCCAAAATATAAGAATTCATGTTCAATACTTTCCTTTAATTAATTAGTATTAGATCTGTAATTCCTTTCCCTCTAAAGAATACCCTAATCAGAAAGCAAGGTGCAGAATTCATTATAAGGNGACACAGTGCTCCAGGTGGGGTCTCACGAGAGCACAGTAAGGGTGCAGAATCATCTCTATGGATCTGCTGGCTACGGTTCTTTTGATGCTGCCCAGGATGCAACTGGACTTCTGGGCTGCAAGTACACGTTGTTGGCTCATGTCGTGAAACTATGTGACAGCAAATCCAAAAAGAAGGAATCATCAGGATGAAATGAAGTGCCACTGGCTGCATCTGATCTAGCTATCCAGGTTCCCATTACAACTGGAAAAGATCTGCTAAATAAAGTCAAAATCATGTTTCTTTTCTTTTGATTGAGAGAGGGTAAAAGCGATCTGGTCACTGTGGTTCTTTGATGCTCCCTTATAAATGATGTCCTTCTGATCTCATGACATTTCCTACAGTGTCCTTCCTTTGGTAAAGTGATTAAAGGACATCTTCCTCCTCTCCTCTAGAGAAGAGCAAGACCTAACATGATGTTTAGTTCACTGTCAAGAAAATATATATGTTTGAGGCAGGCAGAGAAAGAAATCAAACTTGGGTCTTGTATGTTCTCAGTAAATTCTCAATCATAAAAAACAGCTGTGAGAAGCTCCTTTTTGGGGTTGGCGTAGAAGGTTTGGAGCCTGTTCATATGTATCCACCAAAATTTTAGAAAGTTGAAACTGTATAATAACCTTGACTAAGACAAGGAAGATTAGATAACTGAAAGCAGCCAGTTCACTGATTTGAATAGAGCCAAGTATTTTCCTTTTCATCATGAAGGTCAGTCTTCAGAGACTGTGAGGCTCTTTTGTATATTTAAACGGACTCTTACATTGCCACCCTTCATAGGGCATTATGTAAGTCTGGCGACAGGGGCAGCGCCCATAGGCATAGACTGTTGTGTGATGATCATTTCACATATAAGGGAGAAGGTCTTTGATGACATTCTGAAAGTCACCTTTCAATAAGCCCAGCATGCACCACTTAGCTGTTGAGTTGTGCTACTGCGTCTCACAACCTTGGAAATACTTGAGGCATCTTCTCGGCAGATTATAACAGATCCATGCCCATGGTCTGTCCATGAGGATCTGGAGAAAGAATGAACCCATTGAATTGCATGGGAAAATTGAGTATCAAGGCCATTTGCAAGGTGCCTAATACTTATTATAGAAACTATGTTCTAGTGTAATATTGTTGGTAGGACAAGGGGTAACGGTTTAAAACTAAAAGAGGGTAGATGCAGACTAGATATAAGAAAGAAATTTTTTACAATGAGGACGGTGAAACACTGGCCCAGGTTGCCCAGACAAGTGGTAGATACCCCATCCCTGGAAACATTCAAGGTCAGGTTGGACGGGGCTCTGAGCAGCCTGATCTAGTGGAAGATGTCCCTGCTCATCTTTAAAGGTCCCTTCCAACACAAATCATTGTATGGTTCTATGATATGTTGAATGCCAACTCCTTCTGCCAACAGGAACCTAATTTTAAGACAGGGAACTTCTCAGATGAGGACCTCTGAGTAGTTGATCAGAATCTTGTGTTCCTGTCCAGCCTGCTCTAGGTGAACTTGCTTTGTCAGGGGCGTTGGACTAGATGATCTGCAAAGGTCCCTTCCAACCCCTACGATTCTGTGATTCTGTGACCTTTTCTTAAACTGTAGAAGGGAAAGACTTGGAACTTGTGCAGACACTGCCTGCTGTTTCTGCATCAAAACATTATAGATGATGAATAGATGGATGAAATTGAGTTTAATTCTGAGCTGCAGAGACAAAAAGTTAAATTGAAAATGTTCTTTATTCAAACAAAAATAATATTAAATTTCTACTTTTCTAGTGTATCTGGGGCAAAATTTACTTTTTTAGGTTTTGTTTATTTATTCTATTGGACTGGGCATGTACGCATAGGTTCTTGAACTTGTTTATTCTCAGCAATAAAATAAGATTTTAAAATAGAAATGGAGGGAAGAAAAAATGGGGAAAAAAGATAACTCCACCCTTTTTCTGAAATATTGTAAGTAAAGACCTTTTCTCTACAATCCAATTCGGTATAGAATTCATTATAAAATGTTGACGTACGGTATTCATCGAGCTCTTTCCCACAGCACTTGCAAGTACGTTTTTTGAAAAATAACATCCATCTGTTGATACCACATGCCAATCACTGTTATCCTTTAAATATATTTTCCAAGGGGAATATTTTGAGAAACTATGTCTGACGATGACTAATTGACTTTTACACAACAGCTAGGTATTAGGAGAGTTTAAATTGAAGGTATTATCTGGGTTTACTGCCCTTGTCATTTTTATCCCCCTTTAAGACTAAATTTTATTTATGAAGTAGAATTAATTCAATGAGGGATCAATTTGGTGCATACTAGCTCCCCACAGTCATTTTATTCAATTAACACTTTGGTTTAAAGGTTATACATGTGCGTGTGTGAATTAGTAGCTTTCCCTCTGCACCGTGCAACGTGCTGCAAAGTGGAGGCTTGAGAGACTAAGGGCAAAATTGCTTAGTACTTTTCAGTGAATGCAATGACACACTGAAAACTCAACTTCTAAAGTATGTAGGAACTTCGTAGGACCAATTTAGTCGCAACGGATAACATGAAGTTTGCACAGGGAGTTTTCCTGTAGTGAAAAGATAGTCTGGGTTAACAAACATAAAATTTAATTTACTTTTATTTTTAATTTATGAATGAAGTATTTCAAATACAAACACATTAATAGAGAAAGTCTTTAGTACCTGTAGTCTCAGATACCGTTCCCACTCCCTCCCCAAATATCATAAACATCTGCTGGCTCTCCCATTGTTTTAGCTACTGATTCTTGACAGAACCACTTTGTAGCTCCTGCTAACTCCCTGTCACTGCTTCCTTGACATATTTGAGACTACTTGGATTTACTCTTACTGTTTAAAGGTATCATACTTCCACAAAGGATTATCTCTAGATGTGAAGAGTCCTCACATGAATATCCCTTGTCTCGGGGTTTTAAAGTCTTTGAGGAGGTTATTTAAATAAACACAAGCATAACAGCTCATCCTCTAGAAAGGGGATAAGAAAGAAAGCTTACTCATCTAGGCTTAATAAAAACTTTAAATATTTTTTTTTGTCTTGCATTATTTTAGGAACACCTCTTAGTATTTCTAGGTTACAGATGGGCAGGAAATTGCTTAAAATCTAACATCTGTAAGCTAGCTTTTTCTTCCAAATCAGGTGGAAATTCACATCTTTCAAAGCCTGTCATAGAAAAAAAAATGTGAAGACTGGTACATAGTCATATGAAAAAAAAACAAACCAAACCAAAGCAACAGGGTAACAGATTCAAATTCAGAAGACGAGGAATTAAAGCTGTACTCTCCCTCCTGCTTTCCACAAGGCCAGAGAAAACAGGGATCTGACAGACTGTATAAATGAAGTAATTTATTTGAGATGAAAGATGACTTTGGAAAATGTTCAGATGGCAGAACCAACATTCAAATCACTGCTTAACACTAGGCAGAGTGAGGAAATGTATTTGAGTCTCTTATATCCTAATGAAGTAGCCCTGCTACTTTAATGTATGCATGCTTTCTTGCTCAATTTCATCTACAGATAAGCAACTTTTTCCTAATTAAGCATCCTGGTCATTTAAAAAAAAATAAAAAAAGTGCAGCTTTTTGCAAATGAAAACACACAAAAGGGCCCCTCTCGAAAAATAGTTCAGAACAGTTCTTGACCTTCCGTAAGAGCCATTACAAAGCACAGGACACTCGACTGAGATGTTCATGACTCAGTTTCTTGGCATGACTGATTCAGATCCTGACTAGCTCAATTACAACAATATTGAAGCAATCTCCACAGCATTTTTTTTTTCTAAACTGCAATCTTAATTTTGTCACCATGTCTTCTTGATCAAGCAAAAGCACTCTCATTATTCCTGATGCTTTGCTCTTTCACAGAGGTTTTAAATGAATAAAATTCTGGTATATTCTGTTGTGATCTAATACTGCATTGCATCAGGGTAAAGAGCAGCTCTGTTTACATATGTATATGTATATATGCAATTTTCTTCTTGTCTTCTGTTTTACTGTGATGAAATGGACTTCAAGTATGTAATTTTGCCTGTGTCTATTACTGCAGATTTCCCTAATATTCCTTGTTACCCAAGTGAGTTTTTAAGCTTGCCTACACAGAGACTTTCAATAAAATTAATCTGAATTAGAGGTCTTGTTTGAAAATATGTTGCTGAAGCATATGAAATTACTATTTAGTTATTCTGAATGGAATGAAAGCAGCCTTAACGGAATTTCCCTCCTTCCCTTTCAAAACAAATATAAACCAAAACAGATTTATCAAATAGAGGTGTAGTTTCATATAGGATTTAAACCAGGATAACTCCTGAGAAGATGGATGTGTGCCATGACCTATTTGTGTTGCTGTCTGGCCCACGGTATTTAAAGAAACAAAAACAGGTATAGAAGGGACAGCAGCATTTGAAGAAAGAAGAAAAAAGGCTGAAGACATTTCATATACTGTTTTAATAGCATTTCTCTGTGATTGAGTTGAATTGATTGTCCAGAATTTCATTTCTTACATGTGTTTAGTAGCAATATATCACTGCACATGACTAAGCCATCTTTTCTGCTAAAAGACACTTACTATGCTCCCATGGAATTGGGAAGATTGAAGGGGGTTAAAGTCTTCTTTCTGAAGCTGCTAACAGGTGACTTGCCAATATGAACAGAAGCCAAAAGGCAGCCTGGCTTGCCAACCAGCATTAATGTTAAGTACATCTTAATTATCCAAGTACCCAAGTATATCTTAATAACCCAAGAACGCCTGGGCAATTGGTCTAAAAGCCAAAATGGACTGAAATAGCCAGGGCTTTTAAAACAATTTCTAGGAGTGGTTCACATCTAAGACATTGCAGACTAGATGAGGAAAAGATACTTTTAAACTGTCCATTAAACAGACTCTTAAAGTTCACCATCTGTTGAAGACTGTTAAGAGGAATTCTCACAAATTCTGATTCTCATGTGCTCCTCCAAGTTTCTCTTTAGCCTAGAGCAGACTGAGAGGGGGTTCACAAAAGGTGCCAAGAAAGAGCTTTAAAAAAAGAGGGGATTAGCATAAAAGATTTAATTCTTCACCTTGGTACATATTGAAGTTTTTCATGTGGATATGGCTATTGAAACAGTTTCTTTAAATAAGATGAATCTTTCCTATTTCCTTTTTTTTTTTTTCACATTCTGATGATTACATAAAAATGTAATTGTTTACATAGTTAAAGATTATCAGCCAATATTTTTATGTTGTCATAAGATGGAAAAGTACAATTTATTTAAGGTGATTTTGGCCTGGATCATTTGTAATGAACTCAGGGCCTCAAAGAGTTTTTTGTGTTTTGCTCAAACAAGTACAGATTATTCTTTAGTGTCATACTGTTGATTTCAGGAGCTGTACAACATACATGAACAAAGACTGTTCAGCAGTTTGAATAATCCACATGATATTCTAAATGATATATCATTTTTCATTAAGTGTTTTTTTCCCTTATTAGAATTTTGTGTCCTACAGTGTAATTGAGTACTAATTCCTTCCTCAGCAAACAAGGAATTAATGTCTGACAGAAGGCAGGTCTGAGATTAAAGACATGGTGTAAACAAGAAGCTTTACAGTTCTTTTGTCACATTTGTGTGTCTGCCTTGGGACAATATTTCCCTTTACATGTTTACCTGATTTTTAAGATTCTATAAAGAGGCAATATTTCTGCAAAAATGGATTTTCTTATTGGTCTAGCAGATAACTCTGTTCTGGAACTTTCTTATAGCCTGTAAGGATACAAGAGATGCACTAGGGAAATGCAGAGCCATACTTACTTATTACTTACTTATTTTACCTTCATGTGAACCACAGTATTTGAAACTGGATGGCATGCAAAGCCTTCTGTGGAAGACAGCAATTCTAACAAAAAAACCCCAAAAAGACTGAAGAGGTTGCTCTTTAGTGACTTAGTCTGCTTATATTTTTCCAGTTTTATCAGCAGATTTTCATGATTATTCTAGTGGTTCTGAAACAATTTGCCAAATTACCTTAATCTTCTGATGATAAAGTAGTTGAATAGCTTCTTTTCTTCCAATTATGATTCTTTTTCTTTTTTCACTGCTCCTAATAGAATGTAAGATTGAAGATACAAGCATTGTGTGTTTTTTGAAGTTCTGTTTCAAGGTTTGATATTGTATGAAAAATGGTCTATGATGTAATCATGTTCAGAAAGCAGGGTTCTTCTTGTTAGTATGAGTCCATTAAAAATGCCTGATTCTTACACCCAGCTACAGACACTCATGCTGGGTCTTCCTGTCAGCAAAGAGGGTTCTGCTCTAGTACTCTGTCAACGGAATTTAGGTTAAAAGTGAGATATGAGAGTGAAAATCAACTTTGTCTTATAGGTATAATTTTAGTGTGACTGGGTATACATTGAGTACCCAGTACACCAAAGTCCTTAATTCTTAGGGTGGCC
The DNA here is from genome assembly GCA_013400135.1 of Rhinoptilus africanus. Taxonomy (NCBI): domain Eukaryota; kingdom Metazoa; phylum Chordata; class Aves; order Charadriiformes; family Glareolidae; genus Rhinoptilus; species Rhinoptilus africanus. The sequence continues at coordinate 105,530 of VXBO01010732.1, read as the reverse complement.
CAGGAGCACCCCAACTGGTCTCTGTACCGATGAAACAGTGAGATGACTCCAGACAAGGATTCTTTTTATAGTTATATATAAGAAGAGAATTACAGCTATTATATATACATACATATATAGTTCTTCTATATTTTTACATATGGGAACACTTTGCCATTCAAAGAAAACAGGTAGCAAATCAAAGAGATTGCAGAGACCCCGCTGGAGCAGAGACCCCCCCCTGCAGCCCGGGGAGGGCCCCAGGGCGCAGCAGGTGGATATTCCCTGCAGGAGCTGCGGCCCTGGAGAGCCCAGGTGGGAGCAGGTTGTCCCTGAAGGGCTGCAGCCCGGGGCAGGGCCCGCGCTGGAGCAGGGAGAGGGAAGCTGGGAATGGGGGAAGTTTGGAATGGGAAAGCTGAAATTTTGTTGATGCTTTTGTCTTTGTTTCTCACTACTTGAACCTGTTTTATTTTTTGACAAATTAAATGAACTGCAACTCCAATTCCCCATCCAGCTGGGGGGTGTGGAGGAGTCTGGTTTGAAGGAGTAAATTTGTGCCTGGAGAAAAAAGGAGTGGTGGGTGAAGGTGTTTTAGCTCTTGTCTCTTACTATCCAAATCTCTTTCTAACTGAAAAAACAAAACAAAACAAAACAAAAAACTTTTCACTAGGTCAAGTCTGTTTTACTTATGGTGGGAATTGGTGAGTGATCTCTGTGTCTTTATCTCTACCAGTGAGCTTTTCCATCCTGTTTTCTCCCCGTCTCCTATGGAGAAGGAGGAGGGAGAGGAGGGAGGGAGAGGATGGATGGGGAAGGGGGCCAAGGCTGGCCCACCAGACAGGGTGAGTTACCAGCAGACACTTGATGCGGTTCACTGTATGGCGAGGCTAAAACACATCACTGAAAGCTCCCACCACTGAGGCAGAAGGAGGGGACACCATCAACTTCACCAATGCAACATCATTTTTAAACTAACACAAGCTTCTAGGGTATCTACACCCTCAGGCTGCACTGTGACAGTACAGATAAAGGAAATAGTGATTTAGTGTCTTCTCCTAGCCATACTGCTTTTCCCTTTCCCTTCTGTGCCCAGTGCACCCATGGGTTGTTTTCTTTGTGAAAGTATTTGCGTAAGTGTGATCCCTGTGGCATGAAACCCTCAGGTAACCTATAAAATAAATACAGTAGAAAAATGTACAGCCTTCCCTGAACAGCTTCTCTGAGAGATCAGACAAGGCCCGGTGCCTGTGTGAAGGTGGAGATGAAAATGAAAATTACTCAGGGGCATGAAGAGAAAGGCAATGAGACCATCCGGTGGCAGAGAGAGACCAAGCTGTGAGATCACTTTCACTGTGACACAAAAATGCAACTTAACTTCACACAGAAAACATCAAAACTGGTAAATAAAGAATAAAGTACACTCTCTGGCACTGAGATAATTTAGCACAGCAGCTTTCATATCCACACTATAAAGGAGTCCTTTTACTCAAAATAGTGAAACCCTGTCCTAAGTGTCTAGTTGCAGTAGTCCATGATCTTAACTAACTCCTGACTGTCCTCAGGCATTACTCAATAAAGCGCTAGTTGACCCAAGCCATTGACCTGGCCATTTTTAATTTACTAGTATGGACTCAGTCATATCTGTTCACTGCAATGATTTTTTAGTGTCTCCTTCAGGACAGACTCTCTGATTAACAGTTACTGAGGATGCAATTCAGCTTCAGATCAAAATACCTGTAGCACAAGCATATAAACATAGGCAGTTTCCTAAACACTGGTGTGTAAGGCCATATGAAATGTCATATATATTTGAGAGTTAAGGAACTAGGGACGGTCATATGTCATAGGACCTGCGACATTCTGCAGTGGCATCTGAGTTGGGGGAACATAAACCAGAGCAATTCAAATCACAATAGCTTCATATATTTAAGGTGTAAGTCAAGCTGTAGATTTCCATTATAGTTAATGAATTTTCACCAGAGTTGAAATTCAGTTTTCTATAAAAAGGGATCTAACACCCTCTGAGATGTCTAAAGCTGTCAGAATCATTCAGATAGGACTGGCAAATACAATGTAGAACCTATACCCTCCTGGAAAGTGGAAGCCATGCATAATACTCTAAAGTATTTCAAATTACAGTAGACGTCCCCGGGGTAGACAACTGAATCAGGTCAATAGTCTCTTAAGGTATGGTAGCAAATGCCAGTATTAAGAGTTTGTGTGCTAAACTGGGGCAGCAGGCCATCAGACAATGAATTAAAATAAAATTGATCAGAATGTTCCTCTGACACTAAATTTGAGTGAAACAGAGTGACCTCTGTTTGTCCTATTAAACTCTCCAAATCAGAGCAGCCTCATTCAAACTGCCTGTTGGGAATGATCTCAAGGTTGTACTAAGCCCTAAAAAGTACAGGCTAGCCCAGATTAAAATCACAGCAAAGTTAATCACAGTTTCCCTGTAGGTGGAATGAACACTCAGAACACTTGAGTGTTCCTTCAAGCTATTTAATTAGCTATGATAGACATAGTGAAGCGGCATATAATAAAGAAATGGCTTGCTGTACCTGAAAGAGACAGTTTTGCTCATCCCATCTTGGTGAGTGCCATTGGTGGCAAAATTGGTCTAAGACTGGGATTTCTTTGACTGCTAACAAGATAGAAAAGGTGTGGTTTCAGAAAATTCTCCTGGGCATACACCTGCAACTTGAAGAATGTGAATAAATTTGGAAATTGAGCCTAAGTGCATACTTTTGTGACTTAGGCTCCCATGTTCTGGAAACATTTTCCCCAACCCCTTTCTTCTTTTTGACACCAGCATGGGTTATTTCCCACTCCAGTTGTCACCCTAACAAAAGTGTTGTAGTAAAAATGTGCTGCTTTTTCTTGCTACAAAAAACTTCTGCTCAAACATAAGCCCTATTTAATCTCGGGCCAGAGCAGTAACACAAAGGTTTTTCTCCCCTCAAGCAGAGGTTGCAAACCATTTTGTTTAATAGAGGGCTATCAGGAAAGCCTGCAATTCCTCATGTGTGAATGAAGCTATTAAACCCCAAACCACATTACACAAATAATGTCCATTTTGATATTTCAAAGCACTTTTAGCAAGGTGCTCACAAGAGTGTTGTAAATGATCCGTAAACAGTGGAACACTATAGGGACAAATTGTAGATTGAGCAATTTATTTTCACAAAAGTTTACTGCCAAAGGAGAAAGCAATCACTAGGATCACTCGAGGACCCGATCCTACAAAAGCTTGTCTCCTCTGTCTTCCTTGTTCATGCTGTGACACTGTAAATCAGGAAGATTTGTCCTGTGAGTAAGGTGTTCTTAGGTAAGTAAGGGGTTTGGGGTACTGGTTTTTTGCTGTGCAATCAAACAAAACGGGTACCTCCTTCATGTGTTTGTGGGTAATTCCTTCACATTTCTAAATAATTTCTTTTTATTCTTTCTGGCAGGTGCGCCATCACTGTAAGCATGAGGAACCAAGATCAAAAAAAGGAACTAAGCAACAATTTCACGTGATACTTGAACAGGACTTGTCTTTGTAAATGAAGGAAAAAAAAAAAAAGTCAGTATTCCTGACTTCCGGGACAGTGGAAAGGCTGAGGAAAAAGACTGTCTTCTTTCAAGTGTTCCACGTGTGATGCTTTAAATTTATCCCAAAGAAACCAAAAAAGGCTGAATTTCAATAGTGCTTTTTTATATTGGCTTTTACTATATATCAAAATGAGTTTATATCCTGCATTTCAACATTTCCTATATCTAAACTATGGAGCTAGTATCCAACAGCTAGGGATGATAGCCTTTAAAATCACACTACCTGGCACCAGCTGAGGTGACAGGACTGGTGATGGAGACTTGAAAGGGACTGTGGTTTCATGACATTTTTGTCATATTATTTTTGAGATCAGTAAGGGACAGATTCTGAAGAGAGTCAGCAGGAACAGCTCCACTTTAATCTGTGCCAGTTGTTCACCATTAGTTCTTGAAATTTATTTCATTGTCTCTGTGGTGGGTTTGACCTTGGCTGGCTGTCAGATGCCCACCCAGCCACTCTCTCACTTCTCCTCCTCAACAGGACAGCAGGAGAAAATAAGGTGAAAAAGCAGAGTTGTTTCTGAAGCGCTTTTTCTCACTCCTTTCTCTCACACCTGCTACACAGTGCTTTTTACTCTTCTTAAAATATGTTATCACTGAGATACCGCCAGCTTTGATGATGAAGTAGGCTTTGGCCAGTGGTAGATCCATTTTGGAGCTGGCTGGAACCATCTGTGCCCATCACGGGAGTAGCCTCTGATCTCTCCTCACAGAAGTCACCACTGCTACCGAAACCTTGGTATATAAACGCACTATACCCTCATATCCCATCACTCTGATATTAGCTTCTATCACAACCTAACCTGCATTTTGGGAACAACTACTCTGCACCAGGGACTACAAAAGGAGAGGTAACCTTCTGCTCTTGTATTATCTCAAAACAGTCACAGTGTGCCTTCATACTTGGTTTATTGCCAACTGCACCTGTGGCACAGCTGGAAACTGGATATAAGGATAATGAAAGCAGCTGAAGTCATGTAGTTGGTCTCCAGTGATTCTCAGGCTGCCTAGATGTGCGTTTCTCATTAGGAGTGTGAATAACATAAACTGGTTTTGTTTAGGGGCACCTCAGGCATCCTTATCTCATCCTTAGGCTTTGCATGTTAGGAATGATCTCAAACTCAAATTCAATAGAGAAAGGTTCCTTCAGGAATCCATCCAATATTCACTCCAGATTTCATGCTTTTACTCACAGGTTGTTGTTTAGGACTTGTGATATAAGACTTCCTTTTTGCTAAGTACAAATCAGAAACATATTCCAGAAACAAATCTGGAAACTCAAAATCACTGGCAGACTAAGCCAGAGGGGTAAATTCCAGACCTTACAGTAGCAGTGCCCCCTGCAATCACTTCTCCACATCCTTTAGTGGAGGTTTATTGGATACCAAAGCAAAAATAATTTTATACAAATGGGTCTTAAAATTGGAATTTGACCTTTTAACAGTTACAGGTCTTTCACAGATTCTTGGACCCTTTGAAGCTCTGATATTTGGATGTCTGTGGATCTAACTTTGAAACTAGACTGGCTTTGAGACGTAGATTGAACCACATAACATCCAGAGATCCCTTCCAGCAAAGTTATTCTTTGTCTCTATGACATTGTGTTAATCTAATCCCTGATAAACTGTTAAAAATTACTTTTTAACTAAAACAGTAGCTATGGGAACACAAACAAGGTTATCTGCTAGCAAAAGGGACAGCTAATTCATCTGTTGCTGAACACTATTTTCAGATGTAATCACAATGTTTCCTGCCTGGAATTATTGGCATCGAGCTTGTAAATGTATCCCCTAAGGAAGGAAAAACACTGTAAAACACTTGCCTTTAAAGAGAGAGAGAGGTTTATTGGATTTTTACACCAGACAACATGAGCTCTGGTAAGATACTGAGTGATATTTATGTCCCTGTACATCCAGCCACATCAGCTTCATTTTTTTTATTTTCTTCTGTTTTTTTTTTTTTTTTTTTTTTTTTTTTTTATTATGGCCTTAACGAATATAACAATCACTGGTATTCACTTCTGCATCTTTCTAGTTTTCAAAATACATACACATTAAAGGAGGGTGAACATGGCAGCTGAAAAAATAGTGTCTTCCAATGTTTTTTACTACCTCATGAATTAAGGAGAAAAAGGGGCAGGGGAGGGAAGAGAGGAGATATGAAAACAGAAATGAAATTATTCTTCTGATATACATATCCAATAAGACTGCATGGCCTAAAGGGGATGTGACCATAGTTTTTCAATATGCTCAGCTTAACTCTGAGTTGTTACCAGGTCATCAGGCAGAGCAATTTACACAGACCTCAAGGGATACCGGGTATGGATCAGCACAAGTGTCACAGGAGCACAAATATAGCTTAAATCTGCCACACTGCGTGGCACAAGGTGCTTGACCCTCTGCTTCCCACACATGAAGTGCTGCTTCAGATCCTTGGATCAGTCCATCTCAGAGCTCCCTACAGTATATAGTTACTTAGCAATATTTTCAACATGTTTATGCCATGGGCATGGATACTATAATGCAAGTTAGCCTGTAGGAAGTGATACTGGCCTAATTTTCTACAGGCGGCTGCACATACGTTGCAAAATACCTTAAAAATATTTAGACCTATTCCAAGGGTGGAAAATTCTCCTGGAGAAATCTGAACAAAATGCGTTGCTTCTTTGAGAGTGGCCTGACCTTAGATTTTCATGTGACCAGTCTGTTTGTTTGTAGATAGCTACATCATGTAATTTCTCCCAATTTGTGTTTCAAGTGTCATCTCTTCTTCCACCACATTGCAGAGAAAATAAATTAGAGGAAAGTCCTCTTTCTCTGTCTTTACAAGATGAAAAGAGAGAGCCATTTGGTGATTTGCTCAGTCCTATCAGACTGAGTTAGACACATTTTTGTAACATTTATATTGAGTTCAGCAGGCATTCCTTACAACAGGAATCATCTGACTAAATGTGGGTGCTCATACGCATTTCAGCAAGACCCTTTTCGTTCTTTTTACTGTCAGGGAAGATCTAGTACTATAGACAAGGGAATTTAGGACGTGATTCATCTCCTCCTAAATGGATGCCTGCATTTGTTCAGAGGAATTGTATCCTAAACTCCATTAACTGAATTGATCAGATCTCTACTGGTGATAATGGGAGCACAGATAACCAGTTCCAATGTAGGCGACTGTACTGGAAGTCAGCTGAGATTGATAAGTCCTACCTCTCATTTCCTCAGCCTCCTCAGACTGAAGTGTATGCCACACATCCAGCTGCTCCATCCTGTCAAACCTTACAGGTCATGGAAATCCCAGCTTCCTGGTGCAACAATGAACTTCACGCACATTCAGGTTTTAGCAGGACATGAATGCTGAGCTGTTAGTAGCAGAAGCTTGTAGCTTAACCACCTAAATTTCACCAGTACCCTTTTTTGGAGGTCTAAGTCTTTTTTTTTGGGGGGGTGGGTNNNGGTGGGTGGCGAGGGGGTGGGGGCAGTTTGGGTGGGGGAGAGTTGATTCAAAATGCCCTGCTTGTAAAGCAAATAGAGGGATGCCAGCTCCTACACCAACGGTCTCGTCTTCTAACATAAGAATGACCAGTACTTGAGTCATAGCAAAAGTTCAGTGAGTCCAGTATCCAGTCTCCTGCAAAAATTGTAGTATGTGAATAGTTAATTAGGTGTAATAACTGGGCAGGCACATGTGATACTTCCATAAGTTCTCTCCCAGACCCCAGAAGTAAGTCTGGTAGATGACAAAACTTTTATTGTTTTGTTTTTTCGTTTGTTTGGTGTTTTTTGTTTTGTTTTGGTTTGGTTTTTTTGTTTGGTTGTTTTTTTTTATGCTTGCTGTTTAATGGTCTTTGCCCACTTTGTCTGGTTTAAAACTATTTTAATTAATACAACTTGTGAGTAGAACTATAAAAAACTATATAATTCTTGGTGGACAAAAGGTTTTATAATAGCTATTGTTATTAACTTTCTTACAGATTATTTTGATGGCATACATTTCATGATGATGATGAAAGAGACACACAGTGTCATTCAGAATAAATTACTTTACATAGTCATATGATGAACCTGTGAATCTACTTTCTTTGTGTTTCCAAACAAGGAACTATATAGTCTCCAAATAACTCTCTGGTGCAGGATACTATACCGGAAGCAGAGAGCAGCTGTAACTGCTCATAAATTGTGTTTTCTTAACTTGAGTTCAGTTTAAACAATGGAATTAGTGCTTTGGTAATTAAACTTTTACCTTCACTGAAACTAGAGGAACGTGCTAAGACCAGGATACCGCACATATATGAAAACAATGACAGTAGCCTTGGATCTATTTTACAAGCATTGTAAATTACATTTATATCCAGGTAATGTCCCATCAGTCTAACAGAACAGTGCAAAGAGACCTTATATAAGTGAAATGTCCATCTTTCTTAATTATCTGCATGTAGGTAGGAAAACATTCCCTAATTTTTAAAAGTGGAGTGTCAGGGAAATAAGATCAGCCATACTTCTTTCTCAATATTGGCTTGCTTTAAATACCTCACCTACTTCCTTTGACAGGGTGTAGCTCCCTGAACAGCCTCTCTTCTTCTACTGATATATACTGTTGTTTTACATACATTTTTATCTTCTCTGCCTATAAGAATGAGTCTCTTACAATTCTGTCCATAGTTCATAGTCAAATGCAATGCATGGACAATTAAGGACTCAGTTAAACTCTTCAACGTTTTTTAACCTAATTTTAAGATGTGATAAACAGACCATTTTTGGTGTGTGTTTCTTTTCTCTGTAGCAACACTAGGATACGTGTGTGTTCTGCACTTTTGATGCTTCCATTTTCAAGAATGACATATGGGTGCCAGTAAAAATGGTTTGCATGTCTGGTGTTCAGCTATTTCTGTTCTTCTGTTTCTGAGATAAGCAGATGGGGATTAGGTAATTCTACAGCGCTGTAAGTTGTAAACAAGTTTGTATAAATATCACTGTCTCAAATATTATGCTGAGTTTGCTCCATTTGAACTTCTGTCTCACTACAGCTTTTCTTCGGATTGGTAGCATATGTCATGTATATTTGGTTGGTTATTGTCTCCATCCCAATCGGTATACGAATTCACATCTGTTGAATTGGTCTTCTAAATTTTACTCATGTTTAGACTTGAACTGACTTCCATCTTGGGAAGTGCACTCCACGATTCATAGTAAAGTGTACGTTTTCCTTCCTTCTTTACTTTGATAAGCAAGCTAATGGGAAATAACATTATCCCTAACACCTGGCTATTGCCCATGAAAACTACTAGGATAGTTCAACGCTTTCAAATCACAGTTTCTGACTCTTTGCAGCATTAGGAAAACATATTACATCATTTGCATGCATGACATATTCTGCTTTTAGCTGCAAGAGGCTTACCTAGATTTTTAGAGATATTCAGATGTAACAGCAAAATAGCAAAAAGAAAAAAGAAAACACTGGCTAATGCTTTGAGGAGCTTTTTAAAGTCTGTGAAGAAATCTCAGTCAGGACCTACCTCAGTGTATCAATTAGAAACATTAAGAAGGTATAAACAGAAAAAAATTAAAATAAATAAATAAAAAGTTACCTGATTCAAGGAATGAAGAAAACCAGCAATCCACAATACCAGAAATAAAACCTAGTAGTCACAGATGGAGATAAGACAATGATGTGTTTGTATAGACCAGACTGCAATAATGTAAGCTGTTAAGTTAAAAATTACAACATGAGAAAACTGTTATGACAATAAACCTTTGATTACTCAATTAACAGGAATCTTTTAGCATAATTATTTTTCTTTTCTTCAAAAAAGTATTTGAAAAATTAAAAGAAAGTACTAAACCTTGATAAAGAAAAAAGAATGTATTTCAGTACAGATAGTAATGTCTTTTTCTAAAGCAAAAATATATTTAGATAATCATTTGTAACACTTTTTTAATTATTTTATGCTTAATGTAATTCATCACTTATAATACATGAAGTGAGTAATGAATAACTGCACCACAATAATGGGAAAAACAGATACCAATTTTCATGCAAGAAAGATTTTGTTAGAAAAGCAGTTCTTTTTCAAAAATCGATAATTTTTATAAATAATGGAGGCAGTGATTTTCCCTTTTTCCACCATGTTTTGTGCTGCAGTTTTAAAGGTATATTAAAAATTGTATAACTTAATGAAAGATGAAAGCTGTATCAAGGATGTTGTGATCTCCAAAAATACTGTTAGATTTCTCTGAAGAACATAGTGTTTGAAAAGGTCTGTCTTAACCAAAACCAAACCACCAAAAATAGACCTACCTTTTCTCCCTCCCCCCTAAAAAAAAGTAAAATTGTCAGCTTGGATACAGCAGGAAATGTGATGAACTATGGAAAACAGAACCATTTAAAACTAGGTGAAGCAGAAAGATTTTCAGAATATTCCCATTATTAATGAAATTGGTTTCTCATGGCTCAGTCAACTGCAGTGATTTTTCTCGTGCTATGAGTCTTCATTTGTACTTAATGGCATTAGGGAGGAAGCAATAACAAGATACATTCAGGATTCCCAAGTTGTGTCACACTCTGAATGTGAAGATAGCTGGATGGAAAGAGCTGTCCCGTAGCCTGTACACCCGTGTAATGGAAAGACACTATCCAGCCTTCATATATGAAGAAAAATGAAGGATTTCTTTATCCTCCAAGCAACTTTTCCTGCTCTGTGTTGACTCTACTGGCAGTCTACATGACAAATTGTACCCAGCATTCACTTGAGCTGAGCTGTGCTAAGGCACTTTTGCTTGACTGATGTCAGTGTTTGCTCACTACTTACTCATATTTTCACCTCCCTGCTTATTCCCCCCAAATATGTATAAAAGAACAAAGAGATGCATTTGGTGAAGTTAAGGTTGTTACTGGGAATCCTGACACATTTATGTGAAAACCATGGTTGTGGGGAAGTTTCTTTTCTTAATTTTGTCTCTGTTTCTGTCCTCCCACTCTGAAATGCTTATACACCAATGCACGCAGCATGGGGAATAAGCAGGAGGAGCTGGAGATCTGTGCACGATCGCAGGGCCACGATCTCATTGCAATTACTGAGATGTGGTGGGACAGCTCACATGACTGGAATGCCGTCATGGAAGGCTATGTCCTTTTCAGGAAAGACCGGCCAATGAGACGTGGTGGGGGAGTTGCACTCTATGTGCGAGAGCAGCTGGAATGCATCCAGCTCTCACTGGGGATGGATGAAGAGAGGGTTGAAAGCTTATGGGTAAGGATTAAGGGGCAGGCGAATATGAGAGGTACTGTAGTGGGAGTGTATTACAGACCACCAGATCAGGACGCGGAAGCTGATGAGGCTTTCTACAGACAGATGGAGATAGCCTCCCAATCGCAGGCCCTGATTCTTATGGGGGACTTCAATCACCCAGATATCTGCTGGGTTGACCACACGGCCAGGCACGCACAGTCCAGGAGGCTCCTCCAGTGTATTGATGATAACTTTTTAATGCAGGTGGTGCAGGAACTGACAAGGAGAGGAGCACTCCTGGACCTAGTATTAACAAACGCAGAGGGACTGGTGGAGGACATTAAGGTTGCGGGCATCCTAGGATGTAGCGATCATGAAAAGACAGAGTTCAGCCCTGCTCTGGCAGGGTGTTGGACTAGATGATCTCCAGAGATCCCTTCCAACCCTATGATTCTATGATTCTATAGCATATTCTACACCAGTGTAGGGTAGTGGGATAAGTGTGTTTATGAGACAAAAGATTATTGTAATATGTAGCTACCAAAAAAATGTTGTCATAAAATTATATCAAAAGCATGATTTGACTATGGTAGATAATGTAAAATTAAACAAAAGAATGCAGCCTTTTTTTCTCTTCTTCCTTTTGTAAAATGAATTAATAATCACAGTTCACCATTACAAAGAACTGGATCCAATCTGATGAGAGCCAGCAATGGTATAGTGAAATCTGGAATTGCTCCAACTCATACAAAGATTCAAAGTTAATACTTATCCCTGTATATTTCTAAGGTTTTACACTAAAATAGCTGTGCCTTAGTGCTAGTGAAAAAATAAGGGGAACTTAAACTTTTTTTTCATCTGTTCTATAAATTTTCAAAACCATAATTTCCTACTGAAGCAGATATTTTCATGTAGTTTTTGTTACTGTTTTTATGATATCTCTCTATAAGGATCAAATAGCCTCTCAGCTACATTTAACAGTACTATAATATTCTGAGAAAGACCTTGTAACCCTGAATGAGATCTAGATTAGCAGAAGTTTATAGTGCTTTTAATTTCACACAGTTAAAAAATCAATGGCTCTCAAACTCATGGATTACCTTTTTGTTCTATATGCCTCTGTGTGAAATGGGGCAAAATATTATTTTATTCTTTCCTTTCTTGTATAGTAAACCACACAGTCTGTAAGCTGTTCCTCTAGTATAAGACAATGGCACTCAGGAAGTATTTGTTGGTTTTTTGGGGGGACTTTTGGATAGCTACAGCATACGCTTTTGTGTTTTAATTATCCCTTTTCCATCAATATTGTATAAGATAATAGAGTAAGCAAGCTGCAGATCAGAGCTCTTGGACTTTTCACTGCTGGAGAGATGAAGTCTGAGAGCACAAGAAAATGATTCTGGAGTGTGAAAAAGGAAGATAATAATTAAAACTAAGAATAGCAGAAAAAGCTGCAATGTTAAATGCAGAAGTTAGTTTGAATAAGAAATGGATAATCAACATTCCAAAAAATTTTTGTCACTAGGAGGACTTTTATAGGGATCAATAAGAATGATGCTGTTAAGCATTTTGATCAGAAACCAAGAAGAAAATGTAAAACTGGTGTTGATTTTACAGGTTTAAACATAATTCTGAGATAACATTGAAGATTATGGCAAGATCATACTCAAAAGAAGAAGGAGCTCATTCTGGGTGTGAAGATCAAAGGCAGCCTTGGCTGCCTTGGTGAAGTTCAGGATCCTGAGGGCAGAGAGGAGGGTGGAAAGCAAGCTCACAACCATGGCCTTCTGGAGAGCACAGTTTGGCCTCTTCAATAATCTGCTTAGAAGTGTCCTGAGGGATAAAGCCGTAGAGGGAAGAGGGGTCCAGGAAAACTGGTTAGTATTCAAGGATCACATCAAGCTTAAGAGACCTCCATCCCAATGAATAAGAAGTCAGGGGACTCCAGTGCAAGAAAGATATGGACATTTTTGAACGGGTCCAGAGGAAGGCCATGAGAATGACCAGAGGAGAGGGGGGCCAGAGGGCTGAGGCACATCTCCTGTGAAGAAAGGCTGAGAGGTGGGGTTGTTCAGCCTGGAGAAGTCTTGAGAGGATCTTATTGCTGCCTTTCTGTATATAAAAAAGAACTTATAAGAAAGACAGAGAAAGACCAGGGACTCTGGGGACAGGACAAGGGACAACGGATTTAAACTGAAAGAGGATAGGTTTAGGTTGGACATAAGGAAGAATTTTTTTAGGATGAGGGTGGTAAAATACTGGCCTGGGTTGCCCAGAGAAATTGTGGATTCCCCATCCCTGGAAGCATTCAAAGTCAGGTTGGATGGGGCTCTGAGCAACCTGACCTAGTTGAAGATATCCCTGCCCATGGCAGGGCTGTTGGAACTAGATGATCTTTAACGTCTCTTCTAACCTGAACCAATATGTGATTCTATGATTCCAAGGTCACGTTGGATGGTGCTCTGAGCAGCCTGATCTAGTTGAAGATGGCCCTGCTCATTGCACAGGGTTGGACTAGAAGATCAAAACCAACCCAAACTATTCTACGATTCTATGAAAAATTGAATGGATCTTATTTTAGTGAAGAGCAGTACTGAAATTCAAATGAATATTAAAAGTCAAACAACTTGTATCTCCAGAGAGTGAATCTGGAAAAGCTTTCATCTCGCAGCCTGAAAAATCCTTTATTGATGACATTCCTTACAGCATGACAGAGCAGACAAAAGAGTGAGCAAAGAAGGAGGACACCTTCAGGAAACATTACTATTTTCACTGCTGAATGTAGGGATGATATCATGCATCTACTGTGTCTTAGGCACATATTTCTTAAAATCTATTTAAAGGGCAGAACTGAGTTATGGTTTTCATCTGCAGTGGAGACAGAATTCAGACAACTCGACTGTCTGATACTCGTATAGGATTCAGGTTCAAATATTAATTCTCCGAATTCAGGAACATTTCAATCTAACATTTTTATTTTGTTCATGATTGATGGTTGTTGGCTTGAGCTAACATTTCAGTAGACTGTTTTATTTTGGAGTCCTGGACTAATCTGTTCCTATTGTTTTAACTACACCATTACACCATTAAAATAAATGGTAATTAATTGCAGCTATAAAGTACCTTCAGTGCTATCATACCAAGTCCTGCTATGATTATACATTTACAACATTGTTTTGGACTTTAGAATATAGTGCTTATGTCATACTAGGAGATGTACAATGGACAGCTTGAACCCCACATTAATCATTGGTCTTGGAAATCTCAGCTGCACTACTGAATAGATCCATAGATCGTTGTTCACATATCCAGAGCCCTTCTAAGACTGTCTGTGGTGAGGTCATGAAAAAAGCAGAACCAAGTTACAATAAATCTCTTCTTCAATACAAATATGACATCTTTTAAAAACAGAGGGAAATGATTAATGAAAGTTTTTCCCATGTTTTTATTTTATGATTTTTTCTTCTATCAGTTTAGTTCCTCAAGTAAAAATGAACTAAATATTAGTACATTTCACAAAATATAATGATTGCAACTAGTCAAGGGATGGTGTCAGGAACAGAGACAAAGGACTTGGATATACTTTAACAAACATTACAAAACATTTTCCAACATTCCTAAGACACTTAGAAAATTGAGTTTTGTACTGGGTCATCTGCAATATTTATCTGTGCTATAAACAGGTAGGTTGTGAACCAGCACATACCACAAGAAGATTCAACTTCAGGGTACAGAATGACCAGAGCCTATTAGGTGGGTTAATTCAACCCTGAGTTAAGCAGGTTCTTTTCAAATTGAAGACAGATTAATTGTATCTGCCTGTAATACACACGGAGTTCAATTATATTGGAAATTATGCCCTAGAAAGTCACATTTGAAAATGTGACATTGAAAGTCCAAGCTGGGAGGCGTGGCTGACACCCCGGAAGGCTGTGCCGCCATCCAGAGAGACCTGGACAGGCTGGAGAGCTGGGCGGAGAGGAACCTCATGAAATTCAATAAGGGCAAGTGTAGGGTGCTGCACCTGGGGAGGAATAACCCCCTGCACCAGTACAGGTTGGGAGCTGACCTGCTGGAGAGCAGCTCTGAGGAAAGGGACCTGGGAGTCCTGGTGGACAACAGGATGACCATGAGCCAGCAATGTGCCCTGGTGGCCAAGAAGGCCAATGGCATCCTGGGGTGCATCAAGAAGAGTGTGGCCAGCAGGTGGAGGGAGGTCATCCTCCCCCTCTACTCTGCCTTGGTGAGGCCCCACCTGGAGTGCTGTGTCCAGTTCTGGGCTCCCCAGCTCAAGAGGGACAAGGAATTGCTGGAGAGGGTGCAGCATAGGGCTACTAAGATGATTAAGGGACTGGAGCACCTCTCCTATGAAGATAGACTAAGGGAATTAGGTCTCTTTAGCCTGGAAAAGAGGCGTCTGAGGGGGGACCTAATTAACACTTATAAATACTTGAAGGGTGGGTGTCAGGAGGATGGGGCCAGGCTCTTTTCAGTGGTGCCCAGTGATAGGACAAGGGGTAACGGGCACAAACTTGAGCACACGAAGTTCCACCTAAACATGAGGAGGAACTTCTTTACCTTGAGGGTGGCAGAGCACTGGCACAGGCTGCCCAGGGAGGTGGTGGAGTCTCCGTCTCTGGAGACATTCAAAACCCGCCTGGACGCGTTCCTGTGTAACCTGCTCTAAGGTGGCCCTGCTCTGGCAGGGGGTTGGACTAGATGATCTCCAGAGGGCCCTTCCAACCCTATGATTCTATGATTCTATGATTCTATGATTTTCAATTATTTTGCACATGATGCTAAAGCATCAACCTCTATAATGAATTTAGTACTTAATCCACCACACTGAATGCAGTTGATATCCTCACAGCCTTATTTTACCAGAACATAACTTGACAGACAACCTTACACCTGGATTAATTTTATCCAACATTAGCATTTTAAGGAGTTGTCTTTGTTGATTATTTCAGACCTTGCTTACAGTAAATGCAAAGAGAAGTATGCTTTGAAAATAATTTAGATCCTAGATCTCTCTGGAGGCAGACTTCTCTCTCTGATGACACGTAAGACAATTTGAAGCAGTCAGATTCATAATGTTAACACTTCAGTTACTGTCTAAATTGAGAATGGACACTAAAGTTTCACTTACTCGTATGTGCAAGGCTGCCAAGGCCTTCACACTACACCATGCCTAATTAGATCCTCAAAATCCTCTTAAGGTAAATCCCTCAGAGTTTTTCACCTTCTTTCCTAAGCTAGGCAAAGAACACCTTTCACACTGGTGCAATTTTATCCCTCTATCTGCTAACCATTCCTTGGAA
The DNA here is from genome assembly GCA_013400135.1 of Rhinoptilus africanus. Taxonomy (NCBI): domain Eukaryota; kingdom Metazoa; phylum Chordata; class Aves; order Charadriiformes; family Glareolidae; genus Rhinoptilus; species Rhinoptilus africanus. The sequence goes on along the minus strand of VXBO01010732.1, from coordinate 89,408 downwards.
CTTCCATAGGGCTCAACAGGGAAAGCAAATTCTTTATCAAAGAAAAAAAAAAAAAAGTCTGAAATGTTCTATTTAGTTCCTGTTGGGTGAAGAAAAGAAGTTCTTGAGTTAAGGTCCCTTTAACATAGTTGCAATTATGTTTAAACTCTGTTAGAGAAAGTTCCTATGTGCAACAGATCTGTCTCCGCGTGCATCCAACTCTTTCTATTGTTTCTAAGGCTCTATCAAACATATTATAGATGACATCAGCAAAGGCTACAGGTCAATAATTCACTGGAATGAACAGTAATAAATATTTTATAATTTGTCTTCATTAAACATAGTTCAGGACTTTGTGAGAACATTCCTGATTTCAAAGATGGAATCTATCATCAAAACAAAGAAAAAGAAAGATGAAGAAATGCACATTTATGAATCAATATCATGATGAAATGTAAGAATCAGACATAACATGAAGTTTTCCCAGATCAAGTTTTACCACAATACAATGGTGATTTTCTTCAGTATTTTTTTTTTTTGTAGCTTTTTTCTTAAGATCTTGATTTCGTTCAATTATGTAACAGAAAACAAATTCTAAAAGTTTAACATTTCACACAAAAAAATAAAATCTTGTTTTTCATCTGATGCTGAATATCATACATATCCAATAAAAAATCATGGTCTTTTCAATACCCAGACTGTTTTGATATAGAAACATAGAGTCACAGAACCATAGAACTACAGAATAGTTTGTGTTGGAAGGGACCCTTAAAGGTCATTGCAAGAAGCAAGGACGTCTTCAGCTAGATTAGGTTGCTCAGAACCCCATCTAACCTGATCTTCAGTATTTCAATGGATGAAGCATCTACTACCTCTCTGGGAAACCTGGGTCATGCTTTCACCATCCTTAGTGTAAAAAATTTCTTCCTTTTATCTGGTCTAAACCTACCCTCTCTTAGTTTAAAGCCATTACCCCTTGTTGTATCACAACAGGCCCTGCTAAAATGTTTGTCCCCATCTTTCCTGTAAGTCCCCTTAGGTACTGAAAGGCTGCAGTAAGGTCTTTCCAGAGCCTTCTCTTCTCCAGGCTGAACCACCCCAACTCTTGCAGCCTCATAGGAGAGGTGCTTCAGTCCTCTGATTGTTTTTGTGGCCCCCTCTGGACATGCTCCAACAGTTCCATGTCTTTTCTGTGCTGAGGGCTCCAGAGCTGCAGGTTAGCTCTCACCAAAACAAAGTACAGGAGCAGAATCACCTCATTCGACCTGCTAGACACGCTTCTTGCGATGCAGCTCAGCATGCAGCTGGCTTTCTAGTGTGCAAGTGCACATTGTCACCTCACGTCTAGCTTTTCATCCACCAGTACTCCCAAGTCCCTCTTGGAAGGCATTAGTTTGTTCAAAATCTTGTTTATGGGCAAAGAGGAAACATATCTTAGACATATGTAAAGCCAATAAATTATTGTCAGTGTGTTGTTTGTAGCTGTGAGGTCTTCAGTGCCAAGTCTTTGCCCCATCCCTTATCACCCTATGCCTGCCCTCTTTTTTGCTGCATCCTGTATCTCCACTTCTCAAGGCCTCTGCTATTTCACGAGGCCTGCATTTCTCTACACAACATCATTGTGTTAGTCATAACTAATGCATTTTTCATAGAATAACTGCTTGTTATTGTCACCTATATAAAACTCATTTGTTTTGACTCATGATAAACAAAAGTAAATCAAATTAGTTATAGACACTTGGTTAATTAAAGAAATTGTTGTCACAGATAAAACAAGTAAAAGAAAGCTTGTCAAGAAAGCTGAGAAGCCTCCGTCCTGACACCTTACAAACTCAGTACAAAGCTTATGACCTATTCCTGTCAATGGCAATGCCACATTACAGGATTACAGGGTTAAAATGTTGTCAGTCAAGATTCTTTGGGGAACATTTCTTAGGAAGACATAATTTCGGCATTGTGTATTGTCTTCTAGAGAAGTATTTTATTTCTATAGAGCAATATAATTACTTAATTTTTAGCCCAAGAAATTTAGCCACTTAAAGTAGGCAATCTTCCCTGGTGATTTAAATGAAGCCCAAAACAAAGTTTAGCTAACAGCTTGTCTCCAAGCCTTCTGCTATTATTTTAGCTTTCTGTAGTGTCTTTTGTCTTCAATGTGATTGTTGTGTTGTCACTTTACCTATAAGGTGGCTGATCTGTCAGTGTTTTGACAATACCCGTAACTCTCTTAGAATTTCCCAGTTTTCTCTGCTTTTAAACATCACCAAATGCTTCATTACTCCTGGTTACAGTTGCCTTTCTGCCAGCAGGTTTCAGAATTACAACAATACATCTCCTGCAACCACCCAGCATCCCTCTTCTTCAATGATTATTATTATTGGACCATCCATATGGGATCTGAGTGGAGCTGCTTCATAGCACACTGGATCTATTCTAGATTTTCTTCCATTAAAATTCATTCCTTGAGCAAAAATAATTGCAAAGATTTTTTTTTTTTTTAAAGTTCTTTGTCTCTTGAAGCTGAGAGTGTCAATGTCAAGTGCTGAAGCTGATACATAAAATTTACATATTTGTCTTCTGAAAAAAATATTCTTAAGTATTAAGATTTTAGTCTGTACATTAGTACAGACTAAAGTCTGTAAGTATTAACATTTTGGTCTGTACATTATTTTAATTTTTTTTTTTAAGTTCAGTTTAGACTCAGATATTTAACAATTTATTATTGCTTAAAAATTTACTTAATGGCAGCTGAGCCATGGTAACTACCTAAGTGAAAATTCTTAGCCTTAGAGAATGACTGAGTTCAGCAATGGAAGATCAGTTTGCTATGCCATATTCCTTCACTTGACCTGTTCTACTGCCTAATAGCCAGCAAACAATGAATTTTCAAAACTCAGACATTGTGAGATAGATATGACGCAGAGCTATAATAATGAGATAACTTGATCCATTGGTTTGAATTTCAGGAACTTTTGGTTCAGATGGCCTCACCATCTCCCAGACCTGGAAGCCAAGTAGACTATCGGCTTGTGGCAAACTGATGCTGACACCTAGGCATTGGCAACAGAAATCAGTCTCTGTAATCTGTGGAGTTTAGGTAGATATTTAGCTGATCAAATTTAGTTGTCTACTTTAAGATAAACTGACTTTGGTCAGATCCACTAATCAAATTTTCTGGAGTCCTACTGACTACAATGAAAGCTTAAACATTCCTTAGACTGTCTTAGAAAATAACCATGATACCTGCAGACACTAACATGTAGAAACCTGAATTTATGTGATGTCATCTGAAATTGTGATCCAGTCTTACTGCCTTAAGTCACAGAACCTTGTTGAGGAGTATTTTGCATTTTAGTATTTATATTGAAAGCTAAAACTTCCCTTTGTGAGAAAGATGTTCAGCCTTGTTGCTTTGCTTCTTCAAGCCTCACACACTTAGAAAGAGGGATGTAAGTGTTGCTCTTGAATAAGAATTCAAAGTTCTTCAAACATGATTGCAGCTTCGAAATACTAGTCTTGCATGAAGCCAGCATTGGCAGTACTCAATTTCCATCTCAAAACTAACCAACTCATAGCATACCCACTCCATCTGCATTAAGAATGGAAAAAGAAAACCAGCTCAGAGCCATGCTCAATTTAGTAAAGGACTCAAAGGAAACACATCAGAAAGCAGGAGAAAAATCGTTTTGTGTTTCTGTCCTGAAGTTGTTAGATATCCACAAAATTCAGCTACATATAAAAAAAAAAAAAAGTAGAAAAAAAAAATCTAACACACTGTTCTAGCCTTACATTATAGTTGACATTTCAAAACCCTTAAGCTTAGTGATAAAGGCACAGAGAATTTTCTGACTGGTATACCTCAGTCATCAGACCAAGACAGATTTCTATAAAAATCACAAAAGAAAAGCACAATTACCTAGCTGGTTTTCAAGTGGGAAACATTTTACATCTATTTGCTTTAGAACTTGAGACACCTCAAGCCATCTTCATAAATCTTTTTCCAGAATCAGAGTGGTCAATAAAGCTGACTGTGACCTTGTGCAAAATGTGCTAGATTTTAATTACAATGGGGTTATGTGTTAGATTAGAGCTAAATGTATTATGTTGTCACCGAATATGTCAAAGCTGGCAAACATACCAATGCTTGGCCTGTTGCTCTTTTTTTGTTTTGTTTTCTTTTGGTAATTTGTATCATGGGCCTGGAGCCTGATGCCTTGAGCTTTAATTTTTATTTGTTTTTAATGCATTTTTTGGGCTTCTTGGATGTGAATGAGCCAGACACCAGAATATCACATTTGCGCATACATTTGGGTGCATATGCGCGTGTATGTACTAATACTTAATACATAACCTACGCTAATTTTTTCTTTTGCTGTTTCAGACTGAAAAAATCACAGATGAATCTATATTTTTAAACTTGATACACACATAAGTATGTCATACAACTTTCTAGATATAGATGCACAGGTTCATACATTGATAAAGCCATAATATATGTGTAAGGCATGGTACACAACATTGCAGCTAATTGTTACTTTTTTCTAGATTAAATGCTACTGTTGGATTTTGCTTCATAAAAGCTAAAATATTTCGTAGTTGTGACAGTTTTAGAGCTTGTGTGAGGAAAGCCTGGAGGATTTCTTTTTTTTTTTT
>VXBO01010732.1:62590-84771 GCA_013400135.1 Rhinoptilus africanus | reverse complement strand
GAGGTTTTCTTTTTTTTTTTTTTTTTTTTTTTTGTTGGGGGTTTTTGGAGAATGGAGAGGATAGGAGGAGGACAGCTAAAGAGGAATTTTCTAATGAAATATTAAGCAAACTGACGTGGAAGCCTTGGGAGTGCCTAGCATTAATCAAAGTAACCTGGAATGGAAATCCTTACTCTGAAATAGACTGGGTGTGATTCCCTAGAAATTTCAAATATCATTAAATTCTTGAGGTTAGGCAACTCAGTCCCATATTTTTGGGGGGAGTGGGAAGGGAAGCGTATGATGAGAAAACTACGAAAACCAGGGCATGGAAAAGTACTGGAATTTAGGAACATTATACTTCTGCTCATGCCTGCTAACTTTTGATGTTGCAGTGGAGAGATTCCTCAATCTGTTTGTTGTTCATGTTACTCATGAATGAAATAGGCTCAACAGCAACACAGGAACCATTATTTATAAGAAAATAAAAGTAGAGAGGGGATGAGTCTGTTGGGTGCTGGTGGGGTGGACTGGAATATTATTTCTGCAAGGGAGCTACTTTTTGACAGGCAGTAAATGAATGCATCTTTAATCACCTCTTCAGTCCAAACAGGGCTAATAATGATACAATTCTCCCTCCTCCCTTGTCTATTTGGATTATCATTCTCCATATAATGCTAAGCAAAAGAAGACCTTGATTTTGGAGTGAAACTGTAACCTTACTAGATTACAAATAATATATACCTGCTTATTCTTCTGCCTTCACCTGGATTCCTCCCACAGCCAAAAATAATTAGAAAGTAATTAAGCTATCAAAAGCAATACAGAACTAAATTACAGTAAAATAAGCCACTAGATAACTGGTAAGAAAGTCTCAATAACTGGCGGAGTTAGGGACAGGCAAAATGGGAAAAAAATTATTATTCCAGTAAAATATTCCCAGTGCGTTCCATGTAAAGCAATGGTATGTCTTCTGTGAACTGTCTATAAGAATAACTTTAAAATATGCCTACAATAAACAAACTAAAAAGCACCCAATTTATCAGCTGCATGGGCATTAAAAGAGAAAGTTTTCCCAAGAGGCTCATTTGCCCTGTTAATTTTCCCCTCACCATTTTTCATCTAGTTCGACCTTCTTTTTTTTTTTCCTTTTTTTTTCTTTTTCTTGCTCTCATAAGATCTCTCTGTTCCTGATCTCTCCAAAACTATGCTTTCTGAGATGGAGGGAGGGAAGAAGGAAGAGAAGTGGGGAAGGAAGGAGGGACTTAGAGGGAGAGGTATGGAATGAAGTTGGAAGGATAAAACCAGCTCAGTATGTTTGAAATGGGGGAGTAAAGATCTGTTCAGATCAGGATAGAGAAAGCCATGCCAGAACTGCAGAACATTTTTATTAAAATCCCGAAGCCTTTCCTTTAATGACTTTTCCTATCTAGGAAAGTCTCTGTGTGGATTTTCTTCACAGTTTTGTTCCAAGCTCATACAACCATATGATCCCTAACACCCCAGTGAAGTTGTCCTGCTCAATCTTGGCTTCAGTGGCTCTTCCAGCTCAAGCTTTTCAACAAGAAGGCAATGTGTGTAGTCTTATGCCAGAATCCTTCTTCCTCCTCCTACCACTTTACACTGCTCAGAGATCCTAATGAAAGGTCTACAATTCTCCATGGCATAAGGGAGCACTCAGCTGGTGAAAAGTGGCACAACCAACTCTCCCACCAGCTGCTTTCTGCACATTGCTGAGGGAGCAAAGAACGAAATGAGATGAAGTGGAACCTGTGCTCCGTCAATGCACAGAGATTTTATAGCACCATGGGGTCTGGGGGACATGTGAGTACAGCTCATAAAGGTGCAACACAGAGCAGGAAGATGTTCTCAGCCTGGCTTTAAAACGTTCTGTATAAGTAACATTACTTTTACTTGCAGTTGCTTTGCAGACAGTGTATTGATCACCGACAAATACAAAGAACCTGTGTTCCTCTTGCTTAAATAAACTGCACTCTTTAAGTAGCTGGTCATTTTGGTTTCTCACTGAACGCGACCTCAGACTCGAGGGCGGCCGTGCTAGTTCATGACCACGACTGGACTGAAGGTGCAGCCTGCTATTAGTGTACCCAAATTGTGATAGTTTAATACTGTACATTAAACACGATTGGACTGGTAGTGGCGAATTGGGCATCACTCAGAATTTAAGCCCAGCTGCTCCTAGCCTCCCACCTTGGTGAGGAGCATTAGAACACAAGGGGGTTTATTTTCTGCCAAAATTGCTATGCCCCTTTCTGACCTAAAAATCAGAGGTTTAGGCTAGCCACTTGTTTAAAATCCTTCCATCAGTTATATGGAGAAATAGAAAGTACTTGAAGCCAATTTATTTAGTCTAAAAATAGGTGTGTGATAGATGTGGCTGGTAACTTCTATGTGAAAGGTTTCCCTCTCAAGTATTGACTACAGAGGTAATCTTGTCAGCTAATTCAGGTTATAAAAGAACCTGTTAGGGCGATATAACTGTGTGGTTGTTATCATACCCATGGACTTAAACTGGAGGTTATTTACATACCAAATGCATTTATTCATGTCATTGGTATAAACATACGTATCATTTTTATATACTCAACAGTGCCTAGAAACCTGAAACCTGACATGGAACTGCAATACTAAATGTTATACAAACACAGTCCAAGAAATGATCCCCACCCTTAAAAACTTACAATATAAACAAAAAGTGACAACTAAGGGTGGAAGTTAAGAGGAATAGACAGAAGACCTGATTTGATGAAGACCATATGGTAGCAAAGCCATGCATAAAACTGATGTCCCCTGAATCTCATCACAGTCCTCTAGCTTTTCTTCATATTACTCTTTTTGCACACAGATTGACTACAAATCTCTAGCATTTTCCTCCAGCACAGGCCTTCCACAATGTCCTCTTCCTGTTTTTCCTTGGAGAGGTCTGGTTGAGACAATCCAAAACAAAGTGTGGGAATAACTTCACTCTTGAATTTAAGTTGGCACTTTTTTATTTACACAAACCTAGTTGGTCTCTTCTGTTAGAATTCTTAATATTTTAATAAAGAAATAAACATTCATAGACTCAAATCTTCAGGATATTCTGACATATGTGTATGCATCATTGCAGCTGTTTAAAGCTTTAAAGGGTCATTATTTTATCCTAATGTGTAAAGCTTTTTAAAATTTAAATTCTGAGCATATTTTTAATGATGAAACTTCACTGAAAAAGTTGCAGTCAGTCTGTACCAAATGGAAATATGATTCTTTATAGAAAACGGGGGAAAGTTATTATTTTTCCAGTCACAAGTGGTAGATGTCTTGGTTGTGTGCTATGGCCCCATTGTGCTTACTGCTTACAAATTCAAAGAAGGGGGGGAAAAAAAGAGACAAACCCCCAAAACAAAAACCCCAGTTCTTTAAATTTTGTATTCCAAGTGTACCAGTATCTGTACTTGCAAAAATCCACCCTGCACTCTGTCCATCAGAGAGCAAAGGTTACATTTGGTTAATCACCTCTGAAAATGGAAAATACACTCTTGTTCCCAGTTCAGGAGAAGTCCAACCTCCATGGAAGTCATGACCGGCAAAACCCTGTGTCTTGGTTTGCAGTAAAGTGGAACCCTGTGAAATTCTTCATGGGGATGGCAGAACTCCAGAGGTACAGCCATGGTGACCACTTTCTTAATCATATATTCATCATTAAGCCTGAGTTTAAGCACAACTGAAGTAATGCAGCCATATCTCCCAGGGTCAGTAGAACCATGAGGGGAAAGGCTGAGGAAAATAAATTTTCTGAGGGTTCATATTCTACATCAGGCTCAGGAAATGCCCCGAGTAGAAAATAGACAAAAGCTAAGAGAATACTCCAGGCAAGTATGTCTGCCCTGCTCTTCCTTTTCTTGGGGTCTACGTATGCCCATTTAGAAATGGGAGTTTGGTCTAGAAGGACTCTTGGTCTGAAAGAGCACTTTTATGTGATTTTAAGTGATAGCTTATAGCAAGAAATTCAGTAAGCTGCTCTTAAGCTACCGACCAGAAAGTCTTGAAGCTGTTATGGAAAAGTGGTAAAGCCACTCAAAGCAAAAAAGTAATGACACAAAAATGCAGCATTACTGTTATTGATTTCTCAACAATCAAATCTCTTGGGATGTGTGGGGGCTATATCCCCCCCACTTCTTCAAGTCAACAATGACAGTCTATACAGTAAAGTATGTAATAACAACAAACTCTTTATTTGAAAATGTTTCTGTTAAGAGACAGAGCTTCTGAAGGGAGACCAAAAGCTTTATTTGTCTTTGGCATTGGAAAGTCAACACAGCTTTCTTGTACCCAGTGATTTACTATGAAAGAAATGGGAACTATTATCTGCAAAGTCCTCAGAAGATTAAGATTAAAGGCAACAGGCTTGAACATTTCTTCAAAATTTTACATTTCTTTCTATAGCTAGCGCTGTCAGTTGAAGAGGCTACAGTACTTTCCTGTAGAACCAAAGCTGCTCCCAGACACACTCACACATGATACTCTGATTTCAAAGCCCACACCCACACCTTTCCCTGTTGCATCATAAATTGATTGACGATGACAAGTGAATAAGATTAGCACCTCATGGGGACATCCTTCACATTAAATAAAAGATAAAACTATTTATCCCCCTCTAGTTCTTTCACCTTCTCCCAGGGGAGTATATGGACTGGCCTAAAATCCAGCTAGCTGAAATAAAAATCCAAGCTTCAAGATCTTTCTTTTTGCACTTTGAATCTACTCTAGCTGTTCCCAAGGCCAAAAAGGTACTTTTGCACTTCATTTGCTCAAACAATTGCAAAATTTATCTTACTCATTTGATTCTGAATAAGCCAATTTTTAATGTGTTTTTTTTTTTTTTTCTTTCCCCACACATCCATCATACAAAAAAGCAAGTAATTTCTGAGCAAGTTTGTGGTGGCTTTTTTGAAGCTTTAACTATCGCAATGTTAAAAGTGCTAGTTGTGTCTGAATCTAGGAATCAAGCTAAGAACAAAATATTTCTCAATAATAAGTCTTCATTATCATTCATATCCTGATGCTGAACTCCTCATAGTAAAATCATGATCTTTAATGTAAGCTTTGTTTAGACATTGCTTCAGTAAGTGGTAGACACTAAGCCAAAAGACTGGAGAAGTGAAAGATTCTCTTTGATGTGCTCTAAAGCATTTATACATCTAAAATCATATCTCTAATGAATAAAAGAACAAAGAAAAACAAAACCAAACAGAATGCATTTCTAATGCTTAAAGGGAGAGGGGGAGGAATGGCAGGCTAGGTCCTGGCCCTGGGACTAGTTAGTCCTAGAAAGCTGATCCACACAGATGAATCGAGCCAAGCAATACTAGCAAACAAGTGGACAGGATTGTGACTGGGATATTGGTGGGATTTAAGCACTGAAGTCCAAAATTACATAGCCAGGGGTGCTCACAAAAGTTTCAGTCTTTATCAGTGAAAAACACATGAGATACAGTGGCAAAAAGGAAATACTTGTCTTTTGAATTAAGAGTTTAGTAACGTTCAGTCTTGTCATCAAAGGCTGTCTAGTCATAAATATACATAGAGTCAGAGAAAAGAACTACGGATACATTACGGTAACAAAACAGTTATATCAGAAATCAAGTAGAAGAGATTGAGAACAAAGAAGTACTGAAGAAAGTACATGAGGTCACCAAATTCTAGAAGATCATAGAATCATAGAATCATAGAATCATAGAATCATAGGGTTGGAAGAGACCTTAGTAGATCATCTAGTCCAAACCCCCTGCCAGAGCAGGGCCACCTTAGAGCAGGTTGCACAGGAACGCGTCCAGGCGGGTTTGGAATGTCTCCAGAGACGGAGACTCCACCACCTCCCTGGGCAGCCTGTTCCAGTGCTCTGCCACCCTCAAGGTAAAGAAGTTCCTCCTCAAAGATAGGGGACTTCAACACTATCAAGGACAACAAGCGTCAATGGCATCATCTTTATGAGGCCAGTGAGGACATGAGGATGCTGCAGGACACTACAAAGGAAATAGTTGGAGTTTGGAGAGTTAAGATAGTTCAGAACCAAATTTTCAAAGTCAGATTTTTGCCAGACTTTAAAAAGTTTTTCTTATTTCTAACATTGAATTTTGTGAGGGATGTCATAGCTAAAGTTTTTAGCAATACAAAGAACAGAAAGAGAACAAGTTTAATAAAACTGCTTTGTCCTACATGTCTTAATGCCTTCTTACTTTTGTTGACAATCTCTATACTTTGGTAAATGAACAGGACTGAGATGAGGTAAATGGGTAGATGACATAAAAAGGTGAAAGGAAGGATAGAATAAAATACATGAACCATGACAGGAACATAGGGGCAGAGTCTGAAAAGCATGGAAAAGACAACGGCAAGTGCAGAAGAAGAAACAGATGTTACAGAGGAGGAAGACAAACTAGAAAAAGCAATTCACAGTTCTGTGGTAATCCTCAATATGTGTGATATTATGAGCCTTGCACCTCCATGTTTCTTTGCTATCTGGAAAAGATCTCTTATCCCCATCCAAAACTGTATAGCTCCATCTTCTCTCTGTAGCAAAATCCATTGACTTTGAATAACAGTTCTGATAATGAAGAGGAAATTCCAATTACAACTCCCGTGCTTATGTGCTTTGATGTGCTGATTAACATCCTGGGTGGGCCATCCCACTGTCCAGAGATTCTTCAAGAAGGTTCCTGATGCAGAATTGATCAAATTGAACACAGTAAGACGCTTGTAAGTAGTCAATAGGAGCTGTTCCTGCAGAATCAGGGATGGTCACATAGAACAGTCTTTACTGCTCCACCAGTGATTGGGCTGGGGTTGCACAAGGAGTTGAGAGCGGACACAGCTGGGACAGCTGACCCCAACTGCCTAAAGAATTATCCCATCTGTCCTGGCTTTGGCTAGGATAGAGATAATTTTCTTTCTAGTGACTGCTGTATTTTAGATTTTGTATGAGAGGGATGCTGATATCGTTTTACTTGTTGCTAAGTGGTGTTTATGTTAGACAAGGACTTTTTCAGCTTCCCATACAAACTGAGAGGGAGCATAGACAGGACAAGCTGGACAAAGGAATATTCCACACCATAGATGTCATTGTCAGTATATAAATGGACATTGGCTGGGGGCATGGTAGAGTTAATTTTCTTCATAGCAGCCTGTATGGTGCTATGTTTTGCCTTTGTGACCAAAATGATGTCGATAACACAGGGATGTTTTAGTTATTGATGAACAGTGCTTACACAGCTTCAAACTGCCCCACCAGTGAGTGGGGCAGTGTCTTTATCCTAACCCACAAGTTTTTTCCCCTTTCCTCTCCTTTTCTCTCTTTTCTCCCTACCCTACTGGGGAAGGATGGGGGAGTGAGTGAGCAGGTGTGTGGCCATAGTTGCTGGCTGGACTTAAGCCATGATACCATACCATATGATGACATGCTCAGCAAAAAAAAAGATGCAGGGAAGAAGGAGAAAAGGGGGAGCATTTGTAATTACAGTGTTTGTCTTCCCAAGCAATCGTTATCCGCGATGGATCCCTGTTTTCCTTGAAATGGCCACAGGGGAGTGAGCGAGCAGCTGTCTTGGACATCTGCTGGACAGAGTTTCAGTACAAAAATAGTTAAAGCAGTTTTGATATATTTTGCAAAAAGTTGAAGATAGTCAATGACATGCATGGATCATGCATATGTTGCAGTGGTCACATAGGAGCACAGGCATTTTCGATACAGGAATTGAGCAGAACAGTGGTTTGGGGAATCCCATCAGACATAGATGAAATTGAAACCATTGCTTTTGTAGTTTACTGCCTGATACTTGTCTCCTTGTGGTCTCAATCCCAGTTTGAGGCATTAAAGATCTGATCTGTTTTGCTGAGCGTGCTCCGCTGTGTGGAATTTCAATAGTTCTGATACTGACACATATAGTAGCAGATATTCTGAAAACTCAAGTCATATTTTTTAGGGTTTTCTAAGACACAGAAGACTGATGTATTTGATAGTTTTTAAGTGTATAATAGTACATACAATATAATTAGTGATTAATCGTAATAGCACACTTCTGATAGGAAAACAGATTTCTGCTGAGTAGTTCCTGAGGATTAGATTCTGTGTCTGACACTGAAAAAGAAAACATTATGTGATCCTGAAGTGACAAACTGTCTCATACTCACATGATATTGAATGGGATTACACAAACAATGTTAGCAGATGCATTTCTTACATTTTCTGGTCTTCAGTTTGTCCCCTTGACATTCTTTTGCAGAAGAACTTTTTTGTTTTGGTTTTGGAAAAATTTTTGGTAACTCAAAAAACATTTACATATGCATTTTTGTGTCAATTTTATCCAATGTCTCCTTAGGTATTCCAAAATTTTTGCTGGCACAGGCATATTTAAAAGGTCTGGATTTATTCAAGATCCTGTCCTGATCTATGGACCATTTCATACTCTGTCCTTTTGTCCTGGTTTCAGCTGGGAGAGTGTTAATTTTCTTTCTAGTGACTGCTGTGTTTCAGATTTGGTATGAAAGAAATGTCAATAATGCATATTGGTTTAGTTGTTGCTAGGTTATATTATTCAAGGACTTTTTTCAGCTTCCCATGAAAGCTGAGAAGGAGCATAGACAGAACAATAGATTGGCCGATGGAATATTCTGCTCCATGGATGTCATGATCTGTAGATAAATGGGTGCTGGCTGGGGGGCAGGGATGGGATGGGCAACAAATTCACCCAGTGGTGAGAGTGACTGGTGATCTATTACTTATCTTTTATATTCTTTTTACCATTACTATTATGATTGGTTTTGTTATTTTCCTTTTTCTGTTACTGTTTTTTTAAACTGTCTATGTTTTTTTCAGTTCCTTTTCTCCTTCCTCTCCCTACCCTTCTCAGGGAGAATGGGGAGAACTGTGGGAGCATCTGCATGGTTCTAACTGCCAGCTGGGGTTAAACCATGATACCTTTGTACATGTCCAAGTCTTAATCAGTGAGGGAGTTCCTGGAAGCAAATTGGTGTCCTATTTTCCACAAAGAGTGACTTTATTTTACAAGATTTCCAATCTTTTAAAACTATGAGGAACGGGTTTTTTGTTTTTCCTACTTTTCTTTTTCAGAGTCTGGATTCACTTTTATCCCCTGGAGACTTGCAAATTCATTTTTTTAAAAAAAGTTTTGAACGACCATAATGATATCATAATACCATAATTACAGTTGATCATTAAAGTATCATTATTTCCACCTTGGGTTTAATTTGCGTTGGTGACTGAAGGAAGTGTCCTTTCTTCATTTTTGTCCTTGTCCTTGAAATGTGATACCCATGATAGACAGCACTGGAGAAACATTGGCATGCAGTAGCTGATAGTTCTGTCCTCCTTTTACGTATGCATCTTGTGTATGACTCTACTCCCATCATTTGAAAGGATTTGTTCTTCTGTAATTTAAGCAAAGGCACTCTCTTTTCATAAAATATATTTGCCGCTCTTTTCCAAGAACTGACAGTAGCACATAATCCTGTGATGATTTATGTTAGATTTATGCAGAAAAATACTTTTGTACACTTCTTGAATAATTGTGTATACAATTACTAAGCTTCTGTCTTTTACAACCTTTACAAAAGATTGATTTTTGGTCATTCCCTCTTCAGCCGAGTTTAGCCTCAGCCATGTTGTAAACAGCCTGTGACCTGACAGAATATTAATCTGTTCGCCAGACTACTCCCTTGGGCTGAATAATTCTTTCAGTCTTAAAAACAAAACAAGTCGCCAATGTTTTGTTTAGTAAACTATTTAACAGGAGGTCACAATGAATGCGTGTCCAGGTTAGGTGATATTTATTATTAAGTAAGTATAGACAAGCCCTCCTGTGCGCGTTCCTAATTTGGGTGAAGAACACTTGCCATCAGGAGTCACTGCATGCATAATGGGAATCTTCCACATGAAGCAATTTCCCTTCTTTAAATGCAGAACTTTACAAAGACTGGTAGGTTTTTGGGACATGATGCTCTTGACAGGTGGATTTGCAAAGAGAGATGTAGTTCTGAATGCTTTTATATTTATAAAAAAATATATTTTAAGATACAATCATTTTGCCTGATGTAATGCATCTTTGTATCAGAACACTACACGCAGAGGTCTAATTAACAAGTGTTAGTGTCTTGTTTTCAGCCATCAGGATCCCTTAACTGTGGGTGCTTAATTATTCATCAATTTATCCTGACAAAAAGGGAAATATTGTCTCCCTTTTAAAGCTGGAGATACAAGCACAGGATAAGGGCATAAATCATGATGTAAAAGGTCTGTAGAGCTGCAGGCATATGAAACCAAGTCTTCTTACTTCTGATCTAACACCTTAAATACAGTATTATGAATTAACATCAAAAACCATCCAAAANCCTCTGCATATTCTGTTTTTATTAACTGCCAAAATCCAAGAAGGGAAACTCAGATGTGTGTGTGTCTTCCCACGAACAGAAGAATAATAAACAGTCTCATCTGTCAAGGTCTGGAGTGAAAAGCAATTTAAATAGCAGTATAATTCAGACAGCATTTATAGAGGTGTTAATTAGATTAGTTTGGTAGTAAAATACCCATACAAATCTTTGTCAATATTTCTTGAACAAATTATGTAAATCCAAATACATGAGTTAATAGGTTAGAATTAAGTGTCAGATTAAAAAAACAAGCAAACAACCAACCAAACAAACCCAAACCCCCCAAATCCCCCAAACTCAAACCAACCTCCCCCTAGAAAACCCAGAGAATAACAAAACCCCAAGACTGCAAGGTGTGATTGCTTTCTAGGTAATTGTTGTTGATGCCTTTTGGCAATAGCAAGCTCAAGGAAAGACCTCTCCTTTTTTTTTTCTCTCCCAGACCTGGGCTTGGTTAAGGTACAGCAAAACAGCTTGTCACAAAGTAAGCCATTTTGGCCCCAGACATGATGGATTTTGTTCCAATTCTTGTCAGAAAATGATAAAACTTGGAAAAACATGACCAAATGTGTCAGCTGCCCTGCTCAGCCGCTTCCTCAGTGCAAGGTAATAACAGCACAGCCACTGCCTGCATGTTGTTTCTTCCCTTATATCTCCACTGATGCCTTCAGGGCTTCACCTCTGCAGCTGTTAACATAAAGTGAGGAATGACCTCAGAAAACAATGTAAAGAAGTGGCAAAACAACCCTGCACAGTCCTCAGGGTGCTCGGTAGCCGGACAGCTGGTATAAGCCCACGTTTTTCCTGTCTTTTCCTTTCCACAGAGTTCCATTATCTTTTGTTGATTTTTTTTTTATTCCTCTTCTCCATCAATCTCTCTCTTTCTCTTTGCAAAGGCCTTGATCCACCACATACACACGTCTAGTTCCCAATAACTTACACCAAAAACATATTCTCGTGTTCATCTTTGAAATGCATCATCTTTATCTCAATTTTCCCTTATTTTGTCTATCTTCCTTGTATTTACTTTTTATTATAATTTTTCTAATTTTTGAGTTTAATTCTTCATTTTTCCCCCATGCACTGGATATGCTTCTTTCATCCCAGTATTGGACATGCTTCTTTTCCCTCATGATCTACTTCTCTGACATACTGTAGGGTCATGAGATTTGTCTTGACATTTCTATTCTTTTCTTGTACTACCTCTCCCTGTGACAGCAGTTTATGTGACCACACTACCTAACCATATCTTTTAATGCAGCTTTCCTGATCAGTTTGCAGTTTGTGAGGAGTGCAGAAAAGAAAGGGCCTTCGTGGTTTGATTTACAGGTCCGTTCTGGGTCTTCATGAAGTACCTTTATCACCCATATGTTCCTGACTTTTCTACACAAGATTTGGTTTGCTGTACACCAATCTCTACACCTCAGGACTGAAGACTGGTATTAGGAATAAAGCATTATTACACACTCACAGTTTTACAAAAACTTCCTTTCAAAATATGTTTTTAATTTCATTTTTACATTTTTTCCTATTAAAATAGGCATAAGTATCATAGCTTTAGTAAAAAAAAAAACAAACAAACAAACAAAAAACAATCAGAATTTGCATTTAATTTTGTATTCCACTTGAGCTTTTTAACCATCTTCGTATTCAGAATTTAAAAGAGTTCAGGATGTTTTTTCTTGGTGGTTTTTGATCCTTGGAGTGCGTGTCTGTGAAGTGGAGTGCAAGAAGCATGCCTCAGTTTGGGGTTTTTTTTAGGGAAAAAACCCTAAATGTGTATTGGCTTTGAACCTACATCTCCTATTCCATACTGTGACACTGACTTTGTGTGAATGTCAATTGCTGAAAAGTCTTATTATGGTGCTCCTCAGTTCTTATAAATTTAAATACAGAAACAGAGTTGAAGTGCACAATTTATCAAAAGAAGTACTTTAGTTCTAGCAGAATGTCACAGAGAAGCAAAGAAGCATCATCATCTTTGTTTCTGTGAAATTGCTCATCCCAAGCACTCTTTAGAGGTGATCACATCGCTGAACAGCCTTTCTTATGGAACAGTAATTCAGTGCTTCAACCCTGTTTGCACAAACGGCGCATCACTAACGTCTGCCTAGCTTTTTTTTGCTGTGAATATTTTTCAAGTTGAAATTTTACATGGAGTGAAATTATACATGGAGTGTGTCAAGGTGGGTCAGTGGGCTGTGCAGAAAATGATAGGTGCAAGCTCATAGGATGATATTTAGACAGACTGATTTCTACTTCTCATTTGTGATTCCTTTTTTCTGGATATCAGCCTTCAGAGGAACTGGACAACATAAATATCAAATGCTTATGTAATATTAGGCAATGGAAAATTTGGGATTTATCCCCTAAAGTATGACCTGGGACTGTGCATCCTTAAAAAAATAGAGCTCCTTTTCAGAAGTCTGTATTTTAAGAATTTCACACTAGAGTACTCACAATATTTTGGAAAGGATTCTACTATATATAGTATATATAACTCTACTATATAAGAGTGGCTCGAAAGCTGCCTGGCAGAAAAGGACCTGGGGGTGTTGGTAGCCAGCCAGCTGAATATGAGCCAGCAGTGTGCCCAGGTGGACAAGAAAAACAANTGGAATAGGCTGCCCAGGGAGGTGGTGGATTCCCCATCCCTGGAGGTGTTTAAGAAAAGGGTAGATGAGGTGCTTAGGGACATGGTTTAGAAGTGGTTTTTGTCAGGGTAGGTTAATGGTTGGACTTGATGATCTTAAAGGTCCCTTCCAAACTCACCGATTCTATGATTTTATGATTCTATATATTACCTGTCTTCAGCAGCACCAGTTAATATCAAACCCACCAGATATTCATACAGGAACAGACCTCGCCTGAAGGATCATAAAATAGTCTAGTTTATCTAGGTAAATGCCAATCATGGTACTTGCCAATCATAAATAATTGTTCATAAAATCTGCCTTCTAAGATAAGAACATGTAAATATTTTCATAAATTATATAGCTAGCTTTTATCAGCTACTTGAAAGTACCTGTGAAAGGCTTTGGGCACATATAAAACTTTCTAGATTGTCAAAATACACTTTTTCTCTTAAAAAAAATAAATACTGATTTACAGAAGCTGAAAGGAAACTTGGTAGCAAACACTACATTGAGCAATAATCCCCTTGTCCTGAAGTACCGATTGATCACTTAGCAACAGCAACTGTAAGAGATCGATTTTTCATATTTTTAATTTTTTCTCATTTTTTCAATCAAAGTAGTTATTAATCTCTCCCTTCTCTTTACAATAATAGCTGTCTTATCATTGTCCCCTGTGGCTGGTCTCATAGAACAACTTCTATTTAGCCACTGCATGTGGAAAATCAGATTAATTTGTAACTGAATATGCAGGTATTTGGTACCACATAATTTTTAGACCATCCTGAAAACGTGATTGTGTTTTCCTCCGACTAATGTCTCTGTTTCATTAATGCTTTTAATGAATTCTCCAATGCTTTAATCAAGGCTTCTATCAAGAGAAGTATCACAGAGATGGTACAGAAACCTTTTTTAACCTCAGGTTAGTGAGTTCTTCAGATGCACTTTCTTCTGCATCCTTCAGACTCTTGATGGCAAGCAGAGATTCAGAGAAAAAAAAAATGTGGACCCTTGTCAGAAGGTCATGACTTGTGTATTGCTCTAGAAATAAGCCAAGCCTTTGTGTATGGCTAGGGGTCAAAAAGAACACACGTTCCCTGTCAAATAGGATGAACTGAGAAGGCTTCTAAAACCAGCATAAAACCATGCCGTGACATATGTTTGATTCACCACACTGGGTACCTAAATCTGCTTCTTACCATATTGTTGGAAACTGCGTAAATTAACTGGACATTTTATGCAGCCAGAGTTTTCAGTTAGTAGCTAACTAGCCAAACCAGGGCTAATGTAATACCAGTTCATTAATAAGTACCCCTATGAACTGCAACAGAAATTCACATTTGCCCCTAATTCTAAGCTGTAAGCATGGGGATATTTAAGCTGTTTTTCAGAACTTTGTAATGAGAGCCATGGTAATTGTTCTTATTTTAATTTGTATATGTTTTCAACTCTCCCCTGTGTTCTTTGACAAATTCTTCTGTTGTTGTGGTTTCAATACTAGACAAATACACCATTCACCTTTTGTATCCTTAAAAAAAAAAACCAAACAAACAAAAACAACAATACCAAAAGACACCACCCCATTCACAAAAAAACCCACAAGAAACCAAACACAAAGTAAAGCAAAATTAACTGTAATAAGAACAGGAGGTGTAGAATAAGCACACTGATTTTTCTCAGTATATATCAGCAATATATCCTATATCCCTGGATATCTTCACAACTATGTCAAGAGGCTTTGCATATCTCAGGAGGAATGCCATGGAATATTACAGGCTGGTTTCCCAGCCACTACCAATCAGTAAAGTGTCATGGGTTGAACTGCACTTATCCTTAGTGCTGTAGAGAAGTCTTCATGCCCTCTAATCAGAATAATAACACACTCAACAATACAGTATGATTATATTTTACAAAACTGTCTTATTGTTTAGCCTAAAATGTGAAAAGTTGTCTGCCTAGAAGCAGAGCCTGGAGATAAAACACATTAATCCTAATAAGGTAGTAGTCAAGATGATCCAAGGAAAACTTGAAGGTAAGGGGCAGAGATGCCTCCAGTGAGGGAGACCTGACAGAACACAAAAATCGTGAAGGCTGCATTGTAACTTCAAAAGAGGAACCCCCAAGACTATTGGGACAGTAGAGAGATTCTCCTGCCAGACACCAAACCTCCACAAGGTCCAGTGGAGAGCCCTCCTCAGATCCATCAGTAGGTTGATGAACTTAACCTTGGACAGCAGCACAGCAGAGAAAGAGGGAACTTCATCCCTCGGAGGGGGAACATGTTTATTTGCATGTATGCTTTTGTGTAAAACTCTGTATCAAGGAGACTGCTGTAGTCTACAGTATGTGCAAATCCTTGCTTTATTTTCCAGTTCTGCAGTGTCTCCACTGCCCTTATCCACTTTAGTAAGAGGGAATTCAAAGTTGGGTTATTGAAATTTTGAAGGTGCGTTCAGAGCTTGCGACAAGTGCCATCTGTTGACAATCTGCCCCACTAATTAGTCCATAATTTAAATCAGAATTATACAAAAATATCAGTTTTCCTAAAGCATCTAATTTTTAGCTGAGGAAAGGGAAAACCCTTCTTGGATTCTAAGGTCTTATATTGTTTTTCAATGCCCTTTGTAGTCTTTAAAACAAGGGAAAAAAAGGATATGTCATCTCCAAGGAACAGCACAGAGAATGCCCCTTCTCAGGCAGGTGGCATCTCAGTACAAAAGGAGGTTTTATATATCACCTTAGCTTATTGAAGAACATAATGCTTTTTTAATAGAACAACAGATGAAGGTCATCCAATGCACATGCTATACACAACATGTGAAGTCTTATTGTCAATCGTGTCTGTCCTGGAGATGTTTTATTATGCCCAAGTTGAAAGACAAGATAAAATGCCACTTAATTTTGGTAGCTGGCATTTTTTTTGCATACACTGCTCACTCCTTGATCTCCGGTATACTTTATGAAGTAATCTGTTATCGTAAAACTCAAGGAGATCTTGTGTGTCATTGAGTCTGAATGGCGATTTCTGAGTGTTGAGCTCCTGAAACTACAATCATTTTAATAATTGTAGCAGATAACAGAAACAAATAAGTACAACCAAAATCAACCAACAAAAACCCCACAAGGTTGCCCAGCTGTGTGTTCTGCAGAAGCCAAGCGTCCTCAGATGCTGCAAATCATTGCAGTCCTACTGAACTCAGTGAAATTCTGCTTCTTCAGACCAACAGGTTACAGTATACAGGTTTAAAAATAAAAAGGTAAGCAGCCTTGAATGACTCAGAATTTATTTCCATGGTTCAACTTGACTATCCTACTGCTGACAAGGGGTGTCTCAGAGCTCTCAAAGACAGCAGATAGTATTAGACCTAATAAGAGAAACCTTTTTACTGTATTTCCTAATATTAATACAAACACTATCTTGATGCTGGGACAAAGGTATGTTGCAATCATGCTGCTTATGGCAAAACAATCACTCCAAATTAAAGAAAACAGCTGACCATGCTGGGTTGTCAGATGATAATAAAAACTGGTCAAGCAGGGAAATTTTATGCAGTCACCAACTGATTTTGGATGCTTCCTTATGCACCCAATTTACTAGACTCATGAAAAAATGTGTCAACATGGTCCAGTGAATGGTGGTAGCTGCCTTAGGAAAATTAAGTTAAAGCCCAATAAAATATACATGCACATAAACAGGGAAAGTATCAGAGAAAAAGATAACGTTTCACAACACAAGAAGTCTGTAGCAAGCCACGAAGGTTGCTTCAGACTAAAATAATGGAAAGGAAAGAGATGAAATGAAAATATTAACTTTCTCTTTGATTTTATGATGTCTGATTCAGTAGCTGTGTATTTGAAAGTTGCACTGGAATGGGCTCTTTAGGCAGTTTTGGTCCATCAGTACTTAGTATTTGTGTAGAAAAATGTTGAATGCACCCAGTGTGAAAGCACTGGCAAAAATAGATGTCCTCAGGTAGGGCTGAAGGTGCAGCTAAATGACACAGCTAGGAAGTGGGTTTCAGTAATCCAGATCTTTTTGTGGATCAGGCCCTTTGGTTCCTCTCTGTCCATGCAATATGTTATTATCTCTTCAAGCCTGATTTCTGCTATTAGCATGCTATTTATGCAGATAATTTAAAAATACATTTAAAGTACTTTTCTTTTTTCATCCAAGTTTTATCATCCATGGATAATTGATTAAAGATGACTAGAAAGACTCTTACTGATTTAGCTGAAGAAGAGTAAATGAGCAGTTATGATTTCTGAAACTTCAAACTCAAGGACACAATGTCACACAGTGTCTCAGCTATTGCATGAGGACAGGCACCTGGAAACACAACTTACTTCTCATAAACTGTAAGTCCACCAGATCCTGCTCTTTAGAGATTATGGGTTATGATGGCCACGATTCACCCAAAGGTGTGGGAAGCTCATGATTTTAGGTTTGGAGTTCAAATACTCCTGTCACCCAAGAAAGTTGCATACCGCGCATGGTTCAGTCAGATGACTATCACCTTTTAGCGTACTGGCTATTTATGTGCTGGCAGGCTAGAGGCCTCAGACTGGCAGTGTGATGGAGAAATGAGAACTGATTTTAATCATAGCATTTGAACAATAAGAAACTAGAGAGGGTGGCAAAGTTTTGTGAATACTATATGATCACAAATTAGAAGCATAAGCTCTGAGCCCACATCTGGTTTGGTGCCTGAGGCATTTTTCTAAATTTGATGTTCTGCAGAAGTGATCCTGTCTGGAAATAAGATCTTTTGAAACAATATTTTTTTCCACAGTAAATAAAAATGTAACTTTATCTCCATACGCCCTCTCCAGAGCATCATGTGGATTTGTTGTCTCACAGGTCTCTGTGTCGAACAATTGTTTGTTCCGCTTACAGCAGGATACCCAAACAGGAAACCCTTATCACTTCCCAAACAGAATCTGAATTTGCTAAGTCATTACAGAAGAAAATTAAAGCTCTCACTCTTTTTCTTTTCTATATCTGATTTGGTTTATATAAATAATAATAATAAAAAAACCAACAAAAAACCACCAGCCCTGCATTAGTGAGTAGAATTGAGAATGTGATTGCTTCTATTTTCTGTATTTCATTCTCATGCAAATGAGGAGGCTTAAGTTTCAGCAGTTACTAGAGTATTGCTGTTTAATCACCAGTTTTATTTACTGATAATGACAACAGTTTGTGAGAACCATGCAGAGGCAGAAAGGATAGAGGGGAAATGGGACAGTTGGGCTTTCTAACTCACAATCACACATTCTGAATATTAGCAAGTTAAGGTTGAAAAAAGACTCTTCCTAAATATCCTCTTCTCTCCCTTTCTTTTCTCTACACTGTTATGATTCTCTTAGGCAATCAGGACAAGTAAGTCCTGTTCAAATAAGAAACCATAGCTACACATTCAAAAGCACGTATTTTCTGGCCGTTTTGACATTTATCCATTTCATAAACCAGTCATTTAAGGAAGATAATTTTCATAAAAGTCTATCTATGATGTACCAGATAAATGCACTAGTCAACATCTTGCAATAGATACTTATAAATCTTTTCTACTTGTAATTAGTGCATTCTGATACCCACTGAAACAGAAATGAAGACTTACTCATATATTAAACTTTAGATGTGTGTTTTGTTTTCCTTTAGCAATCGGCTCATCGATTGTGGCAAAATTATATATGACCTTTAATACTGACAGCTCTAGTTTAATTTATATAATATCCAATAATACTGGAAAAATCAGAATGTGATTTCTTAGCTCCAGAAAAGTTCATATTCTATGATGCACAGTAGTTGGAATGACATTTTATTAAAACAGGTGTTGAGCCCTGAGGAGCCTGACAGTAGCAAAGAAGTGAATAAAGAGGTCATGAATTTTTCGTAGAGATGAAATCAACTTGTAGTGTTCATGAATAATTCACTGAATTTTGAAAGGCAAACCTTGGGAAACATCTCATCAAAGCACCCTTAGGATGAATTGTCATGAACACTTACCTACTGGCCTTGAAAAACTAGCATGATCTTGTTTCAAACGTATGTATGGGATCTTTCTTACAATAGTGCCTGAGTCTTGGGTTGTTAGATACCTCTTGCTTCATATTTCACTTTAAAATTCACTTCTGCTGTAAATCCTACCAAATACTCGATAGTGGAAAGACAAATGAAATGTTGTGGGATTTTTAAGATGCTTGGGTTGAATTCAGCTGTGTTTTGGACAGCTTCATTTTCCTAGGGTGCCCACGTACACAAACAACCAAAACATAAGATCTATGGATGACCTTCAACTCAGAGAAAGAGATGGGATCACACAGGATATTCTAGGTCATCCAAAATAGTATATAAATTGTGTTTAGTGATGTCTAATCTATATAGTCAATGATATCTCGAAAGCATTCCAGAGTAGAAGCCTACATCTAGTCAGCTGTGTAGCTCTCCAGACAGGACCTTAACTGTTTATTACATCAGTAAGTGTTTCTAGGCTATCTTCTTCAGCAATATTCACTGTTTCTATATCTTACACTGTAAAGTCTGAATGAATTTCTCTGAACCTTGCCTACTAAACTGAGGTTCTTGGCCACAAAACTGTGACACTTTGTGCCTTAGGGCCTCTCAGAAGAAAAATAAGACAGAAAGCCATCTTTGAAAGGTCCTGGAGAACAGGCGAGGTGCCTGAAGACTGGAGGAAAGCCAATGTCACTCCAGTCTTCAAAAAGGGCAAGAAGGAGGACCCGGGGAACTACAGGCCGGTCAGCCTCACCTCCATCCCTGGAAAGATGATGGAACAGCTCGTTCTGGGTGTCATCTCAAAGCATATGGAGGAAAAGAAGGCCATCAGAAGTACTCAGCATGGATTCACCAAGGGGAAATCATGCCTGACTAATCTGATCGCCTTCTATGATGGTGTGACTGGATGGATGGATGAGGGGAGAGCGGTCGATGTGGTCTACCTTGACTTCAGCAAGACGTTTGACACGGTCTCCCACAGCATCCTCCTAGGGAAGCTTAGGAAGAGTGGGTTAGATGAATGGACAGTGAGGTGGATAGAGAACTGGTTGAAGGACAGAGCCCAGAGGGTTGTGATTAGGGGCGTGGAGTCTAGCTGGAGGTCAGTGATGAGCGGTGTTCCCCAGGGGTCAGTACTGGGCCCAGTGCTCTTCAATATATTCATCAATGACCTGGATGAGGGGATAGAGTGCACCCTCAGCAAGTTTGCTGACGACACAAAGCTGGGAGGGGTGGCTGACACCCCGGAAGGCTGTGCCGCCATCCAGAGAGACCTGGACAGGCTGGAGAGCTGGGCGGAGAGGAACCTCATGAAATTCAATAAGGGCAAGTGTAGGGTGCTGCACCTGGGGAGGAATAACCCCCTGCACCAGTACAGGTTGGGAGCTGACCTGCTGGAGAGCAGCTCTGAGGAAAGGGACCTGGGAGTCCTGGTGGACAACAGGATGACCATGAGCCAGCAATGTGCCCTTGTGGCCAAGAAGGCCAATGGCATCCTGGGGTGCATCAAGAAGAGTGTGGCCAGCAGGTGGAGGGAGGTCATCCTCCCCCTCTACTCTGCCTTGGTGAGGCCCCACCTGGAGTACTGTGTCCAGTTCTGGGCTCCCCAGCTCAAGAGGGACAAGGAATTGCTGGAGAGGGTGCAGCATAGGGCTACTAAGATGATTAGGGGACTGGAACACCTCTCCTATGAAGATAGACTAAGGGAATTAGGTCTCTTTAGCCTGGAAAAGAGGCGTCTGAGGGGGGACCTAATTAACACTTATAAATACTTGAAGGGTGGGTGTCAGGAGGATGGGGCCAGGCTCTTTTCAGGGGTGCCCAGTGATAGGACAAGGGGTAACGGGCACAAACTTGAGCATAGGAAGTTCCACCTAAACATGAGGAGGAACTTCTTTACCTTGAGGGTGGCAGAGCACTGGAACAAGCTGCCCAGGGAGGTGGTGGAGTCTCCGTCTCTGGAGACATTCAAAACCCGCCTGGACGCGTTCCTGTGTAACCTGCTCTAAGGTGGCCCTGCTCTGGCAGGGGGGTTGGACTAGATGATCTACTTAGGTCCCTTCCAACCCTATGATTCTATGATTCTATGATTCTATGATTCTAAGCCACTTCCACAGGCTGAAAGATCTTAGTTAATCCCTACATCACTTTCTGCAGGTGTTTCTTGCTCTCTCTACTTACTGCTGTAGAAGCCTGAAATTTTGCGTGAATGCATGTAAGCAGCATGCACCCAGGCCTTAGATCTTTGGTGCAAATTCTTTCCTTTATTTTACATTAAAAAAATATTTTCACATAGTGGGGCTTTAATTAATGGTTGAGCTGTTCTGGTCCTGGGTCATAAACAGGAGCAATAACCATTCTGATCTTAGTCATCTAAATTGGGGTGGCTCTTGGGGACACTGAGGTCTATCCCCATCAGAACCTTGCTGAAATGGTTGCTTGTCACTCTGTCTTAGTAATCAAAGTTTCCAAAGCTGTATTTTAATACTTTTCTTTCACTAAAGATTTAATGTGCTGCAGAGTTCTCAAGTATATCTGTGCCTGGGTTAGCCTATGGAGGGGATGACTGAAATCCATCCCAAAGAACCGTTTTCCTAGTTGTTTTTTTTTGCAGCAATCTGGGCACCACCATACACAGGTAGTATTTGGAAATGAACAAAAGCTGACAGTGGTGATTTTCTTGGTTATTCCTAAACTTGCCTATGTCTAACAGGCCTCTGTCAACTTGGACTAAATGTGAAAAGGGAAACATCGGGGAATATTAAAAGGTCCCAACACCTTGAACGTCCTGTGAATTTGTTCAGGAAGCAGTTGATAAGTATTTGCCATACAAATATGTGCACTTCAGCGGTAGTTCTTTTTTAGTACAACATCTTTTGTATGATGTTGTTTCCTTAAATCTCTGTTACATTTTACAGGTGTGTGCATACAAAATAGCATTAGAGCTGTTGCTGGTGTAAATCATTGCACATTAATTGTATTTGAATGTATTAAGACCTACCATATCCTGTATTATCACCCCTTCAGTGCTCCAGGTGTTTATGATATATATAAAAATACAATAAAAAATCAAAATGTCAGCCAAGAAATCACAGTAATCTCAGTTT
>VXBO01010732.1:48124-62471 GCA_013400135.1 Rhinoptilus africanus | reverse complement strand
GGAAGGGGAAGGGGAAGGGGAAGGGGAAGAGAGTTCTGTGCTCTCCCTTACTGAGTTGTTTCACAGACCTTACAATAAGTGGGACCAAGAAAAGTTCCTTCTTTCTTCAGCACCATCAGGTTTTCCATAATTACAAGAGCCCTCTTGTAATTGTGGAAAGCTGCAAGGCAGGAGGGTTTCATGCCCTTTTGAAGGAAAAATAGTTGTTATCCACAGGTGGGAGACAGCTCGGAGGCAACTAGGCCACTCGAATCACCTATTCTGTGGAAAGGGGGAGCACAGTGACAGTGAGATGCTTGTTGGCAAAGGGGTGCCAACATCATGGCAGCACACCTGCCCTAATCCCACTGCAAAATGGAGGGGAGATTGGGAACGATGCTGGGAAAGTTCACTGCTTTTCCCTCATCTCAGCTCTCTGAGGTGTGTGCGATGCAGTTTACAGTGATGTGATAATTTGTAAATATGGCTGGGGTTTAATCCCAACCCATTAGGTGTTTTTACTATACTATGCAGATTATATAGTGCTCAAGACTTCTTTAATTATTATTAATGAAAAAAAAGAAACTAAAAAAAAAAAAACAACCCAAAACTAAAAAGGATTATAAAACCTGACATTTACCTCAGTAAAAAATTACTTCTAACTGTTGTATTTTTTGCAGCTATGCTGAACCATGAAGGAAAATGTGTTCAGACGGAGGCTTAAAGTTAGGTGCCCACATCCACAGAAGAAAACAAGATTGCTTATGAGCCTTCAAAGTTCCTTGCTGCAGCTGCCCATTAAAAATAAAAAAGTACCTTGCTGCAGCTGCCTGTTAAAAATAAAATAAAGTCAGAAGCCCACCGTTTATTTAGACACATATATGACCTGGATTTCATAGCAATTTCACCAGCAGCAGTCAGACAGTTCAGAAATGAGGATAAAAATAAAGTTATGTACTAAATTTATTTCCACTGTCAAAGACTAAAGAGCAATGTGTTTCCTCTTTAGTTGCAGCATATCAAAAAAACCCACTGCATTAAAATAAATATGTTTTTTACTAGGTTCTTCATGTATGCAAGTGGCAGGACAGATGGAAAGGATGGCAAAATAAAAAAAAGGAGGACATAAGCAAGAGATTTGTTTTCCACTGAAACAGAAATTAAGATATTTTTATTTTTTTCAATAAATTCCTAATTTATCTATGAAGGCCTGACCAAGTTCAAGAGTACACTGCTATATAGCTGACCAAAACACAAAATTAGGTTTAGACAGGTTAAAGCCAGAATATCTTAACCTCCTTTTTTCTTTTTTTTTCTTCTTTTCACAAGCAAAAAGTGGTTCAGTGCCCTGTATAATTTTTTTACTGTTCCCCAATCAAAGATCATTCATTTGTTTGTCACTTGAGCTTCATCAGCTTGACAAGCACTTATTCTGCTGGTCTTGCAGCACGATGTAATGCCCTAATAAAACTTGTTTTATTTTTCTTACATCCACTTCTAATAAACTCCTAAAAGCTTAAGCCACTCAAAGGGAGACCATCAAGGAATGTAAGCCAATAAGTGCTTACAAGCAACTTTACGATGAAAGGAGAGAATGGTAGAACCCATTCCCAGGCACCAAGCTTGAGATAAAAGATGAAACCACATACTTCAGTTATGTGCTGCCTGCAGGTCCTCAACAGGGGATAAATTTAACATACCTAAATCCTCTCCATATCATTAAGACACCTAACAAATCCTGTGCTGCTCCAGCAAACACCTCAGAGACAAAAAACATCATAGCCAACATGCTTCTATTTTAAATACCTTAACCCTTGAGGCTCTAGATAATCTGATGGTGTGTTGCCTTGAAGAATAATCATTTCTCCAGTACTTTGTCCAAGTCTCTATAGGGTGAGCTGCCACAGGGAGCAGCTGTTGAACAACAGGAAAAGCTGGGTTCTGCAACAAGGGGAGTCCTTCCACCCCATTGATAACACCTCACCTCACCTCTGTCTGGATTTCTACATCCTGCTTCCATTTTCCATCAAATTACTTCACTGCCTCCAGAGACCTGTTGATCACAAAGTGCCCTCTCCATGGATAGAATGTGATTCCACAGGAATGGGAGTATGGAAAAAAAAAAAAAAAAAAAAAAAACGGTANAAAAAAAAAAAAAAAGCCGTTTCCTGCTTATTGATGGCTAGTTCCTAATTTTATCCATTTGGGACAGGAAGCAATATACCAAGGTAGGAACAGTTAGAGAAGAATAAAAGCTTTGATTGGGATTGGATGGTGGTTGTGACAGTTCAACATGGAGAAGTACGAAGTCCTTCACCTGAGGAAGAACAACCCCATGTACCAATACATGCTGGGGGTCACTCAGCTGGAAAGCAGCTTGGCAGAAAAGGACCTGGGGCTCCTGCAAGATACCAAGTTGAACATGAACCAGCAAGGTGCCCTGACTGCAAAGGTTAATGGTGACCAGGGCTACATTAGGAGAATTGTTGCTCACAGTTTGAGGTAGATGATCTTCTCCTTCATTCAGCACTGTTGAGGCCACACCTGAAGTGCTGCATCAAGTTTTGGGCTACCGAGCACAAGAGAGACATGGACATACTGGGGGCAGTCCAGTGAGCAGCCTTAACTGGGATGAAGGGTCTGGACCATATGTCCTATGAGGCAAGGCTGATGGAACTGGGACTGACTTACCAACCAGCCATATTTCTTTGGTTTAGATAGCAACAGAGGATATGACCAGCTTCCCTGGCTCATCCATGCAACCATTTTGCATATAACCTAAAAGCAATGACCAGCCAGCAGCAGATTGATTGCATATTGTCTTTTCTTCTTGGTTTTAAGACTCAAAGTCTTTGGAGTTGTTTAGAAATAGAGAACAATATAAGAAGAATAAGATAGCCAATTGGTTCTTTTCTTTAAAAAATGGCTAAAGGTTCTGAACCAGACAATCAATCAATCAATCAATTGATAAATCGATAGATAGATAGATAGATAGATAGATAGATAGATAGATAGATAGGCAGGATTTGTAGAATTGATGCAACTGAAACAAAAACCACACAAAATAACAGCATCAAAAGCAAAAATAATGGGGAAAATTTTCATTTTTCCAAAATGTTCAAAGGGCTCCCTTCAGTAAAATAAAACTTTGGAACACTTTTCTTCAAAACAGCATTATCTGTTTTAGAAATCATCTAATTTAGAAGAAACAAGTTTAAACTAAAAGGTTAAATGACCTCAAAATGACAGGAGATCATTTTGCTTCTGGTAAAGTCAATGCCAAACAAGATAACAATTTTACTTACATTTTACCCACAAAACAGAAGCTATTTCACTTTGGATTTGATACTATTTTTTTTCCATTGATATTTTAATTTCTCCCCAAATTGAAAATCCCACCACGTAGGTTGCCAAACTATAAAGTCAACCTAAGCTGGTCACTAGGAAGTCAGATTTACATATTTGCATCTGCAACCTGATTCTGATTCATGTTGCAGTGTTGCTACAAAAAAAAAAAAAAAAAAATTTTTNAAAAAAAAAAATCTTTTCCTTTTTTTCTTTTATTTTATTCTTTCTACTCATCCTCTTCAGTTGCTGTCTTCCAAAGGCTGCACATATACATATTTCTATATAAATTGAATATTTGCCTCCCATTTAGGAAACAAAGAGCAGCTTTTCTGAAACAAGGAATAGAAGGAAAAGAAAGGGGAAATTAAAATATAGATCCACATCTTAATCTGATGAAAAGAAAAGTCATACCTTCTCCTTCCACAAGGTTCCACCTTGTGCAGTTTCCACCACTAAAAAATTACTATGCCATAAAAAATTTTAAGCACTTAAATGAACTTTGTAAGTGTCCTCTATTTTCCACAGAGGTCACACAGATGCAATGATACATAATATTCTAGAATAGGTAAAGATAAATACAGTGTTATAGCTGTTGTTAACATAATAAGAAATGGGCCTTAATTTCTAAAGGTTTGTAATCATCATGTAGAATGCTTTTCTAAAGTGAATTATTCTTCTTTTATTTTTTCTACAGTAGATGTATGACGGTGAAGCAGTAGACTTTGCTGAAAGCTGTCTGGTTGTTTATCACACAGTCCATGTCTTTTACTCTGGTATCAGTAAACTGTGGCTCCAATTCATCACTAAGGTAACTTACGTAAGGAATTTAAAGTTAAAAAAAAAAAAAAAGCCAAAACAAAAACAAACAAACAAAAAAAACCAGGGAAAGAATATTATTTTGGTAGATTTTCTGTAATATAGTTCTGTTTGAGTGGGTTAAAAGTGCTATATTGCTTTTGAATCTGACTGGCTAGTGACAAGGATTGCGCAAAATTTAACTTCTTTCCAATGCACAGAGCAGCTCAACCCCTCCAGAAATCACAGGGATACAATATAGCCTTGATTCATTTCACCTCATTTCTGGGCCAAAAGGAACAGCAAGGTTCCCATTCTTATCCCTGTTTTTTTTTGGAGCAGGACATGCACTCATCATCATTTGTACAGGGCTGGTGGTAATAGCATAAAAGAGCCAATAGCAAACAAAAAAAACGAATTTTTTGTACTCAATCTGTGAATGTACATGATGAGGCTTTAATTTGTAAGCCACTTTCTAAAGCTTTTTGAATTATTGCTTTTATCCTTCATTATGTATTCTGTTAATGACAGCACGCTTGTTAGAGAGGGCCAGGGTCAGGTATGCCAGTCCTCCATTACAAATGAGACTCAGCTGTGATTTTGGTGTCGTTATTGATTTAACTTGTTGAGGTACGACCTGTACCACTAAAATGTTGTTAATAATTCCATGCCTCTGCAAGTACTGACAGCAGCAACAGTTCATCTAGTATTTGTCTGCACAATAGGTGTTTATTTTGTTTGCCCATTCTCAGCTCACTTCATCAGATTACTCATCTAATGATCAAAACTCACAGCTGACACAACAGCAAATATCTTTTTTTGTTGTTGTTGCTGTTCCAAATTAAATGCTGATAAATGTGTTAAGGCCCTAGAGGAATAGTGTTTGAGGCTGGCATTAAGTTGTCTCTTGCTTCTTTAAGGCTTATTTGTAAAGGACTGAAAGTCAGCAATCACCTTCACTTGAGAATGCTAAGGGGAAAACACAGAATTATTCTTCATCCACCACAGATAATGAATTTGCATAAGGAAAGAGCTGGGCTGGGGCAGTTGCTGATTTGCAAAGCACACAGCAATCATTGAAGTCTCCAACTACCACATGCAGGAAGACACAGGAATACAGTCACAAAATAGCTAGGGTTAGAAGGTGTGTTTGGAGACCATGTAGTCCTATAATCTGTGATAAAGCAGAGTCAACTTCAACAGGTTGCCCAGGACAATGTCATATTTTGGGTATTTCCAATATTCAGATATTTCCAATGTCTAATAATTTTTCATTATTTCCAATGACAGAGACTAAACAGCCTCTCTACACAACCTGTTCCAGTGCTTGTACACCCTCACAGTCAAAAAAAAGTTTAAATGTTGTCTCTGGGAACATGGTACCATACAAACACATTAACAATATCTAAATCACTTTTGAATGTCCAGACAACACTCGTTGGCATTTCTTAGGGCAAGTTTAGCTTAAAATCATACAGATACATCATTTTCCCTTTTTTCAAACACAGTCAAATTCCTGCTCTGGCCCTGGAACAGTTTTAATTACTTTACATACGTATATCTAGAATAGTATAAACAGGAGAAACTGAACAAGCCAGCAGCATGTAATCCGTTGCTTAGCGAAGGCAAAACGAAGTGGGTGTAATTTCCTCAGGCACTGCTCCCACTTGCAGCGTGAGTGCTGTGCCTAAGGCAGCAGATAGAAATGTGAGATTTCTTCCCTCACCTTAGTGAATCAAACCGTAGGTATTATTTTCCCTCTCTTTAATCCCTTCTGATTAATATACTCTTAATATAAGGAACTTATTTTAGTTGTACCACTGAACCAGGACTTGTTTGCCTTCTTTTCTCCTAACTTTCCTTTTTTTTATCACTGCATTTTGTATTTTTTAGACACATGACAACTCTTCCTATCAGGGATTTACTTTAAGCTTCTGTGCCATTCTTTTCTGGATTCGGGATTGAAACACTTCAGCCCACCTTTTTACCTCCACTCATTTGGGTTTTGTCAGCTCTTACAAAGCCACATGACTTTTGACCTTTGTAAATACAGAATTAAGTTATTGAGACTTTTCTTCCCTTTCTTCTTTAGGGTGAGTGTCTTAAATATGCACACCAGCTCTAGTTCAGTTGTATAATTTAATTAATGCCTGTAATGAGCTTATTAGCAGAGAAACATGTTTCAGAATACTGTATTAACTTTTTCATTGTGCTTTCTGCTTTTTTTCTTTTCCTTCTTCCTCACTTCCATCAGTAAAAGGTCTCTCATTAAAAAAAATGGAAATATTTCTTGATTCTACTGTGAGTTTGCTACAGCTGTGACCCAATGGCTTAATTAGTAACAAGGATGATTCTTCACTGGTGTGTGTGAACTTTTCGTATCAGAATGGCTTTGATAACACAATTCAGTTCTGGTTCAGAATATCATCATCAAATCCTTGAGAAGTAAGGAAACATAGACAAGTGATTGGGTGCATAAGGAAAAAATGCAAGGAACATTAAAATGCAATGGAATTATGACACTTTCCTGGATTAATGTTATTATTTAAAGTAATTCTTTAAATAGACAAAGGCAGTTCTTTTTCTGAAGGTACCACACAAAGCTAAAGAGGCATTGACATTTCAAACAGATATAAATCAATCACCCAGTGATATCTGGGTTACAATTTATCAAGATATGACTAAGTAACAGGTTTGTATTTGGACTCTGCATCAGAAGGAACTTTTTGAAGGAGTTCAGAGAACAGTCTGTGTCCTCTTCTGCCTTTCTTCATTCACCCCCATTCTCTCTCAGAAGAGTTTTCTTTTTTAAAACTTGTGCCTTTGGACGACTTGTATGATTATCCATTGGAATTAATGGGACGCCAGCTGGTCTTCTCCTGTTAGGTGACTAGTAGGACAACTTACTAAAGGTTTTTGCTTTACATCAGTGGTGTTCATGCCTTGTTGACAAAGCCTACACCAGAATGCCTTCTGTGCAACCATTATTTCCAAAAAAGTCTTATTTTATTGCTTCTCCAGAGATTGCTAGCTCAGAGGGTTCCCACAGCTGGTCTTTGTAACATCAGGCAGTGTATTTATGTGGTTCCTCTCATCAGATTAATGTGGTCTTGTGACTCCGTCATCACACAGACCTGGCAAAGAAAAGAAGTCTGTAAATATATCTCTAGGTCAGCTGCTCAAGAAGATGCCTGTGACAGAATTTTCAGTTGACTTTTAACTTTTCAATATTTGTCTCTCACTAGATATATATCTTACTACTTCCTGTCTTAGTGCTATTTTAGAATAAGTTTTCTCACTTAATTTTGGTTTTGGGTTTTTTTTGTTTGTTTGTTTTGTTCTGGTTTTTAGTTTATACAGTTATCTACTAACGTAAAGAATAAGTGCTATTCAGGATATGAGATTCGAGAAAGCAAATAACTTTTCTTTTGTTACCAGTTCAAACTAGAGCTATCACTTGTTTTAGCTGAAAACTTTTCTTAAAAAGTGAGCATTTGGCTATAATGGAACATCTTTTAAATATGCACTAATCACAGTAAATTAAAATGTTGAACAAAGTCTGAGGAAATCAGAACATGCTGTTTTCTATATTTTGTAAAAATAAGGCTTGATCTTTTTGTTTTAATTAGCACTTTAATTATTTGGAGTCTCCGTCTCTGGAGACATTCAAAACCCGCCTGGACGCGTTCCTGTGTAACCTGCTCTAAGGTGGCCCTGCTCTGGCAGGGGGTTGGACTAGATGATCTACTAAGGTCCCTTCCAACCCTATGATTCTATGATTCTATGATTCTATGATTCTATTAACAGAAAATATATATCTATGCAAAATTACTTTAGCTGTAACTGAGCAAGTCATTTAAGAGCTGAGGTAAACACACAGTGCTGACTGTATTCACCATTATTTGATATAAAGAAAGGATCATGATGCTTGTTAGCTGCACCCAAAACCAGGATTTTAGCAAGAAATCTGGGCAAGGGAATATGTACTATTTGTTATTTTGATCCCAGCAAATAATATTTGAAAACCAGAAACATTCTTCTAATCACATTTAAAATGGCTCATAAACAGTCTGGTTTAAAGTCAGTGCTCAAAGAGAACTGCATTTGGTGTAAAAGAAGACAGAAATATTGTAAGTAGTTAACAAACACAAAGGTTTCCATCTCCTGAAACTCCTGAAATATTTAAAGAATATAAACTGATCTCTCATTTCTGTATTAAGTATCTTAATAATTTCTGTGGTGTAGTTACTTTAAGCAGCTTGTTAATGAAGGTATTTATTGTAAGTCTTGGGAAACGGTAATAAAATTTGAACCCAATTGAACTTGGTGAAGTGGTTTATATTTTAGCATTAATGATTCAGTTTGGAGCACTTGTATCACACGCAACTGTCTTAGATTTCAAGAATGAGCCAAGTCTCCAATAAGGCAAGGCAGCTGTACAATCTTTTAGGGCTCTTAGTGTGACTTTAGGCTCAGCAACCTCAAGGTGGATTTTGTTCATATTATGAATAACTGACATGGGACTCTGACAACAGAATTCGAGCTTTTTGACTCTAAACTGTGCAACAGGTGCTATATAAATCAGAAGCATTGGCCCTGCTTGTACTATCTTGTCTCTCGATCTCTCAGCTCTTCAGCCTGTTCTGTGACACTGAGAGGCCACTATGTTGCCCTCTGCCTTCTGCTGAGCTCAGAGAGCTTATGTGATTCTAGAACACTTCTCTGAGGGATCCTCAACTCCTGGACCTTCAAAAGAATTTGATACAGCTTTGTGTGATGCAGCCTGTTCTCCTGTTTTCCTATATGACGAAAATGGGACAGGGTCTATGTCAGTGGACTCCCTCAGTGAGGGAAAAGGAAAGGATGTACAGTTGTATCAGTGTGACATGACACAAGGAGATGTGAGTTAGGCGTACTGAGGATTGTGTCATCTCATGCATTTTTCTTCCTCTGGGAATACACAGTCATCCCCAATAACTGTGATGCAGTTCCATGTTTCATTGGCATTTGGTATTTATGCAGACGACAGAAATAGGAGCTGCTCTTTTCGGTTCCTTCAATACCAGGTGTTTCCATTATTTTAAAGCATATTATGACATAAGTCTCAACCACCGATTATGACATTCCTAAAATGAAATCCCACCCGTTTTCTACCATCAATATGAAATAGGCATGCTCAACATAAGACTGATCTTTTGCGCTGCCATTTTCAGAAAGATAGATGTTTTCAGGCAAACAAGAATGAAAATTAAATAGTGATTCAAATACTACTGATTTTCTTTAAAATAATTAACTTCTCGGGGCAATATTAGATTTTTTTTTTTTAAGGTTTACACTGACTACATTAAGTCCAGAGGTATGAAATCATTAAGATCTGTTTTCTGTCACTATAAGTGCATAATTTCCCTCTCTTTTAATTTTGCATTCTAAGTTAATTTAGTGTTAAGAACATTACATTAAGCTCTAGGGTACTGAGGAGTAGATCATGTGCTAAGCCAGATAAATGGGCAGTTTACCACAGCTAAGGGTCTATCAGCAATTGGTTTGTAGGTGGCAGAAAAAAAGGCTAGCCCATCCCTGTCTTTTCCCTGTTGTTTTCATTTCACATAAGCAAAATAAAAATAAGCTAACCTTTATATAAACCCAACTCCAAGGATGACTGTATTGCTGATATGAAAGATATGTTTACGCTGCCAGACAGTTATCTCGCAGTGCTCATCCTCCAGATTGCATAAATGCTGGCGTATTCTCAGGCCATATTTTGGAGTGAATCCTTCAATTCCATCTAAAACAAAACTCAGCTCCTGCAAATAGTTTGCTTCAGGGGCTTGTCCCAGAAAATAGTAGATAAAAGGTAGTTTTCACTCCCTTCATCCTCAGCAGTCCTCCATGTTATTGCAACAAATTTTACATCTGCAAGCATGTTCCCATGCTTTCTTCCTATACCCACGGCATGCAAGTCACATTGTCACGTTTGTGGTATAAAACCCCAATGCTTTATGAGGCAGCAGCACAGCCCTCCCATTATTGCTGAACTTTGAACCAAAACAATACAAAACAACACACACAACCCCCACTAAAGCACACATAAGCATGTGTCAGGACTTGTGGGACACTGCACGGAGTATAAACGGAACCCAAAACCAAGTCTTACCAGTCACTTCAGAGAGGTCTAGCACTGAGAAATGTGGACACAACTACTTTGTGCATTTTGATTTTGAAGCCAAGGGCTAGTGACTGCAGGTAATGCAATTAGGAATACAGAATCAATTGCATAAACCGTTTTAAAAAAAAAACATCACTCCCAGTGTGCAAGAACGAGTATCCCCTAACATGAGCATGATGGCAAATTGTCACCCCGTAGCACCACTCCAAAGGTGCTTCAGATCAGTGAACTCTCCTCGGAAGTAAAAAAATTATGGTGAAAAATATCAGTAACAACAAAATCAAGCCAATTCAGTGTTTAGAGTGCATGAGGCTTGAAAGTTTGACACAAGATACTTGTCCTGGGAGCAGCAGAGCGCTGGAGGAGGGTTGAGAGGAGGAATACCTGCTCAGGCAGGATCTACTGGCTTGGAGCTGCTGCAGGTCTTTGGAAGATGTTAGCTATGTAAGAACATTAATAACCGTCTTTCCATTTCATGATGTGGTTTGATGTCTCCTTTTATTTTCTTCTAGGTCCTGGTTACTTGTGTGTTTTAAAGTTTTCCAGACCTTGAGATTATGAAGATAGAAAGTGTAAATGAGAAGTCATCCCAACCTCAAGGCTGAGAAGACAATCAGAAGACTATTGTTAAAAAACCCAAATGAATCCTGGCATTTAAACTGGCCACAGAGTTAAGCTCCAACTCCTGGTTTTTGAAAACATTACCAATACGGCTTAAGGACAGGGCTCTTCAGACTCCTGAATGGCCTTGTGTAAGTTAGGATGCTGCTTGCGTGCTTCAAGTTGTGTACCTTCAGATGAGGTTCTGCAGGTTGTGTATTATGAAGAAGGGAGCAATTGTACTTTACAGTTTGTTAAATATACATCTCTATTCAAGATAAGGTTTTCTCCAATTATCTTCATTGTGCTACTGGAAGCTGAAGGCAGGAACCAAGACTTTTTCTTTCTCTCCTGGTTCTGCACTGTTGTTTATTGTTCTATGCCCAATTTTCTCTTCTGGAGACATCCAGCTCATTAGAAATCTGATGCTGATAATGTAATACTGTTAACTTTTTCCAGGTCACTGGAGGGCCGGAAGAAAAATAAAAAGATAATCATCAGGGGAAATTTGGTCACCAGCCACTCATTCCTGTCTCCTCTACTGACATAGGAAATACATAATTTATACCAGCAGGTCTTCTTTGTGCAGATTTTTAGTTGCTAGGAAATTAGGTCGATATGTTTTCATTTACTCTGAATTGGCTGCATTTATTTATTTATTTGCTTCTGGTATGGCACAAACATTTTTCTTTTGACAATTCCTGGCAGATATATTAACATTCTACTATAGCTAATGGCTGAACAATTATTTTTCCTGGAATCCAAATTGAAAGGTTAACCTTAGTATTTCTTTTTAAACATTTCAAATTGTTTTCAATTGCAGAAGTATTTATGATACAGTAGCAGTTTAGAATAGAAAATAAATTAATAAGTGAATTACAATTTCGTCAGCTCTATAGCCAAAGTGCAAATTAAATTACAACAGTGAGAAAATTAATGTAGTCACATAATATTATTGCTTTTTGGTTTGCGACTCAGAAAATCTTAGACCCTTTTATAGTGTGTATTCTTGTTTAGAGTACAGAGAAGTGTTCAGTTTTATGTAATATGAACAAGTCTGTCCTATCAACTAGGGTGCATTCATTTTATTTAAGTTAATTTTAATTTATTTACATTAATGAAAGAATCTGAACCTGTGACCAAGTCCCAAGTCCTTTTTAACTTAAGACCTTCATTATCAAGAGTTAATGATTTTCTCAATTCTGTTCACTGGGAGAAGTAAAAAAAAAAAAAAAAAGTCAAGAATGTGTATAAATCTCAATCAGACTTTAAATACAGAATTAAATAAGAGATATATATAGCTAAGGAGCAAGGAGATTATTTGACTGATCTCCTAATTCCTGTGAAATTTGCTACTACTCACTACAAGTAGTTCTTGAATTCTGCTACTGAAGGACAGCTTTGTTTAAGGAGAAAAAGTACATTCAAAACTTTTAATTTCAAAAGAGGATTGTCAAATTAAGCATCCTGGATTATTATTTTTTTAAAGTTGTTGTTTAAAATCCCTTTATTCTCGAGAACAAATTGAATTGTCTTAAATTAGCATCCAATATTGACATTTATTTGTGTAACAGTTAGAAACTGAGGCAGCAAAGGGAACTTTATGGTTGGTGTTAACTGCAGGCTGCCCAGTTAAGGAAAGCCTATTGATGAAGCCTTCTTACTCCAGCCACAGGAGGCATCGCACTTGTAGGCTCTTGTGCCGGGGGACTTCAACCACCCTGACTTCTGCTGGAAAAGTAGCACAGTGAGCTGTAGGCAATCCAGGAGACTCCTGGAATGCATCCAGGATAACTTTTTAAACCAGGTAAAAGACAGCCCTACCAGAGGGGATGCGATACTAGACCTGATGGTCACCAATGCAAGTGAGCTAATCAGTGATGTCAATATTGGAGGCAGCCTGGGCTGCAGGGATCGTGCACTGGTGGAGTTCACAGTCCTGAGGGATCTGGGTCAGGCAAAGAGTAAAGTCAGAGCCCTGAATTTTAGGAAAGCAAAATTCCAGCTCTTCAAGGAATTAATCAATAACACCTGCTGAGAAACTGCCCTTAGGAACAAGGGAGCAGAACAAAGCTGGCAGATCTTTATGGACACTTTTCATAGAGAGCAAGAGCTTTTGATCCCTAGCTGTATGAAATCAGGAAAGGAAGGCAAGAGATTGGCAAGGCTGAGCTCAGACCTGCTAGTCAAACTAAAGGGCAAGAAAGAAATGCACTGGCAGTGGAAGCAAGGACACTTATCCTGGAAAGAACATGGGGATGCTGCCCGGTTGTGTAGGGATGGCGTCAGGAAGATCAAGATACAACTAAAGCTGAACTTGGAGAGGGACACAAAGAATCATAAGAAGGGCTTCTACAGGTATGTCAGCCAGAAAAGGAAGGTCAAAGAAAGCATAGCCCCCTGATGAGCAAGACTGGCATACTGGTAACAACGGATGAGGAGAAGGATGAGGTACTCAATAACATTTTTACCTCAGTCTTCACTGGCAGCCTCTGTCCCCACACGTCTTGAGTGGGTGGACCACAAGATGGCAAGGGGGGGAGCAAAATCCCTCCTACTGTAAGAGAAAATCAGGTTCATGACGAGCTGAGGATCCTGAACACACAGAAGTCTAGTGGTCTTCTGTGATGGAGTGACTGTATCAGTGGATAAGGGAAGAGCTATGGGTGTTAACTATCTGGCCTGCAGTAAGGCCTTTGACATAGTCCCTCACAACAGTACTGTTGAATATCTTCATCAATGACATAGGCAGTGGGATCAAGTGCACCCTCAGCAAGTCCATGGATGACCCTAAGCTGAGTGGTACGGTTGACACGCCTGAGGGACAGGATGCCATCCAGAGAGACCTGGACAAGCTCAGGAAGTGGGCCTGTGTGAACCTCATGAAGTTCAGCAAGACCAAGTGCAGAGCCCTGCACCTGGTTCAGGACAACCCCTGGTACCAATACAGTGATCAAGTTGATGATGTCCCTGCTTATTGCAGGGGGGGTTGACTTGATGACCTTTAAAAGTCCCTTCCAACCCAAACGATTCTCTGATTCTATGAAATGGTGTATATCAAAAATACCAGCCAAGGGAATGTTTACAAAGAGTTTATCTTCAGTGATATGTTCCACTATTTTCAATTTTTTACAATTATTGTATTTTCTTTTCTGTTATATGGCGTTTTTTGCCTAGATCTTTTTAACATTTCAATGAGCAAGGCCAAATAATGAATAAATAACGCATAAAGGAAAAAATCATCTTACCAGATGATAATACATGAAAATATTTTTTTAGTTATTAAATACTAAAATATAATTAGATTTTTTTTGTAAGCAGAAATGGTAAGATTTCACTAATAAACATCAAAGAACAATGCTATAACTAAGTCAATGATCCTGCTCCTATGATATTATAAACACTATATATTCTGGTTGATAAACTAGTTATATAATTATAATGATGTGTAATATAGAA
>VXBO01010732.1:36213-48113 GCA_013400135.1 Rhinoptilus africanus | reverse complement strand
ATATATAAATAAATAAAATAAAAGAAATATAGAGACAGATAAAGTACCAATGAATGACCATAAAGGGAAGCAGTAGCTACATATGTTTTGATGAGTACTGCAATTCAAAATTGTTGAAGTGTTATTATTATTAATTTTGTATTGACTTTTTTCATACAAAACTAATTTTCAAATATATTGTATTTAAGGATTTAACACTATGTATTAGACAATTTTTCAGACTTTTGAAATAAGAACTGGATGAACAGAATGATATCATTATGCCTTTTATGCACTGGGTGTCAACAAAAGTGAATTTAGATATTTATTACATTCCAAATGGAAACTGATAAAACCAGATGTCCAGAAAATGAAAATCTTATTAGAAAATAGTATGAAAAATAAAATACCAATGTAATGAATGCAAAGTTATTTATTTGTTTTAAGTATTCAAAATTGCCTCTGAATTATCAAATATCTGAATTATCAAATACTTGCTTTGAAGAAACTTTGGATTAGTCTGTGGTTTTGTAATAAACTTTTTGTTACCTTGGCAAAAGCTTGAAACAATTAGTTATGAAAACACTTAGAAGGTTCAGTTTTATAACAGGTCAGTGAAAACTGGGCTTGTTAATTAACAGAGGGCAAGGAGACTATGCAGTATGGTTCATCTAGTCTAATGGCTGACTCCCACCTACAGGTAAATTATTCCTCTGCCCTGTGATTACTTGCTTCTCTTGTGTGCTCCTGAT
This sequence comes from Rhinoptilus africanus, assembly GCA_013400135.1. Taxonomy (NCBI): domain Eukaryota; kingdom Metazoa; phylum Chordata; class Aves; order Charadriiformes; family Glareolidae; genus Rhinoptilus; species Rhinoptilus africanus. The sequence goes on along the minus strand of VXBO01010732.1, from coordinate 47,382 downwards.
GCCACACTTCTACCTTTTCCTTCACACCAGCTTTGACCACTAACTGACTGACCATGCAGGAAAGGAAAATATCGTGATAATCCTGCAGAAATCTCACTAGGGAGGTGAGAAGGGAACTACTCCAATGTTAGAAAGCAGAATCTGTCTAATTTATAAAACAGGGTGAAACCAGAGGGTTGGGAGCTAGTGTAGAGAGACAGAAAAAAGATCAGCAAGATCGGAAGGAGTGGGATCGTGTTTTGAGGGAACAGCAGTATCTTTAGATGGGCTCTGATATATTGTTTATGTTTGCAGTGTGCAACTGAACTACTTACAGGGATCTTGATCTTGGTTAACAAAGAATTCCAGAAAGACATTAATTCATGTGATTTAAAGATATAAACACAGAGTCCTTTACTTCCATCAGCCTTGCTAAGAACTCCTAATTTGAATTTTCCCAGCTTCAGTGTCCAGATGTTAGTTCTCATTATACCTTACTGGTTCTTTAAAACATAAAAAAAGTCAAATCAGGCATTAAATGAAATTACTTTAAAAGTGTCCAAGTCAGCTTTCACTTTTCTATTCGATAAACTAAACAGCTTGAACTCTCAATTATTTTTTTTTACAGTTAAAAGTTTCCTCCCATCCTCATGTCCTCATGTATTTTGTCTTTTTTCACCTTCTCCAGATTTAGACATTTAGAAGATTCCTTTTTTTCTTAATGTGAACAAAGACGGACACACTTTCTCACATTCTATTGAGAAATTTGATAAATGTTCTCTTCTGTGTTAAAGTTCCTTACTAAACATCCAGGACTGCATTAGCAGTTTATAATTACACTGGGAAGGGAGAGTTCATGTCCATTGTGACCCTCAGTCCTTTTTCAGGGTCACTACCTTCTGTGTGGTGTTCACAACCTGCTTTACTTGTTTCAAATGGTACTTCACATGATGTTACAGCCAAAGTTTTGCCTCCATGTGCCCAGATGACAAGGTCATACAAACCTTTATGTGTCAGTCTTGTTCTTCTCATCTCTTTAACTACATGTATTTCAACTGTAAAAAAACCACGCAGAAACATGCACCTGATTACATTTCAGGCTATTAGTTGGCCCAGTGTAGTTTAAATCTGAGGTTGTAGGCATTACAGATTTGCTAATTAGGTAATACCTTTTAATGTTATCATGGGGTAGTTGAGTTACAATGTAATTAAATAAAAAAGCGTCTGTTCTCTTGCACAGCACAACATATAATTATGGAGTGAAACCTACCTAGAAAAGTGATACAAAATTAACTTATAGTAGAGATGCTATAAGCTATTGGAGACATGGGAGTCTGGATTAACCAGAAAAACTCTTTTTTCCTATATTTATGTTTTACTATACAATAAAGTATCTATTCTAAGTCTATGAAAAGCATCCATAAACTTCCATAAAAATAATGAATGATTCTTATCTTAGTTGTTCCAAAAGGCAACAAAAATCTTTTGTTTTCTTTTAACTTGGGCAAATCAGTGAGAGAATAAGGTCCCAATTCAACAGAGCATTTTACCATTTTTTTTCTCAGCCCTCTTCAGTAAAGTGCTTAACTTGAAATGGATAACTGAGTAACCCTGTACACAAGACTTAGACATTATATTTGACTGGCCTCTGAACAGTTTGATTACTTGAGGTCTTAAAGGATTGGACATGGTGGAAAGGATTTGCGTCACATAGATTTAGACATTTGACCAATGCACCTTTAAAGTCTTTGGGTTCCTTATATGCAGTGCAGAGGATTAAGCAAATTACACCGTCTGTTGCAAACTGCAGACAAGATGAAATACCTCAGCTCAGCACTGATAATAGAAGGCGTGATAGAGATATGATATCCTAAATTAGGTACCTTAATGAAGGACTTAAAGTTGGATAGAATTAGCTGATCACTTCTATAGAATGCAGAGCATCTTCTAGTTTCCCTAAGAATAGAAGGAGCTTGTTCCTTTGTACATGTAAAGTCATGGAAACTAGCCCTGAGGAGTGCTGAGCATCTGCAAATTGTCTTGACCTATATTTTGAAGTTATTCACAGCTTCTCAGTGTCAGGCATCTATTCTGGTCATATCTGTTTTTTTTCAACTGCCTAGTGATTATACCTGTGAAGAAAAATTCTAGATATGTCTAATTATGAAAGTCAGGAATATTGGATTTAATAAGGTTTTACCCACGGCTCTGTCATGGTTTAGGCTGTGGTTTAGTTAGAAGAGGCTTAGCTAAGAAATATAATTACTGAACAGAAAGTTGGTTCTGTTTTACCTCAAACCAGGACAAGCACCCATACAGGTGTAGAAGAAAATGTGCAAAAGGAGTTATATTGGAATTATTGCTATAAGAATTGCCTTTATTGCAGGGTAGAAGGATTCTAGAAGACAGGAATTAGTAGGAGGCAGAAAATATGAAATGAGGGCAAATAGTAAGTGATCAATGGTTCACATACAACATAGCTGGAGCCCATCATGGTCACAGAGATGGGCAGAGCAAGAACACTTGACTAAGTGGAGCCTCCTAGTCCAGATCTGTGTGAATTGTTTGTGTTATACAGTGATGCAAGGGGATTTACTTCACCTAGAAAATCCATTAAGAAGTATTGTTTTATATAGGACACTGGACCCATTATAAAATAATTGGATTCTTCAGGAAACAAACAAACAAACAAACAAGAGAATGTAATTTTATGAGTTGGATGTGGATTTGACTTCAAAACTCTATAATGTGGTTTTATCACTTGGTGGCTTCCTGTGGGTGTTGGCTGACAAAAGACTCAAAGTATAGGGCCAAAATTCCACTCCCTCAGAGAGTGACTTGTTAAACAATAACCAAAAATGTGGAATATTAGATCTAGTACATAGCTAAACCATCCAGACCAAGTTTTAGCTTCCAGCCAGCATGGAAAAGATTTCTTTTAAATATATACCTGAAAGATGGTTGTTACATTTTTGACTCAAAGCTTTAGGAAAGTTTGTGTTTTTCAACGAACCTTTGAAATGGAAACTTTTATATGCAGGGCCATGATGTCTTGAATCAAATTTGGTATTAGTTGTGCTAGTAAAATTCCAAAGGAATTATCATGAATAGCAGCCCTATTCTACCATCATATTTAACCCAGCTACTGTAGTATTACTAAGTGTGAGTTTCAAACATTCAGAGCAAATACTGGTAGTGGAAGCAAATACTTCTGAGACTCGGCTCAGAAGTTTGCTAAGTGTTCTCTGCATTCAACTTTTTTAGTTCTGTATGAACTGTGTGAAATACTTTGATGAAATTCATTGGGATATTGTACATATTTCATTCTCCTACGGCCTTCTTTTGTTTGAAAGCACTCTTAGAGCTTAAGAAAAATTGTTGACAGCTCATTTCTTCAGGAACTTTAGCAGGTGGTAAATTAATAGCTTAGGTGGGGGCTGCCATGAAGCATGAAAAGTTATGACTGGTGTCAGTCCAAATTACTGTCTTTAACTGCACATAAGGCAGTGAAAAAAACATTAGCTATGCAGTAAACATGGGTTTAGCCAACAAAAAGAGATTTTTACAAGGTTTCCTCAAGCAATCTCCAAAAGGTCATTCCATGCATCTGCTTCAGCCATTGGTAGCATTTTATAGCTATTTGTTGTTGTTCTAAATCTGTGACTGTAACAATGATCTCATTAGCTAAATCAATGGATGAGGGGCATGGTGCAATCATTTTTGTCAGTGGAACTCAGAGGAAAAAATTCAGACATTGCAAATGCAAGTTAAAATATGAATGTAAATAATGTGTATAGCAAAGCTAACATTTTTCACTTCTGAGAATATTTCTGGTGTAGGCCAGCTTTCAGGAAAGGTAATATATTCCACTTACAGACTCACTGAAGTTTACTCTGTAGATGCTTTAGGAAGTAGAAAGAGAAAAAAAAACAGCTCATAAACTACACGTGTTGTGAGATCATCCTCTAGAGCTGGCATGGAGATGCCCACACATAGACTAACAATTTCCCTTAGCTTCTAAAACAGGGTGGTATGCAAGCTCTTTGAATTTATTTTGGGCCTGAGCTAGCTCCCAAACTGTGCAAAACTACTGTTTATTAGTACTAATTGTTGCACTACAATGCACTACCTCACTGCTCAGGGTAGTCACTGACACTAATCTTAGTATAAATATAACCATAGAGCACAAACATACAGCTATCTGAGAATTTTCAGCATGGTGAGGGCCTTCTTTAAGCTATTATATAGGTAGTGTTGCAGCAGTTGCATGTTCCTCCTAATATATTGCTCTCACCCACTGTTCCATACCTGTGTACTTCTCTTAATTATGCCCTCCTTGTTCCTTCTAGCTAACACCCTAGCATAAGCATTTAGCATACTCATGATTCTTGAATATTTATTTTGTGGCTAGTCTCAACTCAATCACATCCAATCACGAGTGGTGTTCCCCAGGGCTCAGTATTGAGGCCAGTTCTCTTTATTATCTTTATCAGCGATTTGGACAAGGGAATTGAGTGCACCTTCAGTAAGTTTGAAGACGACACCAAGTTATGTGGGAGTGTCGACCTGCTTGAGCGTAGAAAGGCTCTACAGAGGGATCTGGACAGGCTGAATCAATGGTCCAAGGCCAATGATATGAGATTCAACAAGGCCAAGTGCTGGGTCCTACACTTGGGTCACAACAACTCCATTCAGCATTACAAGCTTGGGCAAGAGTGGCTGGAGAGCTGTCTGGCAGAAAAGGACCTGGGGGTGCTGGTCAACTGCCAGCTGAATATGAGCCAGCAGTGTGCCCAGGTGGCCAAGAAGGCCAACAGCATCCTGGCCTGTAACAGGAACAGCGTGGTGAGCAGGACTAAGGAAGTGATCACCCCCTTGTACTCAAAACTGGTGAGGTCCCACCTTGAGTGCTGTGTCCAATTTTGGGACACTCACTACAAGAAGGACATTGAGGTGCTGGAGTGGGTCCAGAGAAGGACAGTGAAGATGGTGAAGGGTCTGGAGAGCAAGCCTGATGAGGAGCTGCTGAGGGAACTGGCATTGTTTACCCTGGAGAAATGGATGCTGAGGGGAGACCTTATCACTCTCTATAACTACCTGAAAGGAGGGTGTAGAGATGTGGAGGTCGTTGTCTTCTCACAAGTAACAGGCGATAGGACAAGAGGAAACAGTTTCAAGTTGTGCTAGAGGAGGTTTAGACTGGATATTAGGAAAAAAATTTACTCTGAAAGGGTTGTTAAACATTGGAATAGGGTGTCCAGGGAAGTGGCTGAGTCATCATTCCTGGAGGTTTTTAATAAATGGGTAGATGTAGTGCTTAGAGATATAGTTTAGTGATGGTTCTTGTCAGAGTTAGGTTGATGGTTCGACTCAATTATCTGAAAGATCCCTTCTGACCTAGGCAATTCTATGATCCTATGAATCAGCGTGAAGCAAGCCTGCTTGTTTCCTGACTTTTTCCCCCTGGTTTCCATAGGGTGATTGTTCCACTTACTAGGCATTAACAGCAAGGTAGATACACTGGATAGAAAATCAGTGTCCATTTACTGGTAGATTTTTGTCTTTAGAATTGGCCCCTTCGGAGGATGTCACTTTTACACATGCTATCCCTTTATGTCTATGCAGCTTCAGAAAAACTCCATCTGTATACACCTTTCAGTAGTCAAAGACATAATTGTCTAAATGGGTGGCTGTGAGGAAGGCAGCAAAGCTTCATAAAGATGCCTGAGTGTGATTAGCTGATCTTAACATCACAAAGGAAATAAAAGAGCACATCTGTGTGTGATTTTTCTGGAACTGAAGCAAACATCAGACTCTCTGTGCATATGTGTTGTGTCCCTGGGAGTTCTTGAAACTTGCAGGAGTGCGACTTAAAAGATCAACAAACATTTAAAGGAAAGGAACAAAGACTGAAAGGCTTTTATATAGGCTGAAGGTGTAAAATCAGAAAAGTTTAAAGTGAATACATGAGTCTGGCCAGGCCTCCTTCTAACACCTACTACATTTTAGAAACGTGTGATGTCTATCTTAATATAGAGTGGGAGAAGTGTAGTATAACATCAGTATGTTAGTGATGCTGAAGACAGTCTTTGATAAAAATATGCAGGCTGGTGTCTTGGATAATGAACTGAAAAAGTTTTTTGTACTCTGACTTCAGATAATGGTTGCTTAGCACTAAACCTAGTAACCTGCTAAGCTTACAAACACTGCTCCTTGTGTATATGTGCACAATAGAGAAAACCTGGACTCAGAGAGGAGTCCATTAGAGCAAAAGCCAGGATAGATGATATGAGGGTTGGGATATGGTGGTCAGAAAACCTGGGTTCTACCACAGAGGCTTGTATTAGCTTTTATTTGTATTTCATTAAGTCTTATCTCTTTTCTTTCTTTATGGTCTCTTTTTCCAATGTTTTTTTAAATTTGTTGGTTTCACTTATTCTGAGAAAATATCATGAGATGAACACTTGCATTTTCAAGATGGGGTAGGGATTGATTGTTTTCTGTGGCCACTAAGGAAGGGCTAGAAGAATAACATTTATTCAAAATACTAAAAAAAAAATATGGTAGACAAGAGGAAAACTTTCTGTGTGACTAAATACTTGCAGAAATTTACCTAAGAACTTGCAAAACTTGGTGGATTAGCATTCATAATGCATATTTAAAAAAAAATAAATAAATACCAAATTAGATAGCAATCTCACTACCACAGCCACGGTCCATACACATGTCAAGAGTTTGGTGCCCCTCTTGTCCCTTGGATCTCACTAAGTCACCCAGAGTTTGTGGGTCATAAATAATATGATCTTTATCCTACATATTCTTACATCTTTGGACATTCACAAGAGGCAAATACCACAAATAAAACCAAGCAGTTTAATGGGTTATTTGTTTCTCAAATACATATCAGATAGGAGTTTGTCTATTCTTACCATTATTCCCAGTCATGGCACAAATGATTCCTTGCATGTCTACTTCTGTTGTGTTTCAGCTACACATAATGATAAATCAGACTTTTTCCAAGTTAACAGTTTTCTTACTTCTTAAAGTTCTTGGGTTTTTACCACATTATTCTCACCCTATTTTAGCTCTTGGGTATATAGCATGTTGTCCATCACCTACGCTAATTTCACTTTAGTCTTCTATTTGGGCATTAAAAGGTGAAAGAACTGTTTTACAGGACATTTCCTTCCCACTCTTCAAAGGTGCTACATTCTGGGGTCTCAGGAGATATTGTTGGGTGTGAACAGCCCACATGGAGATACTGTGAAATCTTTATCTTTGGTCTTTTTCTTAGGACCTGAGAGGAGGTAATTCCTGTCAGAATTGTAGATGTGATTCTGAATTAATGAAGTGGATGGAAATAGGTGATTGCTTAATGTTCCCTCCAGCTCTACGTGCCCTGGTGTATGAATTTGGGTTAGTAAAGCAACTACTAAGTAGCATCCAAATTATACTTTTATAGCTGTATCTGTACTGACATTCTGCACACAAGTACAGGATTTATAATGACCTACTTTATTTTTTGCAGGAAAAACAGAGGGAGAGGACAATGAATTTAGGTATAACTCAAAGGGGAAGAACTGTCACATCAAATTAATACAGAGAGCCTGCAGACCTTTAAGCAGTGGATTCTTCACTGGTTCCAGCCTTCTGTGGGATGGAGTCCATCTGACTAAATGTGCTTATCTACAAATATAAGTGCTTATGTCAACAAGTGACCCTAGGCTCATCTTGTGGTCAGTAAGGAGATAATCAAGATAATTAATGGAGATTAGGACACAATTCATTACCTCCTAAAGCAGTTATTTACATTTGGTGAAATAATATCAGATTCTACTAACTAGTTTGGTTAAATCTTCACTGCGTATAGTGAGTGCTTTTGTAACTACCTGAAACAAATATTTGTATGACAGGTGTCACAGGATGAATGGAAAATTCTACCCTGGAAAATGAAGGATGGGGGGATTGTGAATGGTTCACAAGCACATCTTTCCTCATTTCCTGCCCACATTGTTCCACCTAAACCCCTCATGTATTCAGAAGACGTGAGATAGGGAGAAATGTTAAACTACCTCCTCTCCCAAGCAGCCGGCTACCATACGTGATTGTAGTGCTACACCAAACTGTTCTGTAGTACAAATCACTGCATGCAAGAAAGGAGGAAAACCTACTTTGTCTTTAAAGCTCTGAGAAGAAGAGATTTAATCCAGTAAAAATATTTTCACATTGGCACTCACTTCAACTGAAAATATAGCAGCCTGAAAGTACATCATAGATTCAGATAAGGACCATGACTCAGGATCCTAGGTTTTAGGTGTTTTTTTTTTACACTTGAGGCAGTCCTAATTTTCCTGTATAAAGGGAGAGTAATACAAGTTACCAAAAAAACCCCAACCCTCTGAATTGATAGTACTTGATATGGAGCAATGCAAGAAATATTTTGATGCTACTTAATTATCCATATTACCTATGTCAAGACACATACTAAAAAAGAGAAGACTTAATTTAACAACTCAGTGCAAACTTTGTCTCTTTCCTATTACTTTGAGAATCTTGAAATTTCCCTAAAACTAAACAGAGGCAGCTCTGTAAAATGATCTGCTCTGGCATGAAAAAAGAGAAGAGCTCAAGAGAGCTCAATCCATCTATAAAGCCAAACAGGGCAAAATCCTGACAATGATGTGACATGTTATCTCTTCACCTGTTTTTGATTCCCTGCAGGTGTGTGAGGGTAGGCTGAATAGGGTGTAGATGGACATGCAAACTCACATATTGTGGTGAATCATGGAATGAGGATGAAGGATCTAGTAGATATTACTGAAAAAAGGTGGTCCTTGCTTTGTCACATGCAGTGGATCTTCTTCCCACAAAAAAGTCTTTCTTCTAATATCATTGACTTAGTCTGGTTCCCACTTACTCTGTCATACACAAGTTATTCTTCCTTCCTCTTTATCTTCTCTAGCATTTGCCATTGTTAATCTCATACACAGTTAAAATATTGCACCAAATCAGCCCTGACTTTCTCTTTATTCACTCCTAGGTTCAGGCAGTTGCCTCAAGAGCTCACAGCTGTGATTGATGTCCTAGGTCTTGTAAAACAAACAAAAGACTATGAAGAGAAAAAAGAAAATTGTGTACTACAGCATGGACAGCATGGCCGCTTTTATCTCCTTGCTTCACCTTTAATCTAAATTTTTTGATCAAAAGCAATTGCCTATGAAGTTACTGTCAACCACAATTTCATATTACCTTTTATAAAGATATTTAGTGAATGAACTTCAGCCTAAGTGGACCTGTCAGCAGTGTTGAAGGGCAGAGAGCTGATTTCTTGGTTGTATTTCAAATACTGTCCTGAAATCAATTACACCAGCCAGAAGACTCAATGTGAGCCACTGGATCCACACCATAAACAATGGGATAAAACAGGATAGCTTCTCCCATATGCAGCACGGGATGACAGCAGGGCAGAAATAGAACAGGTTTCAACACAAGAAGGTGACTTGGTCATGCAATCCCTGCAAGTTTAGGTTTTGATTTGGCCTCATGGTGGCTGTGTGTTAAAGCCGTTTTTTCCTCGAAACCACATATGATTCAGGAATAGTAAAAAAAAAAAAAAAAAAAAAAAAAAAAAGAATCTATGTATTGTTGAATTTCCTTCTAATCTTATTCATAGTCCAATTAGTAGTGGAAGTTCAGTGTTTCGAAAAATGCTGTTTGGCATAGTTACAGAAGGCAGAATGTATGGGGGATGAGCTTCTGCTGATGTTACCAGGTTCACTACAGAAGTTAAACATTAAATACTGTAGAACATGAAATGCTTCTGTTAACAATAATAGAGAACTATATATTTACATTTTGCAATGGGAAAAGCAAACAAACAAACCCCAGTGTACTACCAACTTAAGCATAAGAAATAAAACCAGCTGTATTATATCAATGCAGTTCAATATCTTTTTCTTTTTAGTGGTCAACAGTGGGTACTCAGAACACAAAATACAAAAAATATAAATAAACAGTTGGTGATACTTCCACAAGTACTCTCCCAGATTCTGATATCAGTATAGGGCTATGATTTATATGTGATTGAGGGGTTTCCTCAGTCCCTCTGATTTCTGTAAAAGGTGTGGTCTCTGACTTTCTCAGGCTGAAGGTGACCCTCTTAACCAAAGCATTGTTACTGAAGAGTTTCACAGTACCTGTGTTTATTTTATGTACACCAAGTCTATTATGGTTTTTAAAGAGAAAGATTCATATTCCCCAATTATATGATCATGTAAACATAGAATGCAAATTGTGTCATAGAAGAAAAGAAGCTTTATAGAGCATTCATTGTTGACATAATTTTGAGGTACCAATGATACATCAGTTCCATGAACTTTAAGCTTTACTCTGTATTAAAAAGTGCCTGCCACTTATGACCAAAATTATGTTTATTTCATCTCTGGCTGGAGCAAATGGTTAATTCTATGTAAGTGTGTAAGGTAGACCCATGAATAATCATAGCTGTATTTGAAGACTTTGAAAATATAGCAGTTTATAATCACAATTGCTCCAAGTTAGGCATTGGTCTAAGCTACTCAGCTAGACTCTATATAGAGAATCAAAAGACACAGATTGGGATTTCCAGAGACAGACATCTTAAAATGGGATGAATGACCTTCTGGAAGTGCTTATTCATCTCTTCATTGATAGTAGTATGATCCTAAATGAGAGTCAGACGGGTAACTTTTAGACAGTTAAGGTTAGGTAAGATTAATCTCTCACCTTGTGCCTAAGGAAAATAATTTTATGCAGTCTATATTTCATCTCTGGCCTCATCAAATCTAATTTAATATTACCTAATTTAATCTTTTTGTGTCCGCATTGTTTCAGATTTAGCTACCAGGTTAATAGCTAATTTCTTATTTATTTAGAAAGATGCTGGTGTCAAACACATTCAAGCAAACACACACACTCACAAAAGTAATAGTATTTATCTTTACACATAAAGTGCCCAGAACCTAATTTATAAACAGAAAGAAAATACTTACGTGAGTATACTCACACTATAATACACATAATCTCCATTAAGCGAAGTGCCATTAAATCTCCTGCCTCTCCTTTCTCTAATAATTCTCTCTTTCCAATTCTTTCCTGTTTCCCGGTGTCTGAAGGTAGGAAGATGACTTTTCTCATAAGAATATTAAAAAA
>VXBO01010732.1:9587-36179 GCA_013400135.1 Rhinoptilus africanus | reverse complement strand
AAAAAAAAAAAAAAAGTAAAATGTTCTTTGTCACTAATCAGAATTTTCCAAAATATTAGATCTACACTTTCGACCTGGCTGATCAGGAACTCACACAAGTATAGAATCATAGAATATTCATGATTGGAAAGGACCTTTGAGATCATCGAGTCCAACCATACACACACAAAAAAACCCTCTACGATCTCTGCCACTAGAGCATGCCCCGATGTGACAAATCTACACATTTCTTAAATACCTCCAGGGATGGGGACCCAACCACCTCCCTGGGCAGGCTGTTCCACTGCCTGACCACTCTTTCAGTAAATGAATTTTTCCTAATATCTAATCTAAACCTCCCCTGACGCAACTTCAGACCATTTCCTCTGGTCCTATCATTACTCACCCGGGAGAAAAGGCCAATCCCCACCTCTCTACAGCCTCCTTTCAGGTAGTTGTAGAGGGCAATGAGGTCTCCCCTCAGCCTCCTCTTCTCCAGACTAAAAATGCTCAGTTCCCTCAGCCTCTCCTCATATAACTTGGTCTCCAGACCCCTCACCAGCCTGGCTATATACAGTTTGTCCACTCTGATCATCACTGTCGTGTCTGAGCACTACTACAAATCTTTCTCACATTAGATGCAGAAAGATTATGACTTTGATGTCATCTAGATATTTGAGTAATAATGTGCCAGAAAAAGACCAAGAGGATAAACTAGGATCTATTTAGAACTAAAAATCTTTTATTCAGGAAGCCATTCTTTGTTAATACATGTATCCTGACACAACAGACATTAATGGAGGTCTGATCTAATGACCAATAACATCAAAATGGAGCATAGGCTCAACCTTCTAGACCTCAGGCATGAACTTCTTTCTGCTACCTTGTGCTTCTAGAGATTCTTTAAGTAAGATTTGTGTAATTTTTAAAGGAATAAAGACATTTTGTTAATTTAACAATGAGCTTGACTTTCTGAATTCTACCTTTTTATATGCAAATGTAGAACAAATTCTTATTATCTCATCTATATTGGCAACATGTCTTGGGAGAATTAATTCTAGTGTAATACAAGGCATAATCTCTCTGACTTTGCCTGGGAGTTTTTCCACTCCCATAGGAGCAATAGAGAAGGATTTGCTTGGAAGGTATTTCCCCTTCTTAAATTTGCATTTATACTCTAAAATCATTGACTTCTGTCATTAGCAGGAATGAAATAGAACACACATTCTGTGTTACAGAAATATATATGTATATGAGAGGATAACCTGCAGCGTACTTCAGCTCCCTGACATCTCCTCAGAGCACATCATGGCTTCTGCCCAAGTCCTGTGCACCCATTATTTTTGCTCCAAATCTGGAGAGATTGGAAAGGCTAGTACCTGCCATCATGTTGCATGACAGGGGCAAGGCAGTTTTGGAAGAAAATAAACCCCCTTGCATTCTAACACTCCTCACCAAGGTGAGAGGCTCGGTGCGGCTAGGTTTAAGTTCTGATTGATGCCCAATTTGCTACTACCAGTCCAGTCGCGTTTAACCTGTGTTAAACTCTCACGATTTGGATTTGCTGATAGCGGACTGCACCGTAAGTCCAGCTGTGTTCCTGAACTCGCACATCCATGCTCGAATCTGTGTTCACGTCCAGTAAGAACTCAAAGTGGCTAGTTACCAAAGCAATGCAGTTTATTTAAACAATAGCTATACAGGTTCTTTGTATTGTCGGTGAGAACTACACTGTTTGCAAAGCACGTACAAATAAAGGTAATGTTAGTTACACAAAAGTGCGAAACAGAGTTGTAATCAATACAGCCTGGCTACAAAGGTGGAAAAGAGATTCTCTAGAGAAGTTTCTAAGTTCAGTCTAAGTCTTACTCATAGGCGTCCCTATCGGGGGGAAGAAAGGCTCAGCCCGTCAACTGGTCCCAGAAGACAGAGGCAGTCAGTGATGGAGTTCTCCTCGACTTGTTCCCAATGGCATCTTCCCCAAAATCCCCCCTTTCTTGGGCTATTTTTATACTATTTTTCTTGGCTTTCAAGGTGGAGTTTGAGTGACTTTAGTCCTAAATACCTTGATTATGACTGGTTTAGAGGTGGATAGCCTTTGGGATGGAGGTGTGTTTTGGTATTATACACTGAGGACAGCATGTCATCAATATTTGGCAGAATTCTGGCTCAGGGTAGCAAGTTGGCCTCTTACCTGTCCATCTTGTTCTTGTACCTGCTACACATCACAGGGCAGGGCCACGGAAAATGGCGTTCTGTTCCATACCCTGTGTAATTGTTAAACCACAGGTACTGAAAAAATACTGCTTGAATACTGAAACAATACTGCTGCTTGAAACAATACTGCTCGAAATAATGCCACCTGGAGCTCACGCCAGCTGCAGATGCGCTCCTCTCAAGGCCTCTTCTGCTATGTGGGATGAGTGCTGTACTTTTTGCAGTTTTAGCCAATTTTGGCACTTATTCCACACATCAGCCGGTAGGACTGAAGTCAGAACATGGACATGACACACCAATCCAGTGTTCCTCAGCATGTGTGTAACAAGTCTGTATTGGGGACCTACGTCTCAGCCTGCTTCACCCTGCCTGAGTTGAGGGTTATTACTGCAGTATGGTCTTTTTACAAACAGTTCTCCATGAGAAATGTAACTGTGACTCATTTACTCCTGGTAAAGCAGCAAAAAGGTGTGTGTATGTGAGCTCTCATTCTCCTTCACCCATACAATTGACTCTTTTGCTTGTCAGAAAGGGGCTAGTGGCAGATGATAGAATCACAGGATCATAGAGTCATCTGGATTGGAAAGGACATTTATCAAAGCTCCATCTCCCATCTCTTACTTCCCCCCTATTTCCTCACCTACACAGAGATGCGCTGAACATTAAGACTTTCTTCTTCTTCAAACATGGAATCAAGTTCTGGGAAAATTCTCCTCTTGCCCAAATGGGAATGAATACAGTCCTTACTTCTCTTTGATGCCACAAAGTTACAGGCATGACTAAGACAAAACCTTGTTAAAAATTAATAGTAAAGAACTGATAAAAATAATAGTAAAGAACAATTAAAATAGTCAGAATAAGATTTACATTTCTCCACATTATGAAAATCAATGCAAGACTGTCACCTGGAAGTAAGCTATTCAGGATGTTTTTCCTATGATGGAATATAGGTCTTCATACTGCTCACAGCTGAGACACCTGTATCAGAAGTGAGGTGTATTTTCTAATGGAGGATGATGCCATATGCCTAGTAAGTGCAGAGCTGGCAGTGCTTCCAGCAGCACATAACCAAGGAGCTGCTCATTTGTTTGAGTGTCCTAGACTATAAGTTAGGAGTCTTGGAGTCATGCCAAACTATCTAGCAATAATTGTAGCAGTCATCTGTGAATAGTGATATCTGGCAGCATATTAGTTGTTCATTTAATTTATTGTCTTCCCACCTTATTAGGAGTACATCACAAAGCTGGAAAACTTTCTAAGCTCATATTTCAAAAGCAGAGCCCTTAAAGCTGCACCTTAAAACTAGAAATTTGGCTTATGTAATTTTCTCCAGTCATGTCAATATAAACTCCAGACATTATTGTGTTGCAGAGCTCTCATTCATGCAATGACAGCTCTGTCTCCTCAGCGGCTAAGCTGGCTGTTAAAGTGATTCACTGCAATCAACCTCAAAGGTTCTCAAGACAAACCCCAAGGTAACTTAGAAAGTTGTAGGGAAGTTTGACAGACTGCTTTATTTTGTTCTGTTTGGAAATAATTCCCAGAAATCAGAGTGAATCGTGATGGCAAGGAAGGAACTTCAACCTTTGCTTCAAAGAGGTCACTTTGTTTGCTTGTGTACACAACCACAATGCAAGAAATACCAGGGACATTAGGCACACACAAAAGCTCATATGGACACATGCACACAGCAAGAGGGATAAAATTTGCTGTATATGATACCATATATTGTATTCTTTCCATTACTCATTAAGCATTTGAAGTATTAAAACTTGAGCGTTAGTGCCATCAGCCCTGTTCTTTGACTGTTATGTCTCTAACTCATGTATTTACGTATGTATCTCTGAGAAGGTAAAACTAAGATTCCTGTAGTCCTGAGACATTTTCCTCCTAAGTGCTGTGCTCAAAGGTTTAGCTCAATCACACATAGATTAATCTTGTGAATTGCATTATAAATATCGAGTCAGAACATTGATTGTCTTTTATATGTGGTATGGCTCACCGCCAAGATAAAAGTTGGAGGTGCTTTAGGGAAGAGCACACATTGTTCTCTACTAAGCATAAATATCACCAGCTGCGGTTCTTTAAGTGATACAGTCTCTCATCCTGAGTTCAAACTGCAAACATTTCACTACGTCTTGCAAAACGGATAATAAAGAGAATAACCTATGTTCTTTCATGTTGGCGACTTATAAGAATAGTAGGTTTATTGTGCCCATGTTTTCAAAGCAACAGGTCATATTATTTCCAATGAGAGTCATGGGAGGAATAGATGATTTTGAATATATCCTATTTCTTAAATCAGAAAAGAACGTATAGTCTCAAATTGGAAAGTTCTTTCAGGATGTTTTCTTGACCCTGATGTTTATTGGCTTAAGCCTTAAAAGATACAGATAGACAAGCACTAAAGCTGGCTGCACACCCTTCACTGTGAGTGAGAATTAAATGCTTAGCTAGGGTTTGCTGAATAAATTATTTAGAGGCTTTTTTTTTTCATTATACAAAAGCAGACTTTCATTACATTTGTGAGATTTATTTTTATCTTCAAAAGTTTTCATAAATATATGCTGAATCTTCAAGGCACATAGACCTACTTCTTGAAGGATCAGTCAGATGAATAAAGGAAGCAGAATAAAGGAAGTCAGACCGCTGTCTGTGATGCAATGAAATTCCCCCCCCACACGTACCCAAAACCCCAAACAAAACCTAACAAACCACCCAAAGCCAGCAAAAAAACCCACATTCTATGTTTTTGTATAAGTATAATGAGGTCACCACAGCGGTCAACATTTTCAAACCTTATGACAGATGTAAAATTGTTTAACTAGGTTCTCTAAGTCACTTGCTAGTGTAAAAATTGAACTAACAGTCTGCTCATAATGAAATGAATGGAAGAACCAGAGCTTGCTTCATTCTTTGTAAGACTGAATCCAAAGGTACTGCTGAAAAAATCTGCTAAGGCATGGGTTAGCATTGTCAGGACTCATAGTATCATTAAGGTTGTGGTAACAACTATAGAATCTAAGGTATACAACTGAAATAAAGATCAAATTCAAGTTTCTATTATAACTGTGATATAGCTGTGTGCCTGGGCTGTGCCTGTGTGTAAACAGAAGTCATAAGATTCCATAAGACCGTTCCAGAAACTCCCTATCTAGTTGGCTGCACAGATGGTAGAACGGACCCACCTGAAATAAGATAACGGACTGAACTCTTAGATGGCTTCACAGCAACTGATTTGACTCATTGCTGCAGGAGTTCTCCAGTGTGGGAATTTTGTACAGTCCCATAGATATTCCCAGAATAGCTACTTGTGTGCTCAGTGTGCTGATTAACATCCTCGGTGAGCAATCTGGCTGTTCCAGGCACTCTTCTGGGAGGTCCCTGCTGCAGGATCCACAAAATGAACACAGATAAGATGCTTGTGAATGATCTATAGGAGTTGCTCCTGCAGAGGCAGAGGCCGTCAAGTAGGTCAGTCTTTTGTAAATAGTTCAAGTTGTTAAACTTTGTTTTGCATTGAGTTTAAGATACTCAATGACGATTGATCCTATCTGTGCTGGATTGGTCACATCAGATCACAGGTCAGCTGGATAGAGGAATTCAGCAGAAATTTTGCTTGAGCACATCACACAATCTCTTATTCACCCACCTCTGCTCATTTATAGACACCTGCCTTCCCCCTTTCTCCTCATCATAATTCAAGAGAGAATGTTTGAACAACAAATGTTTTCCACGTACAAAACTTCTGGTGTGCAGACAAACACAAGGTCTGCAAAAAATTACTTTCTGAATGACAGTCAAGGATTTTCATTTGGCCAGACAAAACTTTGCTGCAAATTAGTTAAAAAAAAAAAAATTGTTTGAGATGCCATTCAGACATTCTGTCAAAAAGTTTTCTTTCATATTTAAGATACCAGGGAATATATATCTAACCACTTAGACAATTTGTGCAGCTCATGGCAGTATGTATCTTCCCCTGTCAGCCTTCCACTACAGCATGGGCAGTCATGGACATGAATGACACACAGATGGGACAGGATCTGTAATGACTATTTCTTTTCTGAAAATGTTAGTATTTATGCTCACAAAGAAAACAATTTGCCCTTGGATGTGCAGGTACTTTGTAATAATAACTATTGTACCTTTTCCCAACAGAGATTTCTCTGCAACATTTTAAGCAATCAAACAAAGGGGAAAAAAATAAGAAAACATGCTGTAAAATGTTCATATGAAATAAAGCAACACTTATCCATGCTAATGATTACGATGAATACTCAAACCATAAACATGTCTCAAGAGTGAGAGAACAGATAAATTACCTGCTTGCTACTAATAGTATCCAGTATAAGCCTTCTAGCTTTCATCCAGTCCCAGCTAACTAAATGATGTCTCCCTCTCACGTGGATTTATTTACATGTTGCTAGCTCCCTTTGCTAATCTGAGAAAGAATTAAAAGGTATAGTTGTTATTAGTACTTATTTTTGGAAGGGAAATTGCTCCTGAAGAAATAAAGAAGGATGGTTTTACAGGCAAGCATCTCCTTCTTGCATCTGAGGTTCAAGCTTAAATTTGAAATTCAGCATGTATCAGACCAGTTCTTGGTCCAATAAGCTAAATAAAGAACAAGCTCCATTTCTGGCCCTGAGGTCAAGCAATACAGCACAACTGATGACCTTAAGGGTCGATTCTGTTTCTCCCCAAACAGGGTGACTGCTCATACCATCAGTGTTCATGATTTCCTAAACCTCTGCCCAGCAGAATAGTGTGTCTTGGCACAAGCCTTAGCCACGCTATAGACCACGCTACCAAATAGTATGGATGATCATAAACAATATTTAAACCCATGCTCAACTGTTACTAGCTCACAAATATAGATGTAAGCTCCGTGTAATCCACAGAACATCATTTATTCTCTCTCACACATAATTCTAACATAAATTGTACTTCCTGTCTCCCAGCATTTTCCTGTCTTCTTTGTCTGCGACAATAACCAACTCCTCCTACTTCAAGAGGGTAATGAAGCTTTTCTTCGGCTAGAATTCCTAAGCATCAGGAATAACAAAAAATAACACATCTCTCTCAAAACCATTACTTGGGAAAAATATCGTTATGTACCATGACGCTTCCTATGGAAAGTTCAACACTGTCTTAATGCTTAAGATTAATATTGTCACATCTCTTATCTGTTTGTACACAATTCCAGTTCCTGAAGCTTATTTATGCTTGTTAAGAGTAGAAGAGATGAATGAGTTGACAGTTAGATAAAGTATCTAGTATATTTAATTTTACACAGACAGATCATTTCTCAAAGACAGTCAAAAGAGGCATCATCCTTCTGACAAGAATGTTACATGCCCTTTGGTTGTTTACTTTTGTGTGTTTGCGGGTTTTTTTAAAGATTACCATAATGACAACAATGTGAAAGTCCACCTGTATTCCCTGATTTCCCAGTGGAATCTGTGCTTGGGAATTAGAAAACAAACAAAACTCTTGACAGAGAAACAATGCAATGCTTGTGAGCTAATGAGCAGCACAGAGATGGGCCAGGCATGGAGACGTGTTCTGTAGCCTAAAAGCAGGTATAGGGAAATAGGAAGGCAGGATAGGGAGGAACTTGTCCTCTGTTATATCATGCCACTGTGCCACAGAGACACTTTCAAAAACAGATGCTATAACCTTCCAGGAGCATGTACTTGCACTTAAGGGAGAGCTGTGAGGCAGCAAGAGTCCTGGATTTCTATTCACACTTTTTCACACTTTTTTTTTTTTTTTTTGGCAAAACCTAGACAGTCACAGCCTGAGGCCTCCCCTACAGATAGATCTAGTTTATGTGCAGCTGCATTTTGAAAGGTCATGCAGTTACCCTGGCATGCAAATACCTGATATCCCTTCCTATCAATCAAGGAATGGCTTTAATTCCAAAAAGGCATCTTTATGTTGACTTCTGTTAGCACAGCTTCAGTAGTAAGAGTGGCAATAGGGCTGACACCTGACTGGCAAATGTGAGCTGGCAAAAGTTGTTTAAGTAAAGACAAGCCAAATCCTTCTGTGACTGGCATAGGTTTCTTCAGTCAGTGCTGTTTACCTGCACTCATATCAGGAATACTTTGCCAGGACAATGCATGAATATTCTGATTTCAGGAAAGTAATAATACAGACAAACGCTACGACTACACAAGGGAGATTATTTATGTTTGATTTAAGGAAGTCCCTTTTTTCAGCACAAGGAGGGAAAAAAAAAAATAAAGAAAGAGGTCTTGCTGGTCGCTGAAGCACTGGTGGAAGTGAAGACTGCGCATATAAAAACCTATTTCTCCTCTGAGCAAAAAGGGTAAAACCCGAGAAGACTGGGGAAGAAGCAATGATGTTTTTGCCCTAGTATGAGCCTGAGTAGCTGCCAAACCTTTTATACTGACGTGCATGAAGTAGCTGGGCTTTGAGCCTATAACCCGTAACAGTCAAGGGATTAAACCCTCAGAGATAGTGTAAATTTAATGGGCCAATTAGCACCCATGCAATTTCTGTTTCAAAGAGCAGAGACAATTATCTACATTTTACAGCATGTGGTTTAAGCTTGCAATTGATCTCATGCTTTGTGGGTTTCTTTTTGGCTTTTTGTTTGGTTGGCATTTTTTTGTTTTGTTTTAATTCAGTTTCCACTTCTCTTCATAGAGAGAAAGCTAAGCTGGACAGCCATTAAACCACTTCTATAACACCTGGACACCACAGTGAACATGTGGCCATCCCCTGTTTCTGCAGAAAGCCACACGTTCACAATCTGCCAATTTTAATTGTGCCATGGGTGTCACGCTTGTCTCTAAGAGGCTGCTGGGTGTTGCAGTGTGCCTTGCTGTCTCTGGCACAAAGGAAGCACAGATGAGAAGCTACTGGGCATCGCCAGCCAGTGCTCAGCTGTGGTTGCATGGCAAGGGGGACTCGGACGTACAGGAGTGTCTGCAGCTGCCTGCAGGCACCCATGCTCTGAATGTAGGACCAGTTTTCAGCCAGTGATGGAGACAGATGCAGAAGAGGATTACAAGAGACAGAGAAGGTCAGTAAGATAACTCCATACAATTTCTTTCTAACAGAGACCAATACTGGGGGCCTGAGGGAGAAATAATGAAAATTGTTTCTTTGGTCTACGTATATTACCAAAAAAAAAGAAAAATAAAAACCTGTTTTTGTGGGGTCAGTAGAGTTACTGTCCAGTTACCTAACCATGCCTGCAGGCCTGTGGTGAAGAGTGAGAGTAAATATTCCCTTCAGATTTTAACAGCCTATGAGTTTTGGAGGACAATATTTCCTCATGCCTTTTGATCGCCCAACTAGAGAATGGAGGTGTCTGCCTTCCAGCTGACATCTCTCTGTGACAGGTCTCCTGGGATTTCAGATCATGAAGGCAGGGGGTTGGCTGGTGATCCTTAACTCAACAGTATCACACAGGTGAGAAAACAGACTAGAAAGGTCTCAGTTTTCACAGCAGAAGCGTGTTGAACAGGAGGGTCTGCCTGTGAGAAGCCATAATTCTTACAGAGGTAGATTTTGCAGATAATAACAGATGGCTGTAATAAAACCTGGCAGTTTCTTTAATGTTATATTTATATGCATTGTAATGAAGGACTATAACTAACACATGGAGAAAGATTTCTTCACAGTCTTATTTCCTTATGAGAGAAACAACATCATAATGGTAACTCCTTAGTGAGTTGGGGCTCTTGCTAGTATAGAAGAGCTGTTTTAAAAGAAAGTTTACTTGTATGTGTGTGTGTGTGTGTGTGCATGCACATGTAATAATCCAGGCTAGGAAGGAAGAAGAATTTTCCACAGAAAAGGAATGTAATTCTATGAATTGTGATGAATTTCTAGGGACAAACAGATTTCTAATAATTGAAAGGGATTGAAAGGGAAACCAACCCTTCTTCTTCCTTCCCTAGAATTGCAGCCTTAGGATAACTTGGATCTGGTGGAAAATGTCTCCAGGATCCCTGAAACTGCTCTTATGCTTTGAAGAGGGCTGGAGCCCCTCTGCTGTAAGGACAGGCTGAGAGAGTTGGGGTTGTTCAGCCTGGAGAAGAGAAGGCTCTGGGAAGACTTTATTGAAGCCTTGCAGTACCTAAAGGGGACCTACAGGACAGATGGGGAGGGACTCTTTATCAGTGAGTGGAGCCATAGGACAAGGGGGAATAGTTTTAAACTGATAGAGGGGAAACTGAGATTAGATATTAGGAAGAAATTCTGTACTGTGGGGGTGGAACAGACATTGGAACAGGTTGCCCAGATGAGCTGTGGCTGCCCCATCCCTGGAGGTGTTCAAGACCAGGATGGATGGGGTTTTGAGCAACCTGGTCTTGTGGGAGGTGTCCCTGCCCAGGGCAGGGGGGTGGAACTAAATGATCTTTAAGGTCTCTTCCAATCCAAGCTATTCTGTGATTCTAAGATTTCAAGCTAGACTGGCTTCTGGGATATTTGACAGCTGTAGGTAACAACTGGCCCTAAACCCCACTATATTTTTGTCAAAGCTGTCTTCCCTAGCTGAGACTTAGAGGCTATGTCTAAGACGAGTAAATACCTTTGGTAACTTTTTCAGGCACTGAGAGTGACTGGCATGGAAAAACCCACATCTGTGCTGTTGGACTCTCTCAGCTTCCAAAACCAAGTCACCACTCTCAGACTGTTCATGGGAATGGTTCCTGACCAGAGCTGTGACCAGATAAATACAGAGCTGTATTTAACAATTGTATTATGGTGTTAGTGCAAAATCTCAGATGCTACTTAATTTATTAGTATAGCTGTAATCAGAGATAATACAGACAGTTCCTGATGCCCATATTGTGTACCAGACAGATATTGGCTGAGAAAGCCAGTTTCAGATACCTAAAACCAACATTAATATTCTTTCTCTATCCTCACAGCTATTCTCAGGAGGAGCCATACATGACAGAAGCTTATCAGGTTGGTGAGAAATTATCTTCATAACTGTAGAGCCATAAGTATCATCTCTACAGAGAATTTCATGACCAGAAGAGAGAGCAGGTGTAGTCATCTTCTAATTTATATTCTTTATCCATGCATTTATTTTTATTTGGCTAACAATGAATATGTAATATATGCACTTTATTGTATCAAATATCACTGTTCTCTGGTGAGTAAGATAATATCTCTAATTTCCCATGGTTACCTGTGCTACTGAGTTAATAAATTACTGTGCATTGCTATCATTGGATTTCAAACCTGACCTGAGTTTTACTTTTATTAACATTTGTATTAATTTAAATGCACTGATAAAATTATAGATGAATGTGCTGTGTCCAATATGGAAAAAGGTATACGCTGGTCAAAAGAGGTTGAGTATGAAATTCCCAATAAGATATTTTTAGGGAGGGGGGAAATACAAATGGATATACAAAACCAAAAGGAAGAATGAGTTCTAAAGAGCACAAAGCATAAAGCACAAGAGCTGCTGAGAAGGATGCCCGTTAGCAAATTACAAAAGTACAAATGTCCTAGACAGGAAGGCAGAGAAGGCTTGAGCATTCACGGGGTATGTGATTGCTCCAATAAGCCTGCACATTGCATGTACATCACTGAATCATGGAGGGCATAACAAAACAAAACAAAACAAAACTAAACTAAACAAAACCCCAAAACCAAAAAGTACATAAACATTTCATTTGCTTATCAACAGCTCTGCATAAACCCATCTCCTTATAAGTGGTCAACATGGTCATCTTTCTCTCTGGAGCAATGAGAAAGTAAATGCTGCCATCTGGTTCTGCTCAAGGCAAGAGGTTTGGTGTAAGGCACAATGCTGACTGTTGCTGGAGTCTGCAGGAGCTTTTCCTTTTGTTTCAGTAGAGGCTATTCCCACATCCTCACTGGACTTAAGCACCTGACTGAAATGCATAAGATAGGAAAATAGTCAGCTTAGGCTTCTTCTGTACTCTATAGAAAAAGAGATTGATGCTACCCACCTGAAATCTAAATGACCTCTGGAACGTCCTATGTTTCTCCATTGATTTCCTATCTCTCTCCATTCATTTTAATGAGTGTGGGGCAGTTATATCCTTAAATTAGTTAGTTCGGTTATGTGGCAAAAGTTATAGGTCCCGTATGCTTAACCTTGCTTGAATCAACATGTTTTATCTGGACGCTTTTCCCCCCCGCCCCGAGAAACCAATCTTATCCCTTTTAAGCAAACCCACTGGTTTTATAGAGACAACATTTAACAATCCCAAATCCTTCTGGTAAAAAAAATAATTTCACATTTACATCTAAAAATACCCTGAATATTGTGGAAATAATTCAAGAACAGTTCTGGTTAGGCACATATACTCAACAGTTGTCAAGGAGCACTACAATCTGAAGCAGTCTATCCTATACAGGGTTTGTTTCCCTAATGCCAGCATTAAAATGCTAAAAACAAAGACAGCTTTTATTGTCACACAGAATGTGTACCTAAATTTCATGGTAAAAAAAATCACTGTGTACCTGGAGTAACTTGCTATGCTGAGACAACTAATATAATGAAGAAATGCTGATCAGTTTATGGTAAAACTGGCTTTCCTTCTCTTTCTCAATTATAACATGTTCTCACACTGACTACTCCAGCCAGATTAAAATTACTTTAATGACTTCAATGAAAGGCATCAGGAGTTAGCAGAGCTCACAAAGTCTCTACTGAGACTGCTGCTCTGTATTTTACTTCTGTTAACAAAATTAGATATGAGTTGCCCATGTGTCCTCAAAAGAGTTGTTTCTTGTGTACAGGGCTTCCCACAGAATATAAAATCAAGACAATGCTTCTCAAGAATTGTTTCATAAGTGATAAATTACGCAAATTTCTTTAGATAATGAATCACTAAATAATTTACCCAGAGGATAATGATGTATGCCTCAATAAAAAATGTTTGGTACAATGACAATTTTATTCACAAGCCACTTAGCTCGTGCTTGCTGAAGGTATTTTGCTGTTTTGTTGGGCTTTTTTTCCCAGTTACTTTCATTTTCCCTACTATATCGATTCTGAACTTAGCTGCCTACCATTATAACTACAAATTTCATGTGAAAATTCCCATTCTGGTTTGCTGGGTTCTTCTGCAGCATAATAAAGATTGAGGATAAAATGCTTTTCTCACATCTTGATTTTGTACTTACTCTTCGAGAAGCAGAGCTCTTAACATCCTCTCTGAGCAAAGTTTAAAGTTGCCAGCTTGGATACCATTTTCAGTGAAGCTGTAACAAAAGTGCCGCTAAGTATCTACTTTTGAGTTGAAACCATGCTTTTGTGATGGTGTTTAAATTTGTGTTGGAGCGAGATGCAGTTTGACAAGAGCCTTGTCCTGTGTAGTACTTAGTCAACAGAGTGTATCCTACTTCCCACAATGCAGTTGATTGCTACGTAACAGCATTGGTGGAGCACCTAGAAGTCCCACTCATGAACTCTCTGGGATAAGCCCTCAAAAAGATAAGAACGTAAAGATGGTCCTGGCTTTGAATCTCTCGTTAAAAAAAAAAAAAATCCCAAACAAGAGGTTATTTACAGAACTCCGGTAAACAATAGGACAGCAGCACTGGCAGACAAGTACAGCAAGGGCCTGCTTGACACAATTGTGTGCAAGAAAATAAGGCAGCTTTGGAAAATATTAGTAGCATTAATGTGAAGTGCCTGAGTTTCTTTGTCTCAGGCTAACAGCTTGAAATTATGAGGTATTTTTAGTGACAGCTTTGTGCTGTATTTTCAACAACAAAATATGCCTCTGAGAAATAGCAATGGTGCCTTTGTTCTACTCAGGCTGTGGATATGGTGGAGCGGGAGCACAAAGTCTCACAGGGTGACCCAGGATTCCTACTCTTCAGCACAGAGCAGTTATCTGAAACTCAATGCAGATATTTATATCGATAAAACTTACTGTGCCAGAGGACAGACTAAGCATGATTGCTGACGCTATTACATTTTTAGGCCGGTTTCTGGCATGGTATTAGTGTGGTGTGGTCCTTAACTCATCCAGAAGTTAGTATAGATGAAAGACCATTTTCAAAAGGCTGATCAGATGCCACCTCTCTCACCTGTAGGCTTAGAGATTTTAGCTGGACTAACACAAGACATACCATACTGCTTGGCCTCAGGATTAGAAAACAGATTATTATCTCATCTTTCTACTATAGTTATGGTTATTAGATCCCTGCCTGCTCCACCTGAAACTTCTTCCACAACTAAGGAAAAGCTAGGTCTTCAGAAAAGACTTAGTTTAAGAAAAAAATTGTGATTACCAGATTAAAAGTAGTAGTAGTTAATCTGCTCTTGCTTCTCCAGAGACATGTAATCTGTATTCTAAGTATATTTTATATTAACAAATGTAATTGCTCGCAAAAGAGATTTTATGGAAGCTGAACATGTTGAGCTGAAGGATTTGTGAAGAAATGTCTTCATAATAGCCCAATGACTAGGGCACAGATCCCTAGAAATTAAAACTTTGGTTTTGACCCATGTTGAATATGAGGGAACTTGAACTCAAGTTGTTTATGCTGTTTATGCATTTTGTATTAAAAACAAAACAAAACCCCATCATTATTAGGTTAGTGTGCAAGTAGGCTCTTGAACTAAGCTTACTTTTCCTTGTAAACTTTGTTCAGATTATTTCATACTCTTGACTGAATGGGGATTCCATGTGTCAAGGTAAATTAAATCTTGTATCTCTTACTTTTCTTTATTCCACTATATGACCTTCATCTTTATGATCACAGCACTCTCTGGACATGCGGGTTGAAGTCCCTAAGCAAAGCAAGGTCATACTCTGTGTATGTGCTCTAGCCAGAAGACTGTTCTGCAAAGTTTAAGTATTGCCACTTCCTCTGTTTTTTTTTAGTAATCTCATTTCCTTCAATTCTAATCAGAGCTGATATCCCGTGTTCTTGACATGTGGGCTCCTCTGCAAGAGTCTGAATTGCAAGAGAGCATTAGTGACAAAGCTGAGTGTTTCTAAACGTATGCATGTTTAAGTGAATACACACAAGGAGTATTCAGACCCACCAGAGAGGTACTGGGGAGTTTTATGTGCACCAAGGATGAGACTATGTTGAGGATTAGGCCAACTGGAAGATAAGTGTGTGCATCAATTCTTAAATCACAAATTGAGCATCTGTATTTCTCAGACCTTAGCCCTAGGCTATACCTAAAGCTGGCTGTTGGCAACAGAGACACTGGTGTTGGGTGGCACTAAGTTTTACATAAGTTACAGCAGGCTTCTCTTGAAAACTTCTGTCTGACTAAATTCAATACGTTGAACATCTTCTATTCAATGAATAGAGTCCTGCTGTGTGTGGATGATTTTAATTTCCTGTTTGAGGGCAGCTATTTAACTTAGTGACCAAGCGGCAAAATTATTTCCTTTGGCTGGTTTCTAAGCCCAGAACCAACACTGGACTTGAATGTAACTCTGAACCAGTAACGGATGATACTTTTTTGTCACTGAGGTTGCTGTTTTGCTTTTTGTATACATTTATAGTTTTAAAACGTTGAGATGCTGACAGACATAGACCTACACTAGAAAAAATATAAGCTAATAATAAAAGATATTTGGATTCCATGTTGCTTGGTTTTTGAGATATCATTGCAGTGACTGCAACACAGGTAGTAACTGTAACACATCCGTAATCAACCTATGCCTTTTATGGTTTCAGATATTTGTGCAGTATCTCAGGTCACGAGTAATATATTTGTGTTGAATCCATCTGGAAGCACCTGGTACCGTTGTGGTTTATTTCAGTTATTCTCAATAATGTCTTGCAAATAATCCTCTTGTGAATATAAGATGAAGGGCAATAAATATTTCCAAACATGATCAGCACTTCCAGAAAGAGAGAGAGGGCTGTAGGGACAAATAAAGAGGGCCTGAGAGAAAGAAAGGCAGAAAGAAAACTGATCTGTTTTCAACAGTCAAACACAACTTGTATGAGAAGACCCTCACGTACAACATTTAACACACTGTAAAATAACATTATTTATATAAACTTTATCAGACATTTCATCTTTCAAATTTTATTTCAGGATTAGTCTTGAAATATCCCTAAGGCATTTTCTTACTTACAAAATGTTATTTCAATTAGTTGAATATCATTCTTTACAGGATTCAGGTCAAACGAGGGGCAAAACTAAATCCAAACCAAACAATATGTGTCTGCAATAAATTTCTGTTCCTGAATTATTCATACATAATGGCATAGGTGACTCTTCAAGCATTCTGAATTAACTAGAATTGATTTCTCACTTTTTTATGCCTAGTTGTACAAGCTTTTTTGTACTTTTACTTCTCCTTAACAAATAAAGTATCGATTCAACTCCACTGAACATGTTTTATTTAAACTTTGCCCTTTGTCAGCAACTTAGTCCTCTACCCAGAATTCTCCTCTTTGACTTTCCATTGTCTCTTGATCTAGAAGGTGAAACATACTGGATAGGCTCCTACAGTACTACATAACATATTAAATACATTACGAATTTGTTCAGAACATTTACAATACAAAGCACAAACCACGCACTCTAAACCACTTAGTATTCCTTTTCTAGACTAGATTCTGAGATTGCTCCCTGGCAAATTCAACAGTTTCAAAGTCATATAAACAGACATACAAATTAAAGACTTCCCCGCCCCCCCCTTTTTTTTTCTTTGGCTAGTTTATTCTTATTTCGATCTAAGACTAACATTATGTGCTGAACTCAGATGCTTTCTCACTCTCTCTCCTCAACGGGGCAGGGGTAGAAAACAAGATGGAAAAGTTCATGGCTTGAGAAAAAGGTGGGGAGATCACTTACTAGTTATCATCATGGGCAAAACAGACCCAAGTTGGGGAAAATTCAAGTAATTTTCTGTCAATTAAAATAGAGTTGGATGGTGATAAACAGAGACAACCATTAAAACAACATCCTCCACCCATACCTTTCCCATTCCCATCTTCCCCTTTCCCCTCCTGACCCCTCTCCCCACCCCGAAGACGCAGGGCTGGGGCTGGGGGTGTGGGTCCCCATGCTGCAGTCCTTCAGGGACAACCTGCTCCCACCTGGGCTCTCCACGGCCGCAGCTCTCACTAAACCAGGTTGCTCAAAGCCCGGTCCGGTCTGTCCTTGAACACCTCCAGGGCACTCCAATAGAGTAAGTGGTGGGTATGGAGAAAGTTAGTTATAAAATCTATTAACTCCACCAAAGGGCTTTCCTTTCAAATGCTCTCTTACCTCATGCTTCAATGTGTATGTTTTGTGTTTATCAGTGTAGTGTATTGCTCCATACGAAGTCTTCAGCGCCACATTCTCCCATCTCTCTTTTTCCAGGGTAGTGAGAAGAAAAGGTTTCTCTCTCAGTAATACTTCAGAAAATGAGACATTTTAAAAGTAGTTCACTTTATTTCAGTAAGGGATTTACAGAGTTACAGTTTACAGAGAACACAGGTCATATATATGGTTTAGTAGTATGTAGGAACCCAGTCTAACTTCTATCAAACTTGACACAAAGTCAAGGTTATCTGGCTTTTTATCCAACATTTTTGGTTCATTTTCCATATGTATTTTCATTCTGCATTTACCATACTATGGTCTTATTTATTTTCCTTAGCCCAAGCTTGTGTCTGTGCAACAGCAAGAAATTCCCGTGAATAAATTCTGATTATGCTGTTAGATATGAGAAATGTAGATGTCAGAATATGAAAAACAAATTGGTATTTTGGTAAAATTAAAAATTACTATATTCCAAGTAGGAAAACATCATCATACTGGTTTTGATTTCACTATGATGCTGGAATCCATTACAGCAGTATAATTTGCACTGCAGTATAATTCTTTCAATTTATTAAGGTTGTTCTTATATTTACAGTAGAAGTAAAATCAGCTTCTTTCCCAATTGTATTCTTTGTGAATGTTACAGGGTGCAGCAGTTCATAAACTCGGGCTGCAGATTACAATACCAGTTTTGAACATGCCTGAAAACTTTATATTACGATGGTAGTTACCAGTGCATCATACAATGAAATTAAGATTATTATTATCAGCATTATCAAAACATTGGAAAAAAACCTGGATTCCATTTGCTCAGATAAAAGATATTTGTTATAAAAGGTATCCAAAAAAATCAGCTTTATTCTATACATGATCTTTTAGCTCTTCACTTTGTTAGACATGGACATAAATACGTTTCATCTGCAAAAATTACCTGATTGTGGACTTAAAGACAAGTGAGGAAACAACAA
Organism: Rhinoptilus africanus; assembly: GCA_013400135.1. Taxonomy (NCBI): domain Eukaryota; kingdom Metazoa; phylum Chordata; class Aves; order Charadriiformes; family Glareolidae; genus Rhinoptilus; species Rhinoptilus africanus. The sequence goes on along the minus strand of VXBO01010732.1, from coordinate 17,744 downwards.
AATAACATATTGACTGTAACTCACAGTACCTGTTCTCCACATGCAAGCTCTTTTCCTTATAGTAAATGCGTCTGTAGAGTATTACCTCTAAATAACCCTCAGTAATAACTGACATCATACTGTGTTTGTACATCCCTTAGTGACAGTCAAAGAAGAGTCAGTCTTTACTGAGTGATACCTATTTCCTGGTTATCTGCAATAGAATCAACTTGAAAGAGCTAGTCTTGTCTGATTCACAAGATTATCATCATAGTCAATAAAGTCATATGAAAAGATATGATAACTATGAAGTGGAAGATTATTTTAGTCGTTAGAATACAGTACAGAGGTATATAGATAACTTCAGTGTACATACATAGAAATATAATAAGACCATAGAGGTAACTATTATTCTGTATGAAGAAAAATATGGGATCTTTATTTTATCATTTCTTTTAGAAAGGAAGAGGAGACCTGCCACTAGAATTCCTAAGATCTTCTGTTGACCTCAGTGGGTTATGAGTCAGGCTCCAGACTACAATTCAAGGTGAGTGAGTTTTATGCTTTCAGTTCCAGACATGTGAATTGTCTGAAATTGCAAATAAAGCAAGCAAGGAATTGAGCAATTATTTCTTAGTTTTCCTAAATGAATGTATAGCCTATATGACCTTTAACTAGTATAAACATAGTGAGTGCCACAAATTTGTATGAGTATTTCCACTATAATTGTTTTAACGAAACTCTAAGAACTATGGAAAATCTTCAAACTTGCATCTTTACCCAAGCCTCTCCTCAGTAAAACCAGGTGTACTCTTACAAAAATTCTTCTGGAATATAGCGCTTTTTGAACTTTCGGTACAGAGAATCTTTGTTCAACTGTTTAAAAGTGAAATGGAAATCATGAGACATGTGGTTTTAGTACCTGACACAATTGGAAGAAAATTGGTTAGGGACTCTAAAAGAAAAAGAAAGAGCTGCTTTGATGGAGCAGCTAATCCTGGTAACCATTTCTAGGCACATTAAGGACAAGAAAATCATAAGGAGTAGTCATCTTGGCTTCACCAAGGGGAAGCCATGCTTGACCAACTGATAAACTTTTATGATGAAGTGACATGGGATGAAGTCCATTAGACTGTAAGATTCAGACACACATTACCATAATGTACACATGTTAAAATTTGCCTGAGGCATTAATAAGCTGTATTGTTTCCTGTGAAAACTGCAATATATTTCCATTTGTGCTATCAGTTGTAGGACAAAAATACAGCATAAAATAACACCAGAACTGACAGAGGAAATACTGGAAATTCATGAAGTTTGTGAGGGAAAGCATAGTCATTCTCTTTTTCACTTGCTAGGTAGAAATGGATGTGACTTTTGAAGCTGCCATATCTTGCAGCTTCCTAAAGTAAGTAGCCACCTCACAAAGTGTTTTCTCATGATTTTACAAGTTCCATTTTAAAGCTAGATTGGCTAGTGATTCCTATACACCTTGTGTAAAGCTTTTTAAGATATCACTTAGATTACTAGAAACCTTCTTCTATTTTCTAGCTTAAATACACACCATTTCTTCTCATATCAACACTGACAGTTAATTTAAGTAGTTCTTTTCCCTCCTTAATGCTTAGCCCTCTTGAGTATGATCCAATCCCCACCTAATCTTCATTTAGCTAAGCTAAAAGACACTTTTGTAAGGCTCCCTTTCTGAAGCAGCTTTTTGTATTCTTTGGGTCTCCCTAGTAGCCTTTCTCTGAACTTGTTCCTGTCGGAATGTATCACTCTTGAATGTAGCTGACCAGAACAGTAGGGATTATTCCTCTGGGCTCTTCCTGATGTTTTCTGCAATCTTGCTAATAATCTGAACATGGAGTATCCAACCTGACTCTTTTAAAGCCTGCATTTACATATTTCTTGGCAAGTAACATCCATGTCTCAGGGACATTTTGCAATTTGCAATTTTGCAATTCACTAGTGAGGATGCTGCCTGCTTTGTAGCAGCCTATATCTGTGTGCCTTGCCCTGGGGAGTGAGGATGTTCCTGAAAGCACTCTGCCTTCTGCTTTTCCTCCAAGGTTGTTCACACCACATGTTGTGTCTGGGTCACCTGTGTGAAAACCCCAGATCTTCACTGCTAGACCACAGGGGAACTATGGGTCCTGAGCACACATCAACATGGAGACAAATCCACACGGTGCTACCATGGAGTTGGCCAGGCCAGTTCTCCTCTGAGACAGTACAGGCTTCACCTTCCTCTTGGAAAGGCAACTCCTGACTGAAACTTGTGTGATCTTCCAATAGTTCTTTCTCATAAAGTCAAAAAGGGATTTTTTTTTTTCCATTTTAGTTTGCTTGGTTTTCCAACCTCCTGGTGATTTTCAGGAGGAAAATCATCGTGGAGCAGAAAACATCACGTATCACATTAAATTATGTGTTTGAAGTAGACATTGCTGAGACTGACCAAGCACAGAATGGTTTGCTTCAGGATGACAGTACTGGTACTAAAAACATGTCTTTCTCAGTTGATCAGAACTGAAGACTTGTTTCTTTTCATTGTGTGTTCAGTCATGGACAAGAAAGGAGAGAAGAACAAAAGTTGTATGGGCAGTTAACGTATCCAGCACAGAGAGAGATGAGGTTGATAAGTAGCACAATGTAGCTCTCTGTGCTACAGAGAACTAGAGAGAGAAAGTACAAATCTTACTCCTTTCTCCTTCCCACTGTATTCCGTGATGTTCTGATAGTACTGAAGTACAAAGGAAGTGTGCTAAAAGCTATCAACAGTGTACTGAGAAAACACAATAGAAAACATCAAGTAGTGAGCAATCACACAAAGTTGCTAATCAAGTTGAATCAGCTTAAAATTTACTCTGTACAATGAAGTTGCACAGATTCCAGCAATGAAATTAGCCTCCTATGAATATTTCTTCCTTGCTGATTCCTTGCTGATGGTAATAAGCGACAGTAAGAGGCTTTTCCTCATATCCACCTGATGAAGCTTGTCCTCTGTTGGACAGTATATCTACCTTCCTTTCACAAATCCTAACCAACAAATATGAACTCATGAAGTGCTGAATTAAAGGCTTGATTTCTGAGCCAGAAGAAAATAACTGAATTTTTCCTGTTCCCTTCTTTTGGCTCTGGATCAGTGTTTAAAAATAATAGCATCTCTTAGTAAAGGTTTAATTCTGTTAATCAAACTTTGCAATTATTTCTTGTTCTGTGCTTGAGTTCCCAGGATGTACAATGAAAGGCTGATATTTACCACAGTTGGTTGGCAATTCATTTGTATCATTATTTTTCTCCAATAGAGAATACTGATTTATCAGAACCTACACTTCTAAAGGCAAAACCATTCTTTGCCTGATATCTTCAGTCAAATTTTGTAAGATGAAGTTCTGTATACTACAATATATTTCTAGGGACTTTTTTCGCCCCAGTTTTTATAAACTGTTTATTTTGAATTTCTGATTAATTTCTATTGTCATGCATACCAGATTGATAGCAAATCCTTTAAAATTTTCAAACTGTGATATGGTTTTGGCTTGACCCATCCATATTTCTTCCTTCCCAGGGTTTCATTTTTTTTAAAACATTTTGTACATAATGAACACTTTGACTTTTTTGTTAAATTATGATTAAAAGCTCATTGCACTTATTTAAAAAAAAAATGGTGTGCTAAGAAAATTTATTTTTAAAAATATAGTTCCATCACTTATCTTGTCTTTAAAATTGCCATGTTGGGTTGACCTTTGCTGGCACCAGATGCCCTACCAAGCTGCTCTGTCACTCCTCCTCCACCAAAAAAACAGGGGAAGAAATACAATGGGTGAAGAGAAGGACAGGCATATCACTTATCAATTACTGTCATGGGCAAAACAGACTTAACTTGGGAAAATTAATTTAATTTATTGCCAACTAAACAGAGTAGGATAGAGAGAAATAAAAACTAAACTAAAAACATATTCTCTCATCCCTCCCTTCTTCCCAGGCACAGCTTCACTCTCAACTCTTCTACCTCCTCCCCCAAAGCAGTGCAGGGGGGATGGAGAATGGGGGTTTCAGTCGTTCCCTAGTGCTTTGTCTCCGCTGCTCCTTCATGTTCATTGTTCCACTACTGTAGTGTGGGGTACCTCCCATAAAGTACAGTCCACGAACTGCTCCAATGTGGGTCCTTCCCATGAGCTGAAGGTCTTCAAGAATTGCTCCAGCATGGGCCTTTTCCATGGGGTACTGTTCTTCAGGAATAGACTGCTCCAGTGTGAGGTCCTCTCTACCAGCCGCAGTTCCTGCCTGGAGTCTGCTCTCATGTGGACTCTCCACGGGCTGCAGCTTCCTTCAGAGAGCATCCACCTGCTCTGGCATGGGGTCCTCCACAGGCTGCAGTGTGGATATCTGCTCCACCGTGGTCCTCCTTGGGCTGCAGGGAAACGACCTGCATCACTGTTGTCTTCACCCCAGGCTGCAGGGAAATCTCTGTTCCAGTGCCTGGAACACCTCCTTCTCCTCCTTCTTCACTGACCTTGGTGTCTGCAGGGCTGTTTCTCTCATATTTCATCATCCTCTCTTTCAGTTGCTGTTGCACAGCATTTTTCACCCTTTCTTAAATATGTTATCACAGAGGCCCATCGCTGATTGGCTCAGCTTTGGACAGCAGTAGGTCTGTCCTGGAGATGGCTAGAACTGGCTTTGTTGCATGTGGGGGCAGTTTCTCTTGTCTTCTCACAGAAACCACCCTTGTAGCCCCCCTGCTACCAAAATCTTACCATGTAAACCCAATACAATCGCTTTGAGATCCATAAATGAAGAAGTCTGAGTAAGAGCTGTGCTTCTAATTGCACTCTGTGAAGAAGGAGTACGTTAACACCACACATCTCCAATCATTTATATTAAATACAGCTGGGGATCAATGGAGTACTTATCTTGTGCACTTGCACAGCACGTCTAAAGCTACAAAGCACTCCTTGCTGTGATCCCTGATGTAGAACCTAGCAGCAGCAAAGACGCTTGCATCCATACTAGTCATCTAACTCCCTAGACAAGGTGGCCTCGTCCATGTTCTTCAATAGGGAGTGCTAACATCTAAATTATGCCCAGGAATTTTCTGGGAGCACTGCCAAAATCATGCCAGGGACAGTTCCATGAATTTAGCAACATGAACAATTGAATCCCAGTGCTTGGTATTGCTCCTGGGCCCTGCTCAGTTCACCAGCTAACGAGTTGCCTTGGAGTGCTGTCTGATCTTCCACCATCTTTTACGAACCTGCTCTTATTGCCTTGGTGCATGGAATTGCTTTTATTCATGCTTTAGAGGTGAGAAACTAATCTGTTACATATAAAATTAATCTGACCTAATTTGAATGGATAGGATTTCTTCCCATCAAAAGTCTGCAATGTCTGAAATTAAGGGATTTAATTGTCTTACAGAGGGGTTTGTTAGCTGGCTGCAGAAGTAACTTGGATGACTGATTTAGTGTAGATGACTACACTGGGCTGTATTAGACAACACTGCGATGAACAACATGCTGCTGGCTGCATTCATATGGCCTTTGGCATCTACGTGTTATGTGGTGGTAACATCCATGGCAGCACACAGTGATTCAGTCGGATCTTGCACCTCAGTACTGTCACTGGAGAAACATAATCACATCATCTAATTTTGTCAGCCGTAGAGGAGACCCCAGATATGTTCTCTTCTTTGTACCAGTTCTACACAGAGACAGGCTGTTCAGTGAATCTGTCTAATCATCACCTGACGCAGGAAATGTGCAGTTCCCTCATGTGTCCTGCACCCCAGTCCCACTCCTGCTACTGCTGCTCCCACATGCACATTCATACCTCCCCCTGAAACACCAGCTGTTAATTGTCTGGCCCTTCTGTGATGTGTTTGAAATCATTAAACAGGAAGGAAAATAACCCACCAAAAGCAGAATAATGTTCTGTCAGCTTTTTGGTCAGACGCTGACAAGCCAGATGGATGCTTGGGTCACCACAAAGTGCAAGGGGAGTACACAGCATGGAACGGAAAGGGGCAAAGTGATATGGGACTTCTTTAAGCATTAGCAACCACTTGTATCATCACATATTACTCCTAACCACATCACCTAGCCTGGACTGTCTGATAATCAAAGCTGGTAGCACAATCACTTTCACTGGTTACTGCAGACATTCAAGAACTCTCTTTGATACATTTTTGTAGTTATAAGCTTTTATCAAATAAACTATAATCACTTCAAGCATCTTATGGTTGCTTTTCTAGAGAAGTCCTTTTTCTATTCATTTAACTCCCCCTTTTTAGGGCTCTGTACATGGTTAGATGGGAGCTCTTTGGAGAAGAGCTTCATCTGGCTTCCCTGTTATGCATGTTCAGCTGCTATCTTGACATTACCTCCCTGCCAGCATTTCTCACCTGCCTCGCAGAGGTGTTATGTGATGTAATTAGTTTTATTATTACTGTAATTACCATGAAACCAAGCTGACAAAGTGAGGCTGCTTCCCCAGGCTTTTCCCATCATTTTTTGCTGAGCTTTAAGATTATTTTAGCATTTAGAACTTTCTCCTGTGCTAGTTACCCATTCTCACTACTTCTTTCTTTTTCCTTTTTTGTCATTTGGTTATGGTGGTGATAAAGCACGCTGACATATTCTACTGTCTCATTTTCGGCAGCTGGCTTGAAAACAAAAGAAGTCACAAACAAAGTGCGGTTACTAGTGGGACCCTTATCCCATTTTACGTAGAGAGGGAACAAATAAATATTTTCTATTTCTTCTTTTTTTCACATGGAAATTGAGCATAATGTACAAACATATTTTGCACACTCACAAAGCCTGGAGAATGCAAATGAATGATTCAGGTAACGCTTTAATTCAAGTTCCCTGGTTTTGTCCCAGGTTCACAGAGGGTTTAGATGCTGTCCCACTGAGCATTTCAGTGCTTAAAAATGGCATGTTTTCCTCCAGGAGACAAATTCACGGCCCCCAGTTGCACAGGTTCACCGTGCTGGAAATGAACATGAGTAGGTGTTTCACACAGGGGTGGCAAAAGGCAGCACGCTGAACCAGTCTGTGCCTGTCAGAAGGGGTGTGTTTGAATTGCGTCTCTCACAAACACACTCAGGAAACAAACCAAAGTTCCCAGGTATGTGCTTATGCAAAAATTCACCTTAGCACCTCTGAGTGTAGCCGTATAGTAGTGTAGAGATTGGCGTATTCACCAAGAAAGCCGTGGTGTTGGCTAAATTTCATCCTCAGGGATGGCAAGGGCTCAAGCCCACCTTTCTCACATCCCAAAAGAATGCTGTAGATTGCCATCTCTAACTCAGGCTCCCTAAATCATTCTGTGTATTTAGTGGGAGCTAGCCCTCAATTTATTTCATTTATCAAAGGCAAAGAGGAAGAAGAAGGGGATTTTGGAGGGGTATGGTTTACAACTGCAGTCAGGTATCTGCTAGCAATATCCTGGTAGAAAAGGTAAAGTAAAATCAAATGCTTCAAAGAGGATGCTGCAAATAAACAGTTTGAAAATGCCAATGTGTTTAAAATTTTACATATCTGTAGAAAAATCTCACTTGACCCTGGAGTACATTTTCTATTAGTCCAGATCTTTCAAGTGATTTTTTAATGCATTCCTNGTTTTGTTTTGTTTCGTTTTGTTTAGGATATTTAGTTATTCCAAAATCCAAGTTTCTTTCATATACACTGCATTTCTTTATAACCATGCTAGTGCCTTCAGGGTACCTAAGTGCCAAATGCATCATTCTGCTTTCTTGTTTGGAACAAGGGCAACCTTATCCTAATTCGCTTTGAAGTAACCCAACAGTTTTGTGATTTCCTTAATGCAATATTTCATGTAAAACGTAATAAAATATTTAATTTTCCAGTGAGTTTATTCATAGTTAATTGCATTACATTCTGTCTGGATATGTGACACTATGAAGCAATTCCGAAAATTCTGGTCTGATTCTTCAAGACCTGACAAACAAAAGGAAAAAACCCACATAGACAGCAGAAACTTTAAGTTAGTGTCCAAGCGTGAGCTGGAGTGATCAGGAGACTGACTTTGAAGAAACTCCTCTAAAAAACAAGATCTGCAATCCTTTGAGAGCTGCTATTACCATTACAACTGAAAGCCTGTCTTACCAGGAAGTTGAGTGAGGTGTGCATTTTCTTTATTTCTTCTTTT
>VXBO01010731.1:32786-59281 GCA_013400135.1 Rhinoptilus africanus | reverse complement strand
GGAGCCCAGAACTGGACACATGCGTACTTAGGAATGGTTGTCATTCCAACGTTTTATCCTCCCAAGCCTGTATCTACTAAAATACAGTAATAGCTTTCTTTTGTAGCGTAATTAAAAAAAAAAAATCCAAACCCATAAACTTTTTATAGTAAACCAAAGAAAAGTAATTTTAGATTCTGAAACAATGAACAGTGCTAAGCAGTCCATGTACTTATCTTTTGCGGCCATCCTATAACAATGTAAGTAGTACCACCTCAAATTCACTTTCTGAAGAACATATTAGATCAATGCAATAAGACTGTATCACAAATGTTTCAGCTACTTAAACTGAAGCTGCAGAGAATCGTTATTAAGACCATCAAAAAATCATTTGTGTTACTGAAATGTAGTGAGATACTAGTGTAACTGTGCCTTGAAAATTATCAGCATTAATCCATTTAAGAAGGACAGTATGTAAAGGAGATGGAGGATTTCTATCTCTGTTAGACATCATTACTAAACACTCTTAAACTAATAACTCAATGCTACTTTTAAAATCTTGTTTATGGACAAAGAGGAAGTATACCTTACATATAGAATTGCAGATCATAGAATCATAGAATCTTTGTGGTTGGAAAGGACCTTTGAGATCATCCAGTCCAACCATACACCCACCAAAAAAAAAAAACTAAAACAAAACAAAAACCAAACAAACCCCCCACCAAACAAACCCCCTACGATCTCTGCCACCAGAGCATGCCCTGAAGTGCCAAACCGTTTCTTAAATATCTCCCATGATGGTGACTCAACCACCTCCCTGGGCAGGCTGTTCCAGTACGTGACCACTCTTTCAGTAAAGTAATTCTTCCTAATATCTAATGTAAACTTCCCCTGCTGCAACTTCAGACCATTTCCTCTGGTCCTGTCATTATTCACTTGGGAGAAGAGGCCAATGCACACCTCTCTGCAGCCTCCTTTCAGGTAGTTGTAGAGGGCAATGAGGTCTCCCCTCAGCCTTCTCCAAACTAAATATGCTCAGTTCCCTCAGCCCCTCCTCATATGACTGCTCTCCAGACCCCTCATCAGCTTGGTAGCTCTCCTCTGGACACACTCCAGCACTTCAGTCTCCCTCTTGTACAGAAGGGCCCAGAACTGAACACAGTACTCAAGGTGAGGCCTCACCAGTGCTGAGTACAGAGGCACGATCACACCCCTACTGCTGCCGGCCACGCTATTCCTGAAACAACCCAGGATGCTGTTGGCCTTCTTGGCCACCTGGGCACACTGCTGGCTCATGTTGGGCTGGTTGTCCCCAGCACCCCCAGGTCCTTTTCTGCTGGGCAGCTTTCCAGCCACTCTTCCCCGAGCCTGTAGCATTGCTTGGGGTTGTTGTGACCGAAATGCAGGACCTGGCACTTGGCCTTATTAAACCTCATACAACTGGCCTTGGCCCATCGATCCAGCCTGTCCAGGTCCCTCTGTAGAGCCTTCCTACCCTCAAGCAGATCAACCCTCCCACCTAGTTTGGTGTCATCTGCAAACTTACTGAGGGTACACTCAATCCCCTCGTCCAGATCATTGATAAAGATATTGAACAAAACTGGCCCCAAAACTGAGCCCTGAGGGGCACCACTTGTGACCGGCCGCCAAGAAGATTTCACCCCATTAAGCACAACTCTCTGGGCACGGCCATCCAGCCAGTGTTTTACCCAGAGAAGAGTATACTTGTCTATGTCATGATTCGCCAGCTTCTCCAGGAGAATGCTGCGGGGGACAGTGTCAAAGGCCTTACCAAAGTCCAGACAGACATCCACAGCCTTCCCCGCATCCAGAAGGCGGGTCACATGGTCATAGAAAGGGACCAGGTTAGTTAAGCAGGATGGTTTGGGTTGGAAGGGAGCTTAAAAGATCATCTCATTCCAACCCCCCTGCCCTGGGCAGGGACACCTCCCACCAGCCCAGGTTGCTCCAAGCCCCGTCCAACCTGGCCTTGAACCCCTCCAGGGATGGGGCAGCCACAGCTTCTCTGGGCACCCTGGGCCAGGGGCTCACCCCCCTCACAGCAAAGAATTTCTTCCCAATATATCATCTAAATCTCCCCTCTTTCAGTGTCAAACCCTTCCCCCTTATCCCATGGCTCCCCTCCCTGCTCCAGAGTCCCTCCCCTGCTTTCCTGGAGTCCCTTTAGTGACTGGAGGGGGCTCCAAGGTCTCCCTGGAGCCTTCTCCAGGCTGAACCCCCTCAACTCTCAGCCTGTCCTCATAGGAGAGGTGCTTTACATATATATGTAAAGTCAAGAATTTATTATTAGTATAATAGAAATTTTAACAGTCTAGTTCAAGAGTCATCATTAGTTTAGATCTAATTACAGAAAAGCAAAGAAAAATAATGTAGGTCAAATAGTTATATACAGGAAAAAAGTTGCACTGATAGCAATAATACATTTAAAATTGCAACACACACACTTAGTTTATATGCTTTTTCTGGTACTACACTCACCTGAGTGCTGCTCCTCTGGATATTAAGATCTGTGGTTTACTGATGTCTGGGGGGAGGGAGGGAGGGGGCATGTCACGGCAAGTTGTCAGCATCTAGACTCCTGAACTGGGTGCAATGTGATATTCTTGTTAATGGTTTCATCCTCTCTTTTTTCTTTTTTTTCCCCCTTTCTTCTCTTTCACTTAGGCTCATGTATATATGTTTGCTAACATAAATTTACACCTTTTTCTTTTTACATTTATATTTGCATTTACTCTTTATGGTGCCCCATACATATCTTAGATACATTTACTTTGTTAACCCTAAAAACAGTTTTGTCCAGCTCTGGGTCTGCATTTTTTTAACTAATCATTAGTTAGTTGTTTATAGCCATGGGGTCCCCAGCACAAAGCCTGTGCCCCATCTCTTATTGTCCCATATCTGTTCTCTACACAAATCCTGCATCTCCACTTCTCAAGTCCTCAGCTGTTTTACCAGGCCTGTATTTCTCTGTTCTACATCACTGTGTTAGCCTTGTAAATACCTCATTTTACTTAGAATAACTGCTTGCTAATACTACTGTGCTGTTTTGAGGTAAAACAGAACCAACTTTCAGTTCAGTAATTTTACTTCTTAGCTAGGCCTCTTCTAACTCTCTGAAATTAACAGCATTTTGTGCAGAAAACTGTTTGTTCTCAGAGTGGTAAGAACAATGTTTACAATTAGTGCCAAGAATGGTATGCAGAGAGGCTCTTGCTTATACTTATTGCTATAACAGCCAAGGTCAGCTAATTTTGTTATTTGCCCTGTTGGAGGGGTGCAAGCGGAGAAGTGTAGAAGGGTCACACCTGCAGGGATAAGCCGACAGGAGAGGTGACCCACAACTGACCAAGGGGGGTGTATTCCATCCCGTCTGGCCCATGCTCAGTGTAAAAGCTGAGGGATCAAAGGGTCAGTCTCTTTCTTAGATGGCCAGTGAACGAGGAGGACTTTGTCTGTTCATCTGCCTTTGATCCCAATCTGTGGATTCCTGACTTCAGCTCTGGAATCCAGTTCCCACCTGTTGCTAAGCCCAGTCTGGGACTTTGCCAGTGTCTGCCGGTGATGTCATCCTGGGAGTTTAATATGGTTTTGTTTATACTGTTATCTATTTTATTATTTCCTTTTTACTTTATTATTAATATTTCATTAAAGTAGTTCAGTTTCTTCTAAACTTGTAAATCTCTTTATCTCTCCTCCTCCTCTCCCTGGAGTGAGAGGTGGGGGGAGAGCATCTGTCACTGGCCATTTGCCAATTTGGCCAAACCCACGACAACTACCTATATAAAACCATGGTTGTACCATACAAGGATAAAGAAGCAAAATAAATTAGCCATAGACACCTGATAATTATAGAAATTGCTCTCACAGCTAAACCGAATGAAACAAAGCTGCAGGCAGGTCGTGACAAATTCAGAGCAGACCTGGCAAGCCTTAGGCCTTGTGAACTCAGTGCAGAGCCTGTGGCTATTAATACCCGATGACAGGACTACATTGTCACATCAGAAGCAGTAACAGGAGTGCACTTGAATGTGGATGCTAACACACAATGAAGACAGCTGGAGGGCGAAGGCGATTGTACTGCTTAGACTTCATGAAGTCTTCATCAATTTCATGAAGTGTAAAAAAGCCAAGTGCAAGGTCCTGCAGCTGGGCTCAGGCAATCCCCAGTACCAGCACAGACCAGGGGGCAAACGGAGAGGGGGGAGGCCTGAGGAGAATGGCTCAGGGACACTAGTAAACGACAAATTGGACGAGACAGCAGTATGCAGCTGCAGCCCAAAAAGCCACTCACATCAAAAGAAGTACGAGCAGAGGGGTAAGGGGGGGGTGGGATTCTGCCCCTCTGCTCTGCTCTGGGGAGACCCCACCCAGAGCACTCCATCCAGCTCTGGGACCCCCAGCACAAGAGATAGGCAGACCTGCTGGAACGGGTCCGGAGCAGGCCCCGGAGATGGGCAGTGGGTTGGAACACCCCCTGCGAAGAGAGGCTGCAAGCTGGGGTTGTTTAGCCCAGAGGAGGTGGCTCCGGGGACACCTTATTGCAGCCTTTCAATACATAAAGTGGTCTTAGAGGAAAGATGGAGAAAGACTTTACCGAGGCCTGCACTGATAAATGGAAAGAGGGCAGGTTTAGATTGGACATCCCTGAAGGCGTTTGAAGCCAGGCTGGGAAGAGCTCTGACAAGCTGGTGTAGTGGGAGCTGCCCCTGCCCATGGCGGTTGTCAGACGAGTCGAGCCGTAGAGGTCCCTTCAACCCAAACCCACCGCCATCCCCAGCACCCCCGGCCCTGCTCGGCCCCGCGGAACCGTGCGCGCGCCCGTCTCGCCGTTCCACCACTCCCCCGACGGCGCCTCAGGAAGCTGCGGCTGATTGGTCGCTTCCTTATTATTGGGCGCGTCCCCAAGCCCTACTCGGGATTGGTGACTTTGTGCCATGTTGCAGGATAGCCATAACGCCGAGGCAACTGCTTCACCGCAATTCGCTGATGATCACATCTATCTTCGTGTTTCAGCAGTTGATTGGTTCTCCTCCTGCAAGGAGGCGGGGCCGCGCTGGCGGCGGAAGCCTCCGCGCCGTGTTCCGGTGCTGAGGTGGCTGAGGGTGGGACGGGTTTGGCTGTGGCGGAGCGTGGTGGGTCTGGCGGCAGGTTGGTGTGTCTCTCCGCCTCTCGGTGCTGTCTCTCTGCTGTGTGCGGTCTGCGGGGTGGGAGCTGTTGCCTGGCTCTCGGCGGTGGTCGCGGACCGGGCTGTCTCTGCCATCCGGAGCCGGGACGCCGCTGCCAGCCCTACGGGGAGCGGCCCTGCTGGGCCCGGGGAGCCGAGGCGGGTTCGCAGCTTCTCGGGGTACAGGGCGGTGAGGAACAGCGGGGCGGGCTGGGCCAGCGGCGGCCCTCGCTCTCCCGGGCTCCGTGGTCGGCCCGGCCCTGGCTCTCCGGTGGCTGTGCTGCGCCTGTGCCGCCTGTCGCCGGCGGCCTGCCTGTGGTGCCCAGGCGTGGCGGGCAGCGGAGCCCGACCTGGGAAGGTTCCTGCCGTGCCAGGCCCACCGCAGGCTTTACATTTTGGAGGCTCTCGTCAGTAAATCTGCAGGACTGGCAGGGCAACCGAGTGTTCCTGCAGTCGTGCCGTTACTGGCTTCCCCTTCCCTTGGTGGAAGGTTGTTGCCAGCTCACGAGGCTTGGGATTATGGGTGATAGCGACGGTTGAGATCTGTTGCTCTCTTTTCATCCTTGTCCCTCTCAGAGCCCCTTTGCACAGTGTGGGAGGTTTGGTCCAGGGCTTGTGTACAGTAGCAGTGCCTTTAATGCCTCTTTGCTTTCAAAAGAAGGTGAATTGTGAAGAATTAAATTTAATTTAGTGTAAAAAATGTGTAATACAATAAATTAGGGAAAAACACTGTCAAGTCTTTCTTTGCTATGGCTGATTATCTACAGATAGAAATGTGTGGATTTATGCACTGATTATTGCATGTATGCAGACCATTTTATGAGTAGTAATGGGCTTAGGCTGTTTGGATCCGTAAGGAAAGTATATTTCAGAATAAAGGAGCATCTTCTAGAACGCTGCTAGTACACCCAGTGTTCAACGTGAAGTCTTATGAGCAAAAGTTCATTAGTCATAGGAACGATGAGCAAAACATTGTTTTCAACTGCAACCAGAACACAAAAGGTACTGGCTTACATCTTGAACATAGTGCACATCTTTTGTATTCTACTGTTAATTACAAAAATGGAATTCTGTACCAAAGTTAGTATGACTCTGGAAGAGCAATAGTCTTGTCTCTGAGAGCTGTACTGTTTACTTTATTGGGGTGAGGCAGTGGAACACAGAATAGCTCTGTCCTTTTGTGTTTGTCTACTTTTGTTTATGAGGAAATTGGCCAATGTTGTATAATGTTTTCCTGCTATGAGCTCAGAAGTAAAGGTGCAAGCACCAGAGTGTTCCTGCCACAAGTCCCTCAGGCTAATGCATAAGTCATCTACCACCTCACTTGTGAGCTGTTGGCTTTGAGACAGTATTTAAAGCTGCAGTATGCTTGTTTCTGGATTTATTCTCAAGGAGAGTTTGAAGGAGAGTGAGCCAAGCTCTTTACAGTGGTTTCCAGTGACAGGATGAGAGGCAGCGAGCACAAACTGAAACACAGGAGGTTCCCTCTGAACATCAGGAAGCGCCTTTTACTGTGTGGGTTACTGCTGTGGTTACTGAGTAGTGGCACAGGTTGCCCAGGGAGGTTGTGGAGCCTCCGTCCTTGGAGATATTCACAGAATCATAGAATCGGTGAGGTTGGAAGGGACCTTTAAGATCATCAGGTCCAACCATTAACCTACCCTGACAAAAACCCCTTCTAAGCCATGTCCCTCAGTACCACATCTGCCCTTTTCTTAAACACCTCCAGGGATGGTGAATCCACCACCTCCCTGGGCAGCCTATAAATTCAAAAGCTGTCTGGATATGGTCCTGAGCAGCTGTCTCTAGGTGGTCCTGTTTGAGCAGGGAGGTTGGACCAGATGACCGATTCTGTGTTAAGATCCTCCATGAGCCAAGTCTTTGTTGTCCTTCATTGAATTTGCTCCAACACATTCCCACCTGTCTTGTTCGGGTGAGCCCTGAACTGGACACAGTACTCCAGATGTGATCTCACCAGTGCTGAGTAGAGAGGAAGGATCGCCTTCCTCCTGGCATTGCTCCTAATGCAGCCCAGGATGCTGTTGGCCTTTGCCATGAGGGTGTGTTGATGGCTTATGGTCAGCTGCTTGTCCACCATGAACCCCAGGTCCTTCTCTGCAGAGCTGCTTTCCAGCTGGTCTGTCTCCAGCACGTACTGATGGATTGGGTTATACTTCCCCAGGTGCAGGAGTTTGCATTTCCCTTTGTTGAACTTCATGAGGTTCCCATTGGCCCATTTTCCCAGCCTGCCCAGATCCCTCTGGATGGCAGCACACACCTTTGTGGGGTATCAGCCACCCCTTCCGATTCTGTGACTGCTGCAAAGTTGCTGAGGGTGCACTCTGCAGTGATAATTAACAAGCTGCCTCTGCACTTCTGGGTGCATCCTGTCAGGCCCCATGGACTTGCGTATGACCAGTTTGTGCTCCCTAGCTTTGTTCTCTTCCACATAAGGTAAGTGTTCTTTGCTCCAGACTTTCCATTCAGTGTCAGTGGACTGGGATTTCTGAAGCCTCGTCTTCCCACTAAATACTGTGGGAGAGAAGACAGTGAGTACTTCAGCCTTTTCTGTGGTCAGGGTCCCTGACACATTTAGCAGTGGGTCTGTGTTTTCCCTGGGTTTCCTTTTGCTCTTTATATAATTGTAGAATCACTTTTCATTCCCCTTCACATCCCTTGCCATATTCAGCTCACCTGAGAATACAATTTAAAGGTGAGTTCAAAAGATGTGAATCTGTAAGACTTGAGTTCAGGTTATGAAAGTCCATGCCTGTGCAAATAGTTGCAGACAGGCCTCAGTTCCTCTGTTTGCATTTTGAGGACCCAACTGTAAGCCAAGCCCAGCAAGGCGTATTATCTTGAGTTCCGTATCAAGTTAATGTAGCTAGCCTGGAAAAAAGCCAGGGAATCACTCACTTCTCAACGTGTTCCGTGTACACATGCTTGAGATTGTAATACCTATAACATGCAGATATGTGCTGAGCCTCATACATATTTCTGATTACAATGGATGTCTGCAGATGCCTAGATTCTGCTTTTCTCCATTTTTCTAATACCGCTTCTAACAACTCATCTATTGGTTCCATCAGTCCTAAGTCATGTTATCTTATATTACCTCATGTCACATCTCAACCACATATTGTGCATTTGTGACTTTAAGAAGCTGTAGCCTGATGCTCAATAGGAAGATCAGATGCATTCTCTTCAAATATTATTACCAGTCAGAAAGAGGCAGTTTTGCATTTGTATGACTGTTTTCTAAAATGTGCTTTTACTGTTGCCAAGACAGCAGGCTCTGTTCCTCATTAGGTTGTTGTGGCGGTGGTGGTTTATAAAACTATAAATTCTTTGTTATTTTTATAATGAACCAGGGATCCCAGGTCTTTAAATAAGTCTTTTATATTACCAGTTTGGTGAATACTTGGTGTTGACAGAAGAAGTTTCTCTAGTAGGAACAGGAAAACTGTATTATTCTGAAATACCATGCCTCAGTCTCACTCGGGGCCAGCTGAGACATAAGCAAAGCAGCAGTACTCTTTTTACTGGCTATTGTATTGATACAGAATGTGGACAATCCTGGCTTTCTGACATTATGCTTCTTGAGTAGATTCATCCTCTAGAACTTTTTGCAAGAGTCTGTCTTAGGCCTGGCTTCTTGCTTCATGTCTTTTTGGTTCACTAACTGCTTCTTGAGTGTTTTCTTCTGTAGGCTGAAGAGACTAAGCTCATGCCATACAGCATAAGAAACGGAGGAATGTCTTGCAAGAACAGGAGAAATTCAATTTCCTGAATGGGGAAGAATTTTCACTTTTTATGCTTATTGCAAGTGACTGACTGTAATAATCCCAAAGTGTACTGCATAGGATGAAGAATGGGCTTATTTACTGCTGGATAAATTCTTTTCCTCTTTTTTTTTTTTCTCTCTCTCCATCAAGAGTCTTGGTTCACGCAACCTGTCAGTACCCAAGAGATAAAAAAGAATGGCTTGAAGGACCTGTGTGCGACTGCTCTGCCTTGGAACCTCTTTAGTACTGAAAAAGCAGAGCTATGAGCTACTCTGTGCATAAAAGAGGTTGGTGTTCACATGCCCTTTTCTGCTATTGATGCTCTAATGTACATTGTGACACTTTCTACATCTGCAAAATCAGATGGTTAGAAGGTGTTACTGCTACAGAAGAATAATGCATTACTGTTCTCTCCGTTGTCAATATTTCCACACTTTTAAGTGTCAATCTAAGAGCAAAGATTTGCTTACTAAGATGAAGGAGGTCAGGAATGAGTGGGTCATTGTAGCCAGATTAGAAGCCTACTTCTAGATAAACGGAGCCATCTTGACATATTAAAAAATTCCATTTGATGGACATAATTGTAATGTAAACTAATGTGACTTTGCCTAGCTTCAGTTTGCACTACTGGAGCTTCTTTTATATTTGTATGAATTATTTTGCCATTTACAGACATGGACTTACAGTTGGAACAGAACTACAGCTTTTCTGTTAAGAGATATTTCAAGTGTCACATGTGACCTTTTTTCACAGAGTACTAGAATGATTTAGGTCTTAAGGGACCTTGGGAGTTTATTTGGCCAAACCCTCTGCCCTTAGTATGGCTAACTTCAAAGTTAGATCAGGTTGCTATGAGCCTATTCCAGTATTTTTTTATCATTTTCCCTGTGCATATGTTTTTTTGTAATTGGAATTTCTTATGCTGCAGCTCGTGTCCACTGCCTCATGTCCATCTGCTGTGCATCTCGTAAGAAGTGTCTGTCTTTAGCTACCTAATAGACAATTATAGGAAAAACAGCAATTGTATCCCCCTCGTTACCTGTTGTTTCAAGACTGAACAAGCTAAGCATTCTTAGCCTCTCCGTATGGCTTGTAAGCCAACCCTCAGTCATCCTGGGACCTTTCTACTGTACTTGCTTCAGTTTGTCCCTGTCATTTTTGTGTATCGGGGAGCTTGAAGGTGGACAATGCTTCAAATGTAGAATGACAAGTGCTGGATATAAAGGAACAATTGCTTCCCTCAACCTGCTGGCTGCGGACTTACCAATACAATTCAGTATATAGTTTACCTCTGCTGTGAGAGCACGCTGCTGACTCATGTTGAGCTTATCCACCAGCATTCCTAGGTTGTCTTCTGAAACAGAGTTTTACAGCCAGTTAGTCCCCAACCTGTACTGCTGCATATGTTTGTTCCGTCCCAGGTGTAGGACTCTCTATTTTTCTTTCCTGAGCTTCATGATTTTTCTGTCCATCTGTTTCTCTAGCCTGTTGAGATCCCTCTGGTTGGCAGCTCTATATTTTGGCTTATCAACTGCTTGTTTGAATTTTGTGAACTCATTGAGGTGGATTGCGTCCCATTGTCTGGCTTAATAATGGAGAACTTAATCTGCCACTCTCCTCAAAATGGCAAATTATGCATTTCTGACTGGTACTGCTGCATTTTCCTTTTTCTTCACCTCTACTTACTGGATCATTTTGCCTCCTGATTTTCAAGGAAAGGAAAGAAGGTATGCTAAGCAGCAGCGAGGGAATATATGCCCTCTTCAGACTATTCCCCTATGTCACGGTCCTCTCATGTCACATATGTGACATACAGAGGTCTCATCATCTCTTTAACGTGACATTCTTGCATCTACTCAGCAAACATCAAGGCTGAGTTCACCGTTCACGCTACTTATTAACTGAAAGCTTCTTTTATGTATTTACAGGCCGCATTTGGCCTGTAAGTAAGTGATTTCATTTAAGAATCACTTATTCTTCATTCGAGTGAACTGAACAGATCATGGTTCTGTAATGTCATTGTTAAGAAAGGTAAAGAATGAACTATGAGTGACTTGAAATCTGGTGTAAAAATGTATTTTTCAATCATACTTATAGAGTGGTGAAGGTATCTTCATGTGTCTTACAAGCACACCCTCTACTTTTATGTTCTGAGAGTCTGGCTGCTTTTGTTAACATGATACTTTCTTTATTTCTTCTATTTTGCTTTGGCTTTTCTCTCTTGGCACAGGGGACGTGTTCCCTGTAAGCCTTGCCTCCTCTATAATATTAGAGATAAGAATAAAGGGATGCTTATTCTTCTTAGCAGTTTCGACTCTGGAACTGTATTTTGACTCTTTGTTTTGTTTCAGGCTGAAGATGCTGAGCCGTTTGTCAGGTTTAGCAAGTACTGTTTTGCAAGAGCTGTCAGGTGATGATGGAGATGCAGTTACTGAATCCTCTACTGCTGTAAGTACAGTTTTTAGATCTAAAGCCTTTCAGATCTCATTGAGAGTTAGTTTGAGGATTGTAAATGGTTTGACTGCAGTGAGAACTGTTTCCTGCTTCTTCATTACTGAGCACTAGACTGAGCTGTCATTCCACTCTGCTGCTTCTATATTCCTGACCTCTTAAGTCAGCGCTTTTGTGGGGTAGACCATAATCTCCTTAGTTTCCACATCTCGAGGTGATTCTAGAAAGGAAACTAGAATTAGGGTGAAGAAAGACTTTTTAAGAGTGCTAATTAATGATTTTGTGTAGCAGAAAGAGGAGCTCTGCATGGTTGGTTGACAGTGGAAGGCTTGATCTGTATGGTGCCCTCTGGTACTTAAGACAGTGGATAGTGTTTGAGTGGTAGAGTCTTTCCAGTGCCACTTATTTCAGATTTGCTGGTGTTGTGTTTACTAAAGGTGCTCTTTTTTATGTATTACCTTTTGGGTATCCTGAGCTTTACTCATGGTTTCAGCTAAGTGCATATAGTTCTATAGACTACATGAAATGCTTGCAAGGAACACTAGTGCAGCATTTAGGAGTGAAGCTGAATATATCTTTTGGATGCTATGCTGCAGTCCATTTAGACTTTTTTCCTTCAGACCACTCGTTTCACTCTTTTAGGTACAAGCTTTAGAGCCAGAAGCAGAAAGCATGGAGGAAGCACCTGAAAACCTATTGGAGCGCCTAGCCCAGACGGAAAAGCTAGTTGTTCAGCTAAAGGATTTGATCCGAGAAAAGGATGTCCTGCTCCAGCAAAAAGAAACTTTACTCAAGGTATAATTTCTTTTACTGAGGACCTGGGAACAAGAGTAAAATGCTGCTTCAGCTTTCTGTGCAAGACAGCCTCTGGTTTCTTTTGAACATTTGGGACACCTACACTACTAAATGCATCAATTCCAGAGAACTGTAGAGTCCAAAGAATGGGCCCTAATCCAAGAGATGTAGGATAGCTTCTGTTCATTTTGCTTAGGGATAATTCCTTCTGGAATAGATAAGTTAGATCCAAGTTATGTAGCATTTTGTCTTGGAGCTCCTCAAGGCTCTTGCGAATTCCTGGTGGCTCTAATAAACACTAGTATCTTTTGTGTGAGGTTTTTCTTTCCCCATTTCAGAGAGTTTGAGACAGAGTAGGCTGTGCTGCAGTCACTCAGCATTCCAGTGGTTTTATGGCATGTAAGCAAAGATACATATTGCTTACCCTCAGGCAAGACATGAGAGAAAGCACAGTTACTTGAGACAGTGTTGAGGGACTGCATATAATAGAGGAAGTCAACCTGAGTTTGTATTAACTGCTAGCAGTCCCTTGAGTGATTTCATAGAATCATAGAATCATAGAATCACAGGGTTGGAAGGGACCTTAGTAGATCATCTAGTCCAACCCCCTGCCAGAGCAGGGCCACCTTAGAGCAGGTTACACAGGAACGCGTCCAGGCGGGTTTGGGATGTCTCCAGAGACGGAGACTCCCCCACCTCCCTGGGCAGCTTGTTCCAGTGCTCTGCCACTCTCAAGGTAAAGAAGTTCCTCCTTGAAGATTTGCCCCTTGAAGAGAAAGTACTAGCACAGGTGCTAACTATTTTTCTGCGTATAGTGTTTCAGAGCAAATTGTTTCCTGGATGTGTTTAAATGAGCACTGTTACTGGGACGGCAGGTTTGGGCAAAGAACAGCAGACAAATTATCTAACTTTTCCAAGTGGTGCTTTCAGGATGATAGCACTAGAATTTTAAGTGCACTCAGTTTGTATCCTTCTCTTACAGGAAGAGCGAGCGACTGCAGATGCTAAACTGATGAAGCTTAAACTTCAGGCCAAAGCCAAACTGGCCTCTCTGAACAAACGCATTGAGGAGCTGACAGAGAAAGGATCACCATTGCCTGCACAGACCTTATCAGAAGAGCAAGTGTATCCCAAGGTTGGGTGAATAGGGCTACTTAAGACTTGTTAGCCTCTATTGATAATCTGATGCCACGCTATGTTTTAGGTCCCAGTGAGCTAGCAGGTCCTATCTCTTTTGTTAGCAGATTGTTTATAGTTCCAGTAAGGATGTCTAAGCTGTAGGAAGCCGGTCTGTCCAGCTTCCTTGTACTGCAGATGCCCTTGGAGTGCAGAACTTGATCTCCTCAAGGGTATGGGCCCTACTGTAACTCACTTTAGTGTAATATTAATATTGTAATACTAATTAATACTGTAATTCACTTTACAGTACGATTTTGAGTATCTTTCTCAGTGCAAAGCAGCATTTCACTTTCATATAGGAAGAATTGAGTGATCTTGTGGATTGACAGAGTGGAAAAATAAAGCAAAATTTAGTAAATGCAAGATTAAACACCTGTGGTATCCTGATACTGTGTACTAAGAGACCATGAAAAAAATCCCCATATACAGAGGACAGTGAATGCCCTCAAGGCTGTTTAGCTATGTCACTTAGCACCAGGACAGCAATGCTGAGACTTTTTTTAGTTTACTCTTGTGTAGACCTGTGTGCTGTTACATTATTTTGTGTAGGCTTGCTGTTAAGGACTAATGAGTGGTCTTGCTTTAAAATTCAAATTTATCAGTTGAAGGCAAAATCAGAGAAGGTTATCATCAGTTAATCTGTGTAATGTAGATTTTAAGAAGAGACCTATTGTTTTTTGCACAAGGCAAACAGTTATCCTTCCAACTGTTCTACTAAGAGTGGCAAGGCTTCATGTGGAGTGTTGTTGCAATATTATGTATTTGACCCAGAAAGCACTTTCTAGATACATTCTTGTAAGCTCAGACTTACTGAGAAGCTACAGATTCCTTTATTTAGAATTATTTCTTGAGTTGTCTTGAGTAATGGTGGTATTTCCTAGGCATTCTTGTCATTTGAAGATGAAAAATTTAGGTTAAAGTTGCATGTTGTGCTGAGGTATTGAACACTCATGGTTCCTTTTGGAAATCGTGGGGGATAAATACAGCAAAGGGCTTTTCTTTCCGCTCTGTGACAGGGGCCCCATGAGAAGGCTGTATTTTAAATATCTAATTGGTACTATTACTTTCTGGGCTTTTAACAGAGTGTCTCATTTTCAGGAGAAGCATCAGCTTATATCTTTCTATGAAGTATTTGGTATTTGTATACAGAACCATTGAGGCTCATCTTAATTTGTGTTTATCCACTTCAAAAGTTTATGTTCAGATATAAGAGTTTATGCATTTTGAGAAAATGTGACATTTGAAAGCTTGAGCTCTGGGAACTTTGTAGCTGTGCTACTGCCCTTAATTGCGGTACTCCATCTGGTGACCAGTGTGCAAGGACTTTATCAAAATCTTTTCCAAATCTGACACTAAATATCAATCCTAAAAGCTAATACCAAGTAGGCAAAGTAGTTAATTTTTTCCCCCTAGCAACTGCTTTGCCTGAGCCTTATAAATTATATATATCCCTGGCTTCTTAAAACTTCCTGCACTTAACGTTGTTTTGTTTTTTCCCCCTGTTCTACTTCTAAGTTTAAGAGCAATTAAAGCTTTCCTTGTCTGTTTTACCTGCTTCCAAAGACCTCTGTAGGTGATACATCTTTTGAGGAACAGTAGCTTCTTACTTATTCTTATTGCACTGACTCTTAAGTCCTTCTAAAAGACCTCATAAATTTTTCAGAATGGGTTTAAAGGACATAAATACTCTGTAGACTCCATATGTTATTGGTGATCTTTGATCCAATACCTGTAACAAGGAAAAGGAGGGAGGTACATTTTGTATATATTCAGTCAAAAATCCCCAGCAGTAAGTGCTTGAAGTAGTTAGGAGTGCTGAGATGATAACAATAGAAGGATGTTTTTCCTGCTTCTCAGTGACAGTGTTGACATGCTGGACCTATTATGTGACTCTTGTTAAGCAGGCGTACAACTGTGGTATTAGAGAATATCCTGTCATACAGATGGTCTTTGAGAGGCAAAAAAGGAGTGCAGGTGTAGTATGCTAATATGTCTGAGTAGACATAGCCTAAGTGTGAAATGTCTGAGTTTAAATTTCATGGTCATAGACAGAGGGGTTTAGTGCCTCAGAGTGGAGTGGAACGGATGATTGTTTGCTTTTTTCTAACAGGTTCATTGCTATAAATCCCTTTAGTTTAAAGAGATTTCCATGGGCGTTTTCTGTAATCTAGAATGTTTAATGTCTGCGCCTTTGTCATGCAGAGAATATTCTTCTATTGCTAATTAAAAAATATTTAATTTCTGGTATTAGAGAAATCTGTGAAATTTAAAAAGCCTCACAAATCAAGCTGGTCATATCGTAGATTATGTATTATAAACCAAGGTAAATAATATTATTGAATAGAATATATGGTAAGCATCCGTGGATAATTAGCCATTCCAAAGTGATTTGACACTTCCCAGTTAAAGACATCTTATCCATATCTACTCAGAAATAGGGAAAATAGTTACTTAGCGTAGGACAACTTCATTTAAAGAAACAAAGAAAATGTGGAGTTAAGAAAGTAAGAGATGTAGTAGAAATAAGCCTCTGGTTAGGAGTTAAGAATGCAGTAGCATTCTAATTTTAAATTTATTTGTTTTTAATTCGCTAATAATACCGATCAGTTTGCTTTCTTCTGTTTCTTTCCTCTTGCAATGTCAGAATAAACAAAATACAAGTGAAAGGCATAGAGAGGAAGTCGAAACACTAAAAGAGCAGCTCAGGGAGCGAGAGAAGACTGTTCAGAATCTGAAGGAACAGCTGGCTCTAGCAAAAGTGAATCTGAAAGATGCTAAAACCAAGCATGCAACACAGGTACAGATAGTTTTCTTTTTTCTATTCATTAGTCTGTGTGTGTGTCTGTATTTCTTACCCCACCACTTACAGTAGCATGATAGAGTAGTTCAGCTGGAAGGGACTTGCAGTGTTCATCTGGTCCAACTGCCTGAGCAATTCAGGGCTGACCAAAAGTTAAAGCATGTTATTAAGGGCATTGTCCAAATGCCTCTTAAACGCTGACAGTCATGGGACATTGACCAACTCTCTAGGAATCCTATTCCAGTGTGTGACCACCCTCTTGGTAACAATATGTTTCCTAATGTCAAGTCTGAATCTCCTCCTGTGCAGCTTTGAACCATTGCCATGTGCCTTGTCACTGGGTAATTTAAGAGACAGTTGTCCCTGAGGATGTGCTGCTGCTAGAGAGTATAGCTAAATCCTAAATCCCTAGATCCTAGAGAGTATGACTAAATCCAGACTAATTTAGCCATACTCTGGCCAAATCACCGTGCCCCGCAGTCCAGACAGTAGCATGGTTGAGAATGTGCTCCCAGCAGGTGCGCATCTACAACTTCTGTGTATGTATATCAATATCCAGCCGCATAGATAACACAGAACAGCATTCACATGAACACAAGCAGTGCCAACAGCCTTACCTTGTTTCCCTCTGTGGCAGCTGAGAAGAGAGAATAGTAAGAACATATACAGATGTATGTTGTGGATCTCACCATCAGCTGTGCTTAGACACTCAGCTTGCCCAATAACTGGGTCCTGGATCCAGGTCTTTCCAGTTGATGCCATGTGAACATGCAAAGCCCCAGGGCCCACGGCTCCGTTCCAGCTGCTGGTACAGACCCATTGCTTTCACACACGTGTGCAGAGCGATGGCTGGTTCTCCCTGGTCCCTCCAATAGCCAGCCCCACTGTGCTGTCTTGCTTTTAGAAAAATGTGCACATTAGTTCACGTGTGTGCACGCACACACACCACCACATCTGACCAGGGCTCCCCTGCCTCCTTCAGTAGCCAATCCTCAGTCGTGTTATCCTTAGAGAGACACAGACATGCATGTGCACCCTGACCAGCACTCCCCTGGTCTCCCTAGTAGTCAATTTTCTGAGAGATTCACACATACAGAAAAGCAGATCTCCTCCTTAGAAACCCCCAAAGACCCTATGCTCTGTCAGCTGTCCAGAACTCCCCTAGTCTGTCCAGTAGCTAGGTCTGCCTCTGTTCTCACCCTTGGGCACCATTCCTCCTCTGTCCTGGCTCCCAGGCTACTTCACCTACTTGACACCTAGTCCGGCTTGATACTTGCTAGTGGTCATACATTTGCTTGCACACTTGCACTTCTTCCAGTTTCTGGCACCATGTACACACAGCCCCTCTGACCTGTGGTCCCACTGCAGTTGCTGGCACTTAAATTCAGTTGCTCTTATCTTTCCAGTTGCTAGCACCATGGACACAAGCCCTTTGACCCACAGTCTGATTCCAGTTACTAGCACTTGGTCCCCTCCGATGCACACACAAATGCACAGCGAATAGAGACCCTCTTCCGCAGTGACAGAGTTAGAAATGGCGTTTGGGAAGAAGGCAGGACAGACTGCTGATCAGATGCAGGGCATGGACAGACAAGCATATTGAGCAGCCACTGTTTGTACAACTAGCCTTTTTAAATTCCCTTACTGTCTATTTTTTTGTTTTTGTTTCTCCCCAGATGACCTAGGTAAATCTATTTCCCTGCCTTTCATTCCTCCTCTAAACATTCCGTAAGTCTTTCGTAATCCCAAAATGCTCGTCTTCTGTGTCCCATAATATATCCTATGCCCTTAGGCAGTAACCACCCTTGGTGCAGAAGGTGCTCCACCATTTAGTCATCTTAATGGGTTTCACACTTGGACAATGTGACTGTTGGCCCTTTAAGGAGGGAGGCAACAGGCCCTGAAAGGGCCCGGACAGGATGTCCCTTTGTCCAACTCAGAATCTGGGCTCTTCCCTGCCAGCCATTGCTGTTCTGCGATGGGCTTTGGAAAGCTGGAGTAGAGTATTCTTTCAGCTCCATTGCCTCTCTTTGTCTACAGTGGATGTGCAGAGGAGCTTTTTATCACATAATGTAACAGCTGGTATTTATTTATGGAAAGTTTCTTATTAATACTCTGAATTGCAGGTTTAGCTTGTGATCTGTAAATTGGGCTGCATCCTATACAAATAAAACCCCATAAGTTTTATGAACTTGTAATTATATAGTAATAATATCTTTTAGCATTCTGTATATTTTTAGATAAGTTCTATGGGGTTTGCTTTCTGGGATCTGAAATATTATCAGTTAATATATACGTATTAGTAGCGTAAAGATACCATTTGACCAAGGTGCCATAGAGGCTTATCTAGCTGAAGACCTCATCACACACATAATATGATGGTGCATGTTGAAAGCAAGCCTGTGTGTCTCTCAAGCTCATAACCTTCTCTTTTCTTCTTTTCTTTTTTTTTTTTTATTTTGTGGCTTATATTTTCAGATGAGCACCCTGCAGGAAGTGATTCAGGAGAAGCAAAGTCTCCTAGAAGAGCAGGTTCACCAGCACCAAACTGAATTGCTCAAGATAGTGGCCCAGTCAGATATGGAAGTGGAGATGCAGCAGGTATAGTTGATATAATAATCTTATTATGGGAGGAGAAGGGAAAAGAAATTTTACCAGTCTGAGGGCACCCTGAGAGAGCAGTTCTCATCAAAGTAACTCAGAAGGGGTGAGAAGGGATATGATTTGGTTGTTTGGCTTTTTTTTGGGATGCTACTTTGGACTTTGAGTCTTATCTTCAGTTTGCTATCCATCGAATCATAGAATCTGTTGGGTTGGAAGGGACCTTTAAAGGTCCTCTAGTCCAACCACCCTGCAGTAAGCAGGGACATCTTCAACTAGATCAGGTTGCGCAGAGCCTCATCCAGCCTGGCCTTGAATGTCTCCAGGGATGGGGCCTCCACCACCTCTCTGGGCAACCTGTTCCAGTGTTTCACCAGCCTCACTGTAAAGAACTCCCTAAGTTGAAAAGAAAGAACAGTGAAAAAGAAGTGTTAAATTATTGCGCTCCACATCGCTATAGGTAAAACAACAGTGAGCTCTTCCTACTGCACCAGGGCTCCAGAATAAGTATCAACAAAAATGAAGTTATTCAGGCTATTAAAGTAACTGTATTATGGAAATTAGGTGTTTGAATGAAACCAGGAAATCTGGCCTTCTTATGTTAGCCTCACAGATACTGATGTAGCACTGTCTCTCTCGCAGAACCTGCGTACACTTCAGAGAAAACTAGAGGAGCAGGAAGCAGCTCTGCTAGGACGAACTCAGGTGGTAGAATTGCTGCAGCATGAATTACATACTGCTGAACAACAAAACCAGGTACCTTTTCATGCTTTGCTTATTGCCTTAGTCTCATGTGTAAGTGATGGATGGGGCCTTTGTCAGTAACGCAGAAGTTACCAGCTTATTTTTGCCACCAGGTTTCCAGCATGAAATCAGCTGGGGGTGTCCTTTGGGTCAGGTTTTAGAGCTGCAGGTTTGTATGCATTGCTTATAGTTGGTCCAGACAAACAACAGGGAGGGACAAGGACACTGCAGCAGCCATCTCTAGTGGCCCAGATTCTGGGCAAGCAGACAGGGAGAAAGTCTGTCCATGCTCCATGCTGCTGATTGGTATGTTCAAAGCCATCAAATACACAGTGCTTTGCCTAAGAATAAAGTGCTGCTTTAGCTACACTGTTTCTGGACTGCAGCATCCAGGCCAGATCAGAGTACAGGCAGATGTTACAGAATCTTCATGGTTGGAAAGGACCTTTGAGATCATTGAGTCCAACCATACCCACACAAAAAAAACCCCTACGATCTCTGCCACCAGAGCATGCCCTGAAGTGCCAAACCGTTTCTTAAATATTTCCCATGATGGTGACTCAACCACCTCCCTGGGCAGGCTGTTCCGGTACGTGACCACTCTTTCAGTAAAGTAATTCTTCCTAATATCTAATGTAAACTTCCCCTGCTGCAACTTCAGACCATTTCCTCTGGTCCTGTCATTATTCACTTGGGAGAAGAGGCCAATGCGCACCTCTCTGCAGCCTCCTTTCAGGTAGTTGTAGAGGGCAATGAGGTCTCCCCTCAGCCTTCTCTTCTCCAAACTAAATATGCTCAGTTCCCTCAGCCCCTCCTCATATGACTGCTCTCCAGACCCCTCATCAGCTTGGTAGCTCTCCTCTGGACACACTCCAGCACTTCAGTCTCCCTCTTGTACAGAAGGGCCCAGAACTGAACACAGTACTCAAGGTGAGGCCTCACCAGTGCTGAGTACAGAGGCACGATCACACCCCTACTGCTGCCGGCCACGCTATTCCTGAAACAACCCAGGATGCTGTTGGCCTTCTTGGCCACCTGGGCACACTGCTGGCTCATGTTGGGCTGGTTGTCCCCAGCACCCCCAGGTCCTTTTCTGCTGGGCAGCTTTCCAGCCACTCTTCCCCGAGCCTGTAGCATTGCTTGGGGTTGTTGTGAGCGAAATGCAGGACCTGGCACTTGGCCTTATTAAACCTCATACAACTGGCCTTGGCCCATCGATCCAGCCTGTCCAGATCCCTCTGTAGAGCCTTCCTACCCTCAAGCAGATCAACCCTCCCACCTAGTTTGGTGTCATCTGCAAACTTACTGAGGGTACACTCAATCCCCTCGTCCAGATCATTGATAAAGATATTAAACAAAACTGGCCCCAAAACTGAGCCCTGAGGGGCACCACTTGTGACCGGCCGCCAAGAAGATTTCACCCCATTAAGCACAACTCTCTGGGCACGGCCATCCAGCCAGTGTTTTACCCAGAGAAGAGTATACTTGTCTATGTCATGATTCGCCAGCTTCTCCAGGAGAATGCTGTGGGGGACAGTGTCAAAGGCCTTTCTTAAATATTCTTTGGTATGTCTTGCTTAGAACTTGATAATAAGATTACACAGCTTCTGGAGTGGTATTGGCTCTTAATCATTTTGGAGCATGAAGAGAATGAGGTAAAGTCTGTGCATATATGACTATGTATACATGTGCCCCTTGAGGCACGGTTTAGTACACAATCTTAAAATGGTTAGAGCTGGAAGGGACCTTAAAGGTCATTTAGTTCCCCCCCTGCCCTGGGCAGGGACACCTCCCACTGGACCATGTTGCTCAAAGCACCCAACCTGGCCTTGAACCCCTCCAGGCGTGGGGCATGCACAGCTTCTCTGCGCAATCTGTTCCAGTGCATCACACTTCTGCCTAATATCTAATCTAAATTCACCCTCTTTCAGTTTGAATCCATTACCCCTCATCCTCTCACTACATGGGAGTGAAAGTAAAAAGTCCCTCCCCATTTTTCCTGTAGGCCCCCTTAAGTACTGAAAGGCTGCTATAAGGTCTCTCAGGAGTCTTCTCTTCTTTAGGCTGAACAACCCCAGCTCTCTTAAGCCTGTCTTCATAAGGCAGGTGCTCCAGCCCTCGGATCATCTCAGTGGCCTCCTCTGGACTTGCTCCAACAGGTCCTTGTCCTGATGTTGGGGGCCCCAGAGCTGAACACAGTACTCCAGGAGTGGAGTATAGAGGGGGAATCCCCTCTATCAACTTGCTGGCCACACTTATTTTGGTTAGCCCAGGATATGGTTGGCTTTCGGAGCTGGGAGAGACATTGCCAGCTCATGTTGAGCTTTTAGCCAACCAACACCCGCAAGCCATCCTCCTCAGAGCTGCTCTCAATCCATTCTCTGCCCAGCCTGTATTTGTGCTTGGGATTGCTGTGACCCAGGTGTAGGACCTTGCACTTTACTTTGTTGAATTTCAGAAGGTTTGCATGGGCCCACCTCTCAAGCTTGTCCGGGTCCCTTGGGATGGCATCCTTTTTCTCCAGTGTGTCGACTGCTCCACACAGCTTGGCAAACAGTCTGCAAACTTGCTGAGGGTGCACTCAATCCCAGCATCCATGTCGCCAACAAAGATGTTAAATAGTACCAGCCCCAGTAGTGACCCCTGAGGAACGCCACTTGTTACTGCTCACCACTTGGATGTAGAGCTGTTGACAGCAACTCTTTGAGTGCGACTGTCCAGCCAGTTCCTTATCTGATGAGTGATCTATCCATCAAATCCATGTATCTCCAATTTAGAAACAAGGATGTGGTATGGAACAGGTTACATGCCTTGCACGAGTCCAGGTAGATGATGTCAGTTGCTCTTCCCTTATCCACCAGTGCTGTAACGCCGTTGTAGAAGGCCACCAGATTTGTCAGGCATGAATTACCCTTAATGAAGCCATGTTGGCTGTCACCAATCACCTCCTTATTTTCCATATGCCTTAGCAGAGTTTCTAGGAGGATCTGCTCCATGATCTTGCTGGGCACAGAGGTGAGACTGATCGGCAATCTCTTAAAAGGCTTGTTTGCAGATACAGGATTAGTGTATTTTTTAACTTTTCCCGTTATCTGAACTTCAGAAAATAATTCTCCATCCCTTTAGAACAGACTTACACTGCATCAGTCTCATGTTAGTAGGCTGCACAATCTCCAGCCAATCTAGTGCTGAACCTCAGTTTGGTAACTTTTACACATTTATGCACCACTATGTTTTCTTTTCCTGTGTGTCCCAGCCAAGCACAGTGGTGGGACCTCTTACTGCCATGAAGGGGTGAAGAACCTCGGTGAGCTGACTTGTACTCTCTACTGATGACGTTGCTCACCAGGGTGTTTCATGGAGTGGCGGAATGGATATCTTCATGGCATGGTTGTTGGGGTCCCCTGAGGACTCCTGTGTGGCTTTGCCTCCCCTCATGCATATTATATGGTCAGAGGGAGACCTTGGTAGACATAAACTTGAGACGATGTGGCTGAAGTTTCTCTTCCTACCTATAAAGTAAAGGGAGCTGCTCAGTATAGCATAGGTCCTGGCTATGTTGACTGTCCTCAACTCCAAGAGGAGGAAGTTTGACAAAAGAAATTCCAGCAAGTGTAGGGTCTGTTTCTATTCCTTGGTTGTCTCAAATCTCTTGTCAGTGTTGACTAGCTTTCTGGGATCTTTCTTAAAGCAGTGGGCACTGTGTGGAGCACTCTGTTACCTCCAGTTTCCTACGTAAGCATTTTTGACACCCTTTCACGTTCTGACACCCTTTTCTTTTGGCTTTTAATTGTAATTGCTGAGTTCCCCCTCTTTTGTTGTAGTCCTTCCTCCCCTTTTGGGGAAGCTTTCTTTCCTCTAAAAAAGAACTCATAGACACTGTTCAATGTCTTCAAATACGTAAAGGGGGAGTGTCAGGAAGATGGAGAGAAGTTGTTTTCAGTGATGACCAGTGATAGGACAAGGAGTAATGGATGCAAATTGGAGCATAGGAGATTCAAGAGGAACATCAGGAAGAATTTTTTTACTGTGAGAGTGACAGAGCACTGGAACAGGCTGCCCAGAGAGGTTGTGGAGTCTCCTTCACTGGAGACATTCAAAACCCGCCTGGAGGCGTTCCTGGGTGATGTGCTCTAGGTGACCCTGCTCTGGCAGGGGGTTGGACTAGATGATCTTTCGAGGTCCCTTCCAACCCTATGATTCTGTGATTCTATGGTTCTGTTGTGTCTTTCCTCAACATTCAGCTGCTCTAAATTAAGACTTAGCTTTTCTTTAACAAAACTGAGAGTTCTTCTTTCTCCCAGAATTGTTTTCTTGCAATCTGCAAGTAGTAGGGTAGTTTCTTTCTAACAAATTGAGGTTTCTGACGCATATATTTCTTCTTTGTGCTACTTAGATATTTGAAAAGGATTTAATGGCAATTTTAAGACATAATTCCAGTACTTTGTTTTGGCAATGTATTGAACTAGTTGAGAGTTAAATTAGTTTCCATATTCTTTACAGACACTCCTAGATCAGTGCCAGAAGATGGAAGTGGATCTAAGCTCCCTGAGGGGTGTTCTAGATGCAGAGAGACAAGAGTCTCAGGATCTCAGAGAAAAGATGGAGCTGGAACTAGCTGAGAGAAAGCTGTCCTCCCATCGCTTGCGGGAGGAGGTGCAGTGTCTCTCAGAACAGCTGGAAGAGGCAAGAAGAGCACAAGCTGAATTAGAGGTCAAGTATAAAAACCTGGAGCGGGAACAAAGGCTGGAGATAGAAGAGAAGAACGTGCAGATGAATTGCCTTAAGATGTCTGAGCAAGAGCTGCGCTCTAGCCATGCTGCCATTGTAGCTGAAAATGAGCAGCTGAAACAGGATGTTGACCGGCTGTTGCTGTTATCTGCCGAAAACAGTGCTACGATACAGAAACTACAGGGTGAGCAAGCACAATAGTTTGGTGAAGCAGGCTCTCAAGAGCCTAAAGATCATTGGGTTTCCTTCTGTTTGACTTTGTTTTGATAATAGCTTATGAGTCTTGTTATAACAGTTCCTAATTGCATAGGAACATACATGTGGTTGTAATGTATCAAACTAAAGGTGTTTCTAGTGCGATCCCACCTTTCTGTCTTTGACAGTGACCAAAGTCGGTTGCAAGAGGAGGAGCATAAGAGTA
The DNA here is from genome assembly GCA_013400135.1 of Rhinoptilus africanus. Taxonomy (NCBI): domain Eukaryota; kingdom Metazoa; phylum Chordata; class Aves; order Charadriiformes; family Glareolidae; genus Rhinoptilus; species Rhinoptilus africanus. The sequence continues at coordinate 34,610 of VXBO01010731.1, read as the reverse complement.
GAGCAGCATATATGGTCCTTTCCTTTTGTACCATCCCAGCCTATAATCTTTTGAGGCTTATGAATTTCTTGATCTGGGTGTATTTTTTTCATTAATTTTAATAACTTCTTGGATTTTTTCCATCAACTTATGTAAGTCGTTCTGCCACACTTTCCAGAGTCTGAGTCTGACATTATAAGTAAAACAACCAAGGAAAGCAAACAGTACCATTTTCTATCTAGACTTGTATTAGAACTAATAACATTCATCTTGGCTCAAACTACTATTTCAAATTGATTTTCTTACAGCTCCTTTACGGCCCAAAACAGAAGCAGTGACAGAGAGATAAGGGACTTATCACGTGTAGTATTGTGCATATGTGTAAACTGGATATATTTCAGCAAAGAAGGCAAGAACACACCTTAACTCCCCTTTTTCTCCTCCATTAGATGAACTTGTACAGAAATCTGAGGAATTTGTCTGCTGTCAGAAGGAGCTGTTGAAGAAACAGGTATGATCTTTTCATAGGAGTCTCCTGAAATTTTCCCATATGTTGAGGAACTGAAACCGAAGGAAATGTTTGGATTTCCTTTTTTATGATGTATTCCTTGAGAAAGGCTCTTATGGGTTTGCTTAGCTGATGAGCAGACATATTATGACTATGGAAGTCTGGAAAGAAATAGGAGTTAATTTCAGTAATTTTAAAATTGCCAATTGATTTGTTAAAAGCTTAACTGAAAGATCAAAGACTAATGTATATGTATAAGCTGTACTGAAATTTATCTTTCTCCCCTCCGTCCTATGTTTAAACAGGATGAAACAACTTCTCAGGAAAAAATAATAGATCAGGAAGATCAGAATGGGACTTCACTCCTACCCACAGAAAACTTGGAAAGACAGAGAACTGAAGGCGGTATGGTTACCTTACTTATTTGAATAGTCTTAAAATATTTCAGAATTATTCTTGCCTATTTTTAGATAATAAACATGTCCATGGTTACTAGTTCATTATGCTTTCATTCCAAGATCTTCAAAAATACTGTATAGTTCTTTCCAGTGGTTAAAGTAGAATTTAATTATAAAGGGAAAAGGAACTATTTGAATCTTGGACAGTAAACAGACTGACAGAAACATGTAAATAAACCATCAGGAATTATCAAAAAAGACTGGGTTGTGCATCATAGGCCTGCCTGCACGGTATTGTCTTATGATATGAAGCAATGGTTGGTGTTCTGGCCATGAAACAGAGTGGGCAGAACTTGTTACGTGTATGGTTCATGTGCTTCATGTTCCTGCATGAATGATCTATGGTGACAGGTGAAAAGAACATGACAAAGGTGTGAAAAAGCTACATGAAGACAAGGATGGTAATCACAGAATCACAGAATCATAGGGTTGGAAGGAACCTTAGTAGATCATCTAGTCCAACCCCCTGCCAGAGCAGGGCCACCTTAGAGCAGGGGGCACAGGAACGCCTCCAGGCGGGTTTGGGATGTCTCCAGAGACGGAGACTCCACCACCTCCCTGGGCAGCCTGGGCCAGGGCTCTGCCACCCTCAAGGGAAAGAAGTTCCTCCTCATGTTTAGGTGGAACTTCCTGTGCTCAAGTTTGTGCCCGTTCCCTCTTGTCCTGTCACTGGGCACCACTGAAAGAGCCCGGCCCCATCCTCCTGACACCCACCCTTCAAGTATTTATAAGTGTTGATTAGGTCCCCCCTCAGACGCCTCTTTTCCAGACTAAAGAGACCCAATTCCCTCAGCCTTTCTTCATCAGAGAGGTGTTCCAGTCCCCTAATCATCTTGGTAGCCCTTTGCTGCACCCTCTCCAGCAGTTCCCTGTCCTTCT
>VXBO01010731.1:861-32369 GCA_013400135.1 Rhinoptilus africanus | reverse complement strand
CTTCTTGCCCTTTTTGAAGACTGGAGTGACATTGGCTTTCCTGCAGTCTTCAGGCACCTCGCCTGTTCTCCAGGACCTTTCAAAGATGGTGGAGATATTACGTGATTGCAGGGTTTTCCAGAAAGGCGCACCAAGGTTAGCTTCATTGTGATAGGGCATGTTAAGTTCAATGAATAATTTTGGTTTATTGTCTTTTTTGTTCCATTAATGTCAGTTATGCGGAAGGATGGTAGAATATATTTTCTGTTCATAGAATCATCTAGGTTGGAAGGGGCCCTTAAGATCATTGAGTCCAACCATCAAGTCAACACTGACAAAACCACCACTAAACCATGTCCCTCAGCACCATGTCTACCCATCTTTTAAATACCTGCAGGAACAGTGTTTCCACCACTTTCCTGGGAAGCCTATTCCAATGCTTGACAACCCTTTTGATGAAGACATTTCTCCTAATATCCAATCTAAACCTCCCCTGGCAAACTTGAGGCCATTTCCTCTTCTATCACTTGTTACTTGGGAGAAGAGACTAACCCCCCTGCCCCTCACTACCCCCTCCTTTCAGGGAGTTGCAGAGAGTGAGAAGGTCTCCCCTCAGCCTCCTTTTCTCCAGGCTGAACACCCCCAGCCCCCTCAGCCGCTCCTCACCAGACTCGTGCTCCAGACCCCTCACCAGCTCCATTGCCCTTCTCTGGACACGCTCCAGCACCTCAGTGTCTTTCCTGGAGTGAGGGGTCCAAAACTGGACACAGCATTCGAGGTGGGGCCTCACCAGTGCCAATGACAAGGGGGACGATCACTGCTCCAGTCCTGCTGGCCACACTGTCCCTGATATAGGCCAGGATGCTGTTGGCCTTCTTGGCCACTTGTCCTTATCCATCTACCAGTCCATCTATCAAACCCAAATCCCTGCAATTTAGTGTCAAGCATGTTAGGGGAACCATATCAAAGGCCTTGCAGAAGTCCAGCTTTTAATCTGATGTCATACCCTAAGTTAAGATTGAGTATATCCATAATGTGCCTGGAAGGGTTTCATCAGCTTTCTTTAAAAGAAAGTCCTTCCTCTGCTGAAAGGAGAACCTGAAAAACGCAGTGACTTTTAGAGCTTCACTGTCATGTTGCTTGAAAGGTCTTTCCCAATGCATGTTTACTTGCGCATTTACTTGAAAACAAACTCTTTTCTTGTAATTCTGTTTCCAGTGGTTGTGTTGAATACTTGGTTACTGACGTTTTTTAATATTTTAAACACTGGGAGATGTAATTTTTTAAAGAAAAAGCCAAAAGATGTAAATGGAAATGTGTAAAAAATAATCATCTTTCAAACCTCCTCTGTAGGTTCTAAATACTTTGTTACTCTTATTCGTCTCCTGATGACTTTCTGATTCGTCAATCTTATTTAAAGTGTGATGCCCTAAACTGCCCATAGTACTCCAGTCTTAACTTGAGTAGAATAAAATAAGGATTTACCTATAGCTACCTTATATTTTGCAATTTCCGATGATTTTCAAGCTGACCTCAACAAATGCCTCTAAACTAGTTAACTATAATTTTCTTAAATGTAAACACTTTCAAAATCTTTGTACAGTCTTCGTTTTCCTGGGCTTAGCAGTGCATTATATCAGTATATCTTTACTAGCCACATCACAGAATCATAGGGTTGGAAGGGACCTCTGGAGATCATCTAGTCCAACCCCCCTGCCAGAGCAGGGCCACCTTAGAGCAGGTGGCACAGGAATGCGTCCAGGCGGGATTTGAATGTCTCCAGAGACGGAGACTCCACCACTCTCTTCATCCTACATAAGAAACCATTGAGTTTACCTTTTTCTATTTTGTCCTCTACGCTAAGAAAATAGATAAGAGTTAGGTTAACAGTGGGACTGTATGATCTTAAGGGTCTTTTCCAACCTAAATGATTCTGTGATTCTATCATCTTCAGGAAAAGCCTATGAAGTTCAGTCAACTTCAAAGAAGGAAAACATCTGGATTGAGATCACTGCTCAGAATGGTGCCAATTCACCAGTTTACTGAGTGGTGGTAGTGACTTGTATATTCTTTTACCATTATCATTATGCTATTTTCCTTTTTTGATACTGTTCTATTAAACTGTCTTTCTCCCAGCCTACAAGGCTGGGGTTTTTTTTCCCCTTTCCTTTCCCCTCCTTTTCTTCCTCTTCTCCCTGCCCTCCCCTAGCCTTATGCTGGATGGCAGCACAACCCTCTGGTATATCAGCAACTTCTCCCAATTTTGTGTCATCTGCAAGCTTGCTGAGGCTGCAGTATGCCCCATCATCAAGACGATTAATGATGTTGCATAAGATCAGACTGAGTATTAACCCCTGCGGTACCCTGGCCTCCAACTAGACTTCAAGCCCCTGATCACCACTGTCTGGGCTGGCCATTCAGCCACTTTTCAATCCACCTCACTGCTCATCCAGCCCATACATCAACAGCTTCTCTATGAGCCTCTTATGGAAGACAGTGCCGAAAGCCTTACTGAAGGCCTTGATGATATCGAGTGCTTTCCTCTCATCTACCAAGCCAGTCATTTCATCATATACAGTGACATACCTACCAAAAATGCCAGTTTTCAGAAATATAAGTGTAAAAATATCCTGAGTCAAATAGCATCTGAGTTCTTGTCATGGATGTGGACCATAGCTTGACATGGACCATGGCCCTTGCATGTTTTATTTTTCTCGAATTCTAATGATTTCTCATTTTGTTTATATCCAAATTAAATTTGAAACATTTTGCTACAATAGTTCTTTCTTTCCCCACCTTTATAAAAATGTTTCTTGAAACTTGAAACTCTATTGGCTGTCCTTTAATTTTAGTCTGTGTAACAAAACCTGTTTTTTTCTAAAAGGTGCCTAAAACAGCATGTTGTTTTGGTGGTTTGCCTCTTAAAAACCACAAAACACGCTATCGGATTACAATGTCGTGTATATATATATATATCTATATATATATATGCACATATACACTGCGTATTGCTGAAAGCTATGTGCCCCGTTCTCTAAAGCTCCTGGAAGAATATCCTGTTACTCTGCAAATCAGGGTTTTAGTTTTCAAAGAAATTGTTTGTGTTTGGATGTTTCAGAAATACCACACTTGCAACTTGTTCTCCAGAATCCTAAGCAGGAAGCTGTGATGGTCGCAGAAAATACAAAGCAGGTAATGATTAAGCTACTGAAATAAGCTAAAACAGGTCAAGGACTGGCCTTAAAACAGCTAAGCTGTTATAGCCTTTTTTAACAATCCTCTTTGGAAGGTTATTAACTGGATTAATGATGAAAGACAGAAATAGCTTCCAAATACTGCTTTACTGTGTTCTTATCACACTGTATTTCCCTTTGCTGGCTGTCTGGAATGTGCTGGCTTGGGTCCTTCATCCACTGAATCCATATTCGGTGCTGTTTTCTGCCTCTTGTGAGTTAGTTCTTCATCAAAACTATAGACTAAACTCTGAGGCAGGTCTCAGGAAATACAATTCCAAAGACTCGGCTGTCATTATAGGATGCCTTTCAAACCAGCCCTATCCATTCCCGTTCTGAACACTTCATTTCGTTTTCATTCCTTTCATGGTTGAGTTGGGTTTTTTCTTTTACTTTCTTATTTTTTTGGGGTGGGGAGGGAGTAGCTTTTTTTAGAGACACTTTACTTAGTTCTGGCTCATAGTCTCCTTGTACTCTAGTTCATACCTTTCCCACAGAAGTAGTACAAACAGTGTCTATCGTTTGTTGTGGTGAAAGACAAGATGTGTTGGTAACTAGACAGAAATCTTGCCATTCACTTTTGTAAGTGGACTTCTCAGAATGAAGAAATTAGTCGATGAGTCTTAGTTCTTGTATGGATGTCAGCAGCAAACTAACCAATTTCCTGGGTTTTATTCAGCATCTTTGTGTGGGCAAAAAGAATTTGTTTCTGTGAAGTAGCAAAATCTCCTCTCTCTTTCTTCTTCAGGAGTCAGGTTCTGTCCTGTCTGACATAGAAAGGGGAGATGTGTTAGCGGTTAATAGATTGTTGTGGAGTGGTTTGTTTGTCTGCGTAGTGGGAAGACTGCAGGTTCCTTATCTGCTGGAGCAGTGAGGCATACAGTGACAAACACATGATATCTCACCTCTCTGCTTGGGTGGTCCACTGAAAGGTTATGAATGAATAGTTAGTCCCTTTGAAGTAGTGAGGATGGAAGAGGAAGCATCTCAAGGTGGGAAGGATGTTATTATAATTGCTGCATCCATTGATATCCTAATCTGCTGAGATAGGTCCTAGTGTCTTGCTTGACATCAAAACCAATCTACCTTATTTAAAATTTATTTTCATTAGGCATTGTTGTGTCTACAGTTGTGACTGATAGTTTTTGCTTAAAGCTTGGTTGGGCAGCAGGCAGCTAAGATAGCTATCTTCTAATGCAAAGATCATGGCCAAAACTGAGTATTTTTCGTTCAATAGAATAAGGATGTTGGACCTGAGGTGAAATTGCAAGACTTGCAGACTCTGGAAGCTCCAGCCTCTTATATAGACTGCTCTTCTACTCCTACAGGTGAGGACACAGAATAAGGCATGTAACAAGAAAACTGTGGGAATTTGAGACGTTTCAGAGACAAGTCTAAGGTGATTTGGAAAGAGGAGCTTTGAGATCAGAATCTAAAGATGTACAGGAGATAGAAAAGATGCAAACAAGGTAGAAGAGAACATTCTAATGTGGGATGGATAGGATATATTGGAAGAGAAGAAAGAAGTAGTTACCAAGATGAGTAAGGGAGAAGGGTTTGAAGGGAGAGCGTGTTTGTAGATGAAAAGGCTAATGTGCAAGACACAGAAGAGAATTAAGATAAGATGAAGAATTGGGGTCTTCTCTGCAGGCTAGTATGTTTCTTTTTGTGTTTGGAATTACCACCATGCATGCTGATAAATAATTTTTAAAAAAACCCCACAAACCTACCAACTTTTACATAGATCACTTTTCTCTTTGCCTCTTAATTTCTCTGTAGAAGTTAGATATAGTGTAGAATTAGGTGATGCCACCATGCAGCAAATGCACTAGGTTTTGCATGTGCACAGCTATTGGGGATGTCTGGGTGCAATGCATAGGCTCAAACTTTTTTTTTGTCTTTCTCACCTCAGAAACTAGAGTTGCTCCAGTCCCATATAGTGTTTCTCCACTTACCTACTGACTTTATATGCAACTTGTTATGCTGATGGTGACAAGTGTACCTTTTACCACTAGGTGTGTCAGGAGAGCTGATGAATTTTGAAGTGCAGAAGCGTTTTGATGACACTTTGGTGCTCTCTGAGGTATAAATTTAGTCTGGAACTTTTTTCCTCTCGGTATTGTATACATCTGTGGTTATGAAAACTTCAATTTAGTTTAGAAGCCCCAAAGATTTGGCTTTTTAACATCCCATAACTTAAAGTGGTTGTTGCAACACTGCAACAGGCTTTAAGAAATAGCTCTCCATTAATGGTGGTTCATAAATTGTTTCTGCCCTCCAAACTGATGAACGGACAGCCTTTACAACACAAGATGTTAACTTATTGGTGGGCTGCTGATCCGTGCTTTCTGTGAAGGATTTGTAAATGCTTTTCTTTTGTAATCTGTTTTTGGAGGTGGGAGGAAACCCTAAAATAGTTATTTGGAAAAAGCCAAGTACTCTGGTCCAGATGCTTTGTCTAGTGTTTTCACTTTGGAGATGGGCACAGGCTGGAATATGGGCTTCTAAACTGTTTCTATGCCATGTCAAATGGGCAGATAGAACTGGGGACAAAAGACAAAACCTCCTCATTCAGAGACTATGGATAGGATGCCAGGAAAATGTGATGGGATTAGTACAGCAGAGGGCTTGCTAGAATCACAGGAGAACTGAAACGCTTCAGAATCATACTATCTTGTAATCAAGAGAGAATGGGAAATAAGGGAACAGGAAGTTAATTTATGATCTAATCCTAAAGCCATAATCTTTCATGCTGCAACTTCAGAAACTGAAATGAACAGAAATGACCTGAGGATACCTCCTGTTATTAGTGAGGCTATTGTTTATTGCAATAGCCATCTCAAGAAAGAGTGTCCCTAAACTACAAAATGTGGAATGCTGATACTTCCAAAAGTGACCCTTTCACGGGATTCAAGGGAAAATTGAAACCTATTATTTTATTTTAGGCAAGAACAGATGACCCTCCCAGTGGAAGTGAGCAGTTTACTGAGGAAAGCTGTTCGCCTGGAATTCTGGAGTATCTTGCTGCAGAGAAACAGAAAGAGCTGTCAGTTTTGCTGCTGGAACTGAAAGAAGCCCAAGAAGAAATAACTTTCCTGAAAAGGCAGCTCAAGGGCTCAAATGGCCAGACTTCTACAGTTAACCAAACAGGAGAAGCAGCTAACCAGCTGGAAGATAATTCCCACCAAAAGGCTTCAGCTACACAAAATGAGTTGGGCAGTAGTTCATTACTGAGAGAAACAGAAATGCAGCAAATGGTTGTGCTTCAGGAAAACAGAATCAGTCTTCAAGAAGTGCGGCAGGGGAGCACTGTCCCCAGCAGAGGGGAGATGGAGGCAACGCGAGAAGTCTCTACAGCAGATCCAGAGCCTGGCATCTCTCAACCTCAAGAACTGACAAAGTTACAAGAGCGAATTACAGAACTGCAAGTAATGCTGCAGAAATCAGAAGAATCCTATAAGAAAGATCTAGGAGAAAAAGGTGCAGAAATAGATAGGCTAAACCAGTTGGCTGAGGAATACAGAAAAACAGTTGAGGATTCTGACAGAGCATTTTGTGTTTTGTCTGAAGAACGAGATCAGATCCTGTGTCAGGTGAAGGAACTTTCTACCATAACAGAACTGAAAGAGCAAGTGAAGCAACTTGAGGAAAATCTAGCTTTTTCAGAAAAGCAGAGACTGTCAGACAGTCAAAGCACTCTTCTGAGAGAACAAATCCAGAGCCTTAAAAATGAATTTAAATCCAAGGAGATAAAAATTGAAGCTTTGCAAAAAGACTTGGATGAAGCACAACTTCAGCTTTCTGACCAAGACATGCAACTAAAAGATATGAGAAGCCAGATCGAGAAAAAGGAATGTGAAGTACTTGATCTAGAACAACTTCTGAGGAAGAATACAGCTGAAATAGAAGAGCTTTCCCAAAGCTTAGCCTCAAAGGGACATGAAGCAGCAAGCCTAGAACAGCTTGTTGCTGAGCACACCAGGACTATAGACAGCCTGCAACAAACCTTGCAGGAGAAAGACCAACAGATGACAGAGATCAGTGTCAGCATGTCTGAGAAAATAGTGCTGCTGAATGAAGACAAATTTTCTCTAGAAAATGAGCTGAAGAGTCTTAAAGAGCAAACAAGTCTATTATTAAAAGCCCAGGAAGAAAAAGACCGAGACATAGAAGCTAGAGATACATCCTTGAAACATGGGGCATCTGAGCAGCAGCATGAGACAGAGGCAGCATGTGAAGAAAGTGAGGTATTAGAAAATCAACTTGAACTTCTGAAAAAAGAAAACAAGCAATTAAAGCGGAAGATGCAGGCAGCGCTTGTTAACAGGAAGGAGCTTCTGAAAAAGGTTAGCAAATTGGAGAATGAATTAGTACAACTAAGAAAAGAACATGAATCAAAAACCTCAGTAGCTCAAGAAGCTGAAGAAAATGAGACAAGCATGATAAGCAGAGACGTGAATCTGGAAAGCCAGTCCAGTGAGGAGTATCTAATTCAGCTGCTTTCTGAAAAGGAAGCTGAGTTGCAGAGCATCAGGAAGGACCTGCTGGATAAAGAAACTACTGAAGCACAATTGCAGGCAATGATTGAGGAAATGAGGAGAAGCTTGCAAGGTACAACAGACGTTGTTTCAGTTAAAGATGAAATCATGGAGAGTCAGACAACTGCTGACAAAGTAACTGAAACTAATAAAAGCCCAAAAGATGATGAAGAAAATGAAGAAAATAGTTCAGCAGCTACAAATCTGGAAGAAAACCAGAAGTCTGCTCTGGAAGAGAGGATTTCAACTCTTGAACAAGAAAGAGAGCAACTTCAAAAAAAACTTCAGGAAGCCCTGGTATCTCGCAAAGACACTATAAAAAAGGCTCGAGAAAAAGACAGGCATCACAGAGAACAGCTGAAACAGCAGAAAGATGAATACAACATCCTACAAGAACAATTTGATAAGCAAAGCAAAGAGAAGGAGAGCATCCAAGCTCAGCTCAGGCAACTCCAAAAACAAAAAGGATCAACAGGGAGTGTTCTTGGGAATGAAGGCGGGTTGGATTCTTCATGCATGGAAGCAGAAAATACAACAAATAACAAGCTTGTACCAGTTGCAGATGTTTCTGGAGAAAAGTATAAGAAAAAACTTGAAAAATTGCAGATGGAGAAAGAGAAATTGGAATATAATGTTAGTCATATGCAAAGTGAAATTGCTTGCAAATCAGAATTAGTCTTTAATTTGCAAGAGCAAATAGCACAGTTATTTCTGGACATAGAAGCGCTGAAGAGAACCTCCGACCAAGCTGAAGCTAAGGCAGCAAGTCTTCAGACAGAATTGGACGAGAGTCAAGCAAAAATTTCTAGAGAGGGCAGTCTGGAAGACCTGAAAACACTTATGCACCGAAAGGATGAAGAAATTGAATTCCTTAAGTTGCAGTTAAGGGAGAAAAGTGAAGCTCTCAATAATGTGCAGGCACAGTTGCTGGAAAAAGAGGATTCAGTGGGGAAACTATGTAGTCAGTTGGAAACTCAAGCTCAGGTACATGAGGAACAAAGCAAGCGACTGCAAACAGAGTTGCTTGAAATTCAGGAGAAGCAAGATGATGGCACAGAAGCAGCTAAGTGGAAGAATCAAATGCAAAGGAAGTTGCAAGCTGCACTTATCTCTAGAAAAGAGGCACTAAAGGAGAGCAAGTCTCTAAAAGAGGAGCTGGCTAACGCTAAAACTACTATTGAAAATCTTTGTGTTAAGTTGACAAATACGGAAAGCCAAATATGTGTCCATGTTAAAGAAACAGATACTTTAACAGAAAAGTTAGCAGGCCTCACTGAAGAGCGAGAAAAACTTATTGCAGAAGTTGATAAAGTACTTACAGAAAATCGGAATCTTGATGGATGCTGTAAAAACCTGACACTTACTCTACATAGAGTTGTTCTAGAGAAGGAGAAACTAGAGAATGAGATGGAATCCTTGAAATGCCTTCAAGCCACTGAGAGTTCCGAGTGGCAGGAAAAATACAGGGAGCTTCAGAAAGAATATGAAACTCTCCTGCAGTCCTATGAGAATGTGAGTAATGAGGCTGAGCGGATACAGCGTGTTTTGGAAACTGTTAGGCAGGAAAAGCAGGAAATTTTCAGTAAGTTGAAAAGTGTTGAAGCAAAAAAAGAGGAAACAGATAAGCAGCTACAGGAAGCTGGACAGGAAATTGATGGAATGAAGGAGAAAATGAGGAAATTTGTAAAATCAAAGCAACAAAAGATCCTGGAATTAGAAGAGGAGAATGAGAAGCTTAGAGCAGAGATGTGTTTTACAGATGGAGAGCTAAACAGGACTGGAGATGTCTTTAAAAATACTAGTCTGAAAGAAGATCTGGAGAGCTCTAGGAGGGACTACCAGTCTCTTTCTGCTCAGCTTGAGACAGTAATGGCTGAAAAGGAGTCTCTTAGTCAAGAGATCACAGACTTAAAGTGTCAATTGCAGTTAGCAGAATCTAAGCTGAAGGAAAGCAGAGAACAGGTAGACAAATGTGTTGCTCAGATGACAGCAGGGCAAGAAACAAATCAAGCAGTTGCCACACCACCACCAATGGAGAGGAGTAAAAATCAAGTGGACATAAGTTTTGGACCAGAGTTTCCTACTGCAGAGCTGGAACAAAAAGCCTTTGAAGGTGGTAGCCTTTGTGAAGATTTTGGTACCTACATACAGCAGATAGCTGAGCTCACAGAGCGAATCACAGAACTAGAAGATAACAGGAGGGCTTCAGAGCAGCAACTGGGTGACATCCGCATGCATGTTGAGACTTTAGCAGGTGAGAAAAGGGCATTAGAGACCCAAATGGAAGAAAAAGTCTGTGAATTGAATGCTCTTCAGGACACGGTAGCAAAGATGGAACAAACGGTCCAAAAAACCAAAAATGACCTTGTCAAGATGACAGAACTGAAGGATGCGTTAGAGGCTGAGAAGGATGACTTGGAAGAAAGGCTCATGAATCAGCTGGCAGAACTTAATGGGAGTATTGGAAACTATCAGCAACATGCAGCAGACTTCCAAATCAAAAATGAACAACTGAAACATGAGCTTCAGAGTTTGCAGAGAATGATGCAAGAACTGGAGGAGGAGAAATGTCAGATGGTAAAGGAGAAAAGTAAAGCAAGTTCAGAAAAGCAAAAGGAATTTGTAGAAAAGCTAAAATGCAGTTGGAGGAGAGACAGTGGCACGCATGTAAAGGAGCTTCAAGAACTGCTGAAACAGAAACAGCAGGAGATTAGGCAGCTGCAGAAGGACTGTATTAAAAGCCAGGAAAAGAACAGTAGTTTAGAAAGAACTGTTAAAGCTCTGGAATTTGTGCAGAGTGAGTCTCAGAAAGAGGTAGAAACAGCCAGAGAGACTTTAGCTAAAGCAGTTGAAGACACCAAGAAAGCCCAAACAGAGCTTGCCCTCTGCAGAGTGGTATTGGATGACACCCAGAGTGAGGCAGCAAGGGCTCTAGCAGAGAGTGTCAAAGTGAAAGAAGAGTTGCAGGCAAACAAAGAGAATACTAAAATTCAAATGAAAAAAAAAGATGAGGAATTTGAGAGAAGACTGGAACAGGAAAAAGACAAGCACTCAAAGGAAATTAAAAACATGGAAGAAAAGCTGGCAACTTTGCAGAGGCAGAAAGACTGTATGGAAACAACTGTTGGTGATCTTCAAAACTCCTTGAAGACAAAGGATCAAGAAACCAAGCAATTGGAAGGCAGCCTAAACAAAACACTAGCACAGCTTGCAGCCTTCACCAGGAGCATGTCTTCCCTTCAGGATGACAGGGATAGAGTCATAGATGAATCAAAAACGTGGGAGAAGAAATTCACTGAAACTATTCAAAAGAAGGAGGAAGAAATACGTTCAAAAGAGGAAACTTGTCTTGTGCTAAAGGACCAGATGAAGCAGATGACCATACATGTGGAAGAACTTCAGACCCATATATCCAGGTAACAGAGGTCATAATGACTCAGCTGGTATTCTTGTATTTCCTTTTGACGAGGCAGCAGCCAGAGGAGAGGTAGGATCCCCCTTTGCTTTTGCAGTATACCAAAAAGAAAGAATTTTGAGTATGTAAATACGGTAAATGTGACATGTGATTGGCAAAGATAATGAATACCTAAGATGGAGAGCAGAATTAGTCTTCCTAATAAAGCCATAAACATAAGGCTTACCTTCTGAATTGCTTAGTTTGGATAGAAAACAAGTTTGGAGTTAATGTTGTAGGGACTTCATATTTGTTGTCTGCACAATGATACGGAGAGATTAACACGGTAAAATACTCCTCCTTATCATTAGGGTACCTGTGTTAAATCTGTTCTCTGTGACAAGCAGTAGCCATCCGAGTACTGTCTGGAGTCTTTATTAATCTGAAATTTGAAAGAGTCCTTTGCATAGAGTTGTTGCATTCAGAAGTTAAACTTGGCAGGTCAAGAGAACAGTAGGATACATAATTCCAATTTAATCTCAAAATAGATTTTGAGGGAAAGATGAAGCTATGGAAATGTACCAAAATAGACCTCAGGGAATTTCCAAATTCAAAATCAAACTGTTCTTACATGCCTAAAATTGTTCTATAAAGTTTGTGATCAAAATGCTCTATGTTTGCATGCCAGGCCACAAACTTGGCATGCTGGAACATGTCATGGATGGTTGTACTCTTTGATGGGTAAAAAAAATGACTGGAAGGTTGGACCCAGAATGGTGGTGAATGGAATTCAAACCAGTTGGNGGAAAGACACTGAGGTGCTGGAGCGTGTCCAGAGAAGGGCAACAGAGCTGGTGAGGGGTCTGGAGCACGAGTCTGGTGAGGAGCTGGAGGTGTTCAGCCTGGAGAAAAAGAGGCTGAGGGGAGACCTTCTCGCTCTCTGCAACTCCCTGAAAGGAGGGGGTAGCCAGGAGGGGTCACTCTATTCTCCCAAGGAATAGGTGGTAGGACAAGAGGTCATGGCCTCAAGTTGTGCCAGGGGAGGTTTAGATTGGATATTAGGAAAAATTTCTTCACCTGAAAGGTTTGTCAAGCACTGGAAGAGGCTGCCCAGGGAAGTGATTGAGTCACCATCTCTGAGGGTATTTAAAAGACAAGTAGACATGGTGCATGGTTTAGTGGTGGACTTGGCAGTGTTAGGTTGATGGTTAGACTTGATCTAAAAAGTCTCTTCCAACCTAGATGATTCTATGAAATGAACATCAAACATATGAGAACAGCAATTTAATTTATTATTTCTTTTTGTTATGACAATGGATGAGAAAAAATTTATTTTAATGAAAAAGGAGATGATGACATTCAGTGTTTAACCGCCTTCATTTTTTCAATATTGACATAAAGATTCATCTTGCTGGACAACTTTAAAAAATATTTCCCCAGCACCACTCCCTTCAGATAGTAGTGCAGTTAGAACTTTAAAAGCTGCCTTGAATTTTAAATTGTGGGAAGACTAATCATCTGGATATTTCCAGCTTGCTTTCTTAAAGTAAAACTAATTTTGTGTCTTTTCTGTTCTCTGTTTTCAGGCTGGAACACAGCAAAGAAGACTGGGAGTCTGAATCCAGGAAGGAGATTCATCATCATCAAAAGACATGTGAAATGTTGCAGGAGGAAAAAAAGGAGCTTTTGACTCAGCTTGAAGAGTCCCAGAGACTGTACAGCGAGTCTCAGAATGAACAGCGGAAACTGGAGTCAGAAATAAGCAGCCTGAGAGACCAGCTTACTGACTTACAGAATTCCTTCACCAAATGTGAATTGGTCAGAGAAGAGCTGAGGAGTACGGTCAAGCAACAAGAGACCAGTATCCAGAATTTTAAATTCAGATGCGAACAGCTTGAGGCTGATCTGCAAGCTTCCAAAGACCTAACAAATAAGCTGCATGAAGAAACTAATGCCAAGGATCAAAAGATCATTACTTTGCTGTCTGACAAGGAAGAAGCAGTTATGGCTGCTCTATCTGAATTACAGCAGCAACATTCTGAAGAGATTAAAGAGTTGGAGCATAGGCTAAGTAAGGAGGAAGAAGATAAAAAAGCGATGGAAAATGAGAAGAACAAATTTCATGTCAAGCTTGATCATCTCACTGAACAGATGAATATAAGCAGAGAAGAAAGTAAGCAGCAGAAGGCACAGCTGGACTCCTTCACCAAGTCCATGTCCTCTTTGCAAGATGACAGAGATCGCGTACTGAGAGACTACAAGCAACTTGAGGAACGTCATCTTGTTATAATCTTGCAAAAAGACCACCTAATTCAAGAGGCTGCTGCTGAAAACAATAAGCTTAAGGAAGAAATCAGAAGTTTTCATAGCCGGATGGATGACCTCAACTCCGAGAATGCCAAGTTGAATGCAGAGTTGGTGCGGTATAGAGAAGACCTGAACCAAGTGATTTCAATAAAGGACTCCCAACAGAAACAACTTCTCAAAACACAACTTCAGCGGATCCAAACTCTAGAAAAGGAGAAGGCAATCATTGAAACACAGCTGAGAGAGTCTGAGCATACTCAGGATGATCTCAGGAAGTGCATGGAAGCCTTGAGAGAGGATAAAGTCAATATGTCTCAAGAGATTGAAACCCTTACATCCTCTCTGTCTCAGGTGCAGAGTGAGATGACAGCCTTACGTGCGGGGGGTCCCATCATGGAGTGTCAAGCACAGCTGAGGGCCCGAGAGGAAGAGGCAGAAGAACTGAGTCATAAGCTTTCCCTCTCACAGAACAGGATAACAGAACTTGAGGGGGAGCTAGTATGTGTTCAAAGGGATGCAGCCATGAGAGTGGGAGAAGCTGAGGACAGGCTCCGAAAGGAATTGAAGCACCTACATCATGATGCAGGGATAATGAGGAATGAAACAGAAACAGCAGAAGAGAGAGTAGCAGAGTTGGCACGGGACTTGATGGAAATGGAACAGAAACTTCTTGCAGTCACAGATGAAAATAAAGATCTCAGAGCTCAAATTCAGTCTTTTGGGAAGTCCATGAACTCTCTTCAGGATAGTCGGGACCAGGCCAATGAAGAACTTCTTGTTTTGAAACAGAAATACTCTGCAGATTTAGAGGAGCAAGAGAGTCTAGTGCAGAATCTTCAGAAACAGATGGTTCAGCTACAAGAGGAGCAACATTCCACTGCCAGGGAACGAGATACAGTGAGATCTGAGCTGACAGAACTGCAGAAAGCCACTGATGAAAGAGGTCTCTTAGCCCAGATTGAGAAACTTAATCAGAAGCTCAGAGACAAAGATGATGAGCTTCTCCATTTGTCTTCGGAACTGGAAGGCTCTTCCAACCAAGTCAAATCTTTCTCCAAGGCTATGGCAAGCCTGCAGAATGAGCGAGACCGTCTGCTGGATGAATTGGGTAAAACACGTAAGATTGAAGAACTGAAGCAACAAGCAGAAGGGAGCACTTCCACCACTCCTTCAGAAGTGCAGAGTCTTAAGAAGGCACTGTCCTCCTTGCAGAATGACAGAGACAGAGTAGTAAGTGGTTGTTCTCTCTTCCTGCTCTTATTCAAAGCCCTATGTGAGATTTGGATCTTCAGATCTTAAAATTCAGCACACTTAGATCTCGTATTCAATGTGAAACACAGATCTCTGTCATCACAGAATAGCTGAGGTTGGAAGGGGCTTCTGGGGATGTCCTAGTCCAACCCCCCTTCTCAAACAACGTCAATTGGAGTAGGTTGCCCAAGACAGTGTCCAGTTGGATTTTTAATATCTCCATTCGTGGATATTCCACAACTTCTCTGGGCAACCTGTTTTTTCATTTATCTGGAAATGGTTTCCAGAGCTAGTTGCATCATCATCTTCCCAGGGATGGAGATGAGGCTGACCTCTTGCAGTTCCCTAGTTCCTCCTTCTTGCCCTTCTTGTAGGTAGGGATGACATTTACTTTTGTCCAGCCTTCAGGAACTGTTCCCAGACAACATGACTTTTTAAAGGTAATTGAGTTGCGTCCCAGTGACCTTAGCACTTGTGGGCACACTCCATCAGATCCCATGGATTTAGTATGTGCCATCTATGTTATCTTCTCTGACATACAGAAGCTGTGATTTCATTGTTAACTTTGCAGGGTGGTTTCTCTGGTTAGATTTAAATGTGGAATCATAGAAATAAGATATGGGTTCCCAATTAACCTGCTTAGTCCACATCTGTGGAAACTCATGAATTTGATTTGTCTTAGATTTCTAGAAGAGACTAAAGGAAAGACTTGGGCCTGTTTCTCCTCTTGACAGCTGATTGTCGAGACAAACACAAGGCATTGCAGCTTCATTTTGACATCCTTGCTTGCATACTTAACATGTCTGTGTTTGTATAGTCTCTGGCACAATGCGGCTCAGCAACTTTGAGAGTTCCAGTTGGATAACAGACTTTTACAATAGTTTTTCACTGTCACTTAGTTTTTCTTAGTTTTCCCTCCTGTTAGTTCACAACAGACTTTGTGATACAGTTCTTATAAAATGGACAAGAAGGAAGACATGTTTATCTTGGTTATTTGTAGATTATGTCTCCTCTACTGCTGTTTTGTTGAACTTACATATCTGTGTAGCACTGCTAATACCAAGATGGATCCTCAGTAGGCTCCTTCTGTCTCACTATGTCTTCCTCCAAATAAGGGAATTAACATTGTAGCCTGGGATCTTTTTGTTAATTTATGTCAAATCTTCAAGGAAGGTCTCAAAACTCACTACTCTCATTAACATTAGAGTTCTCTGAGCGTTTTTTTTCTGAGTAGTTTTTAGCAGACTGCTGTAATAACTGATTCTATTTCTAGTTTCTGTCATCTGAATGTGAATTTTTGTCCAGGTGCCACAGTGAGAAATTCTTAAACCCTTATAAGTGATAAATTTAGCTACTTGCTCAGTTGTCATACGTTCTGTTATTTTCCTTTAATTAAAGGTAAAAGAGCTGAAGAACCTGCAGCAGCAGTACATAGTAGTCGGGGTAGAATCAGCTGAAAATTCTCGCTTAAAAGCACAACTACAGGAATATCAGCAAGAGGCAGATAAACAGCACCGTCTCCAAGAACAGCTGAAGCAAGAAAGTATTTTCTACCAGCAGGAGCTCCAGCAGCTTAGGTGAGAATTATCTGTCTTCTCACTGCCTCAGAGATGCAAATGTGCCATTTCTTTCATTCAAAGAGCAATTGCGGGCAGAAGTCAAAGAAAGCTTTGAGAACCTCAGCCTTACCTGTGCCGGGGGGAGTGGGTGCACATTTCCCTGGTTCCGCTTTTGCCTCAGATTTAGGGTGAAGGATTACAGCCCGATGTATTCAAAGGAAATGCCTATGTGAAATAGATCAATGACCTTTCAGTTTTTATTTCCTTCATCCAGGGGTGGCCAGTATAATTTGTTTGAGAGGAAACTTAAGCTGTTTCTTGTATTGGAGCTTATGTATATAATTACAAAACTCTCTATTCCAAGCTGATGGTGAACAACTTTTATTATCCATTGATGTCATTGTTTATAAAAATACTAGTTTTGTATGACTGTCTAATCCTTTGTTTCATTGGCTTTATGTCTTCTATTTTTAAAAAGTCTGTAATTCAAGTCTAGTAAACTGTCATCTCCAGCTGAACTAAAATTATTCAGAAATATTTTCTGTTCTAGAAATGGGTAAAAAATTCTTTCATATATTTCAGAAATCCATCTAAGAATGACTGAACCTGGAGTGAAAGGGGTGGGGTTTTTTTGTGGAAAGATCATAGAATACTTTGGGTGGGAAGGGACCTTTAAAGGTCAGCTAGTCCAGCCCCCATACAATAAGCAGGGACATCTTCAACTGGATCAGGTTGCTCAGAGCCCTGTCCAACTGGACCTTGAATATTTCTGGGGATGGGGCATTGACCACTTCTCTGGGCAACACGGGCCAGTGTTTTGCCGCCCTCATTGTAAAAAATTTCTTCCTTGTATCTAGTCTAAATCTGCCCTCTTTCAAGGGTAGATTTTTACACTTAAAACCACTACCCCTTGTCCTATTGCAACACGCCCTGATAAAAAGTTTGTCCCCATCTTTCCTATAGGTCCCCTTTAAGTTCTGAAAGGCTGCTATAAGGTCTCCCTGGAGCCTTCTCTTCTACAGCCTGAACAACCCCAACTCTCTTAGCCTGTCCTCATAGGAGAGGGGCTCCAGCCCTGTAATCATCTTCAGGGCCCTCCTCTGGCCTCACTCCAACAGGTCCATGTCTTTCCTGTGCTGAGGGCTCCATAGATGGATGCAGTAATACAGATCTGCCCAGAGCGGAGTAGTGCCCTGCTGGCCACACTTCTTTTGATGCAGCCCGCAATCTGGTTGGCCTTCTGGGCTTCCAGTGTGCATTGCCAGCTCATGTCTAGCTTTTCATCCACCAACACCCCCAAGTCCTTCTCAGCAGAGCTGCTCTTCATCCCTCCATACCCAGCCTGTGCTGGTACTGGGGGTTGCCCTGACCCAGGTGCAGGACTCTGCACTTGCTGAACCTCATTAGGTTCTCATGGGCCAACTTCTGGAGCTTGTCCAGGTCTCTCTGGATGCCATCCCGTCCCTCAGGTGTGTCAACCGCACCACTCAGCTTGGTGTCATTGGCAAACTTGCTGAGGGTGCCCTCAATCCCACTGTCTATGACATTGATGAAGATATCAAACAGTACTGGTCCCAGTATGGACCCCCGAGGGACACCACTTGTCACCAGTCTGCATCTGGATGTTGAGCTGTTGACCACTACCCTCTGGATGCAACCATCCAACCAGTTCCTCATCCACCAAGCAGTCCACTCATCAAATCCATACATCTCCAATTTAGAGAGAAGGATGTTGTGGGGGACTGTGTCAAAGGCCTTAGGAGGTCCAGACAGACAATATCCATAGCTCCTCCTTTGTCCACTGATGTAGTCAGTCCATCATAGAAGGTCAATAAGTTGTTCAGGCAGGACTTGCCCTTAGTGAAGGCATGCTGGCTGTCTCGAATCACCTGCCCGTACTCCGTGTGCCTTAGCATAGCTTCCAGTAGGATCTGTTCCATGACCTTCCCAGGCACAGAGGTGAGGCTGACAGGGCAGTAGTTCCCAGGGTCCTCCTTTCTACCCTTTTTAAAAACAGATGCAGTGTTTCCCTTCCCCTGACCTTCTCTTACAGTGGGAGGGACATGGCTCCCCCAGGCCCTGCCTTGCAGTCCATCCACTAAAGAGGTGTGGGGAGAGAGGTTGCCAGTGAAGACTGAGGCAAAAAAATTTGTTGAGTCCCTCAGCCTTCTCCTAGTCTGTTGTTTGTCGATTTTGCTCATGGAGGGGGGTGGGGGTAAAGGGGTTGTTTTGGTTTAGATATCAAACTTCTTTTCTGGCATGGGTTAATGATAGGAAGTAGAATCATCCTTGGCTTGTTCTGAGCTGGATACCTGGATATCATAAGTGATACTGGTAATTTCCTTTGTGTTGTACTGGGCAGACAAGAGAAAACTACCTGGGAAAAGCAGAACAGCAGCATAAACGAGCAATACCTGCTGGTCATAGCAGAAAAAGACAAGCAACTGAGCCGTTTACAAAGGATCATGCAAGAAACGAGATTGCCCCTCAGCAAGTCTCAAATTGTAGAGGAGCAGTACCAAACGAAGGTGGGTGGAAATACAGATTCTTTATTGCATGGAAATGTGAAGCTTGAAGCTGTGTTTGAATCTAAGATCTGTTTTAATTCTTTTTTTAATGTCACATTCTAATTTTTAAGTTGTCTATTGAATTTTTATTGCTGTTTTTACTGTGACAGGAATCTACAATCCTGACAATCCTCAGCGTCTCTGCCTTCTTTCCTTTGTATCACAGTCCTAAAAGTAGAGTGGAATATGTTGAGTATTTTGCTTGGTCTAGGGAAGGATCCTTGCCTGCTGCATGTACAATACCATTACATTATGAGCAAGGAAAGAACTCTCCTGCCTATGTCTATAATGTTCCAGTGAGAAGCTTTTGTGTCAGCGGAGGAGGGAGGAAATCTCCCTTTATCCCTTTGACACACACATGCATATATGCAAAGAAAAAAGCTAGAACAATGTGCATGTGATCCTTTCCTGGAGAGTGCTAGCCTTTTAGTCTGTGTTGACTGAGAATAGTGTGGACATTGCTTTGGTTTTTTGTTTGTTTTTCTTGTTCTCATTTATACACTTTTTTTTTCCTTCTTGTATCGTGGACAGCTTTAAGACAACTTCTGAGGAGGCCCATCTTATGTACAAGTTCAGTGATCTTTCCTAATTGTTTGGATTTTCGCGTGGCTTTTAGGATACTTCTATTTATTCCCCATTTGCTGTTTTGCTTGAGCAGATCAAATTCCAGGCAGAGGGATAACGCTGGGCTTTGACCTTGGAATACTAAGTGGAGAGGACTAATACAAAAGTGGGTTGTCATGTGTGCAGTATATTTTTCATTGTTCTTTCTTTGACAGATTTCTTCAGAAGTTCTGAGAGGGGACTTCTCAAGCCTAGAAACAGAGACAAAACATCTCCAGGCCCAGTTAAATGACAGCCTGAAAGAGCTACACCAAAAAGAGCTCAGAATTCAGCAGTTAAACAGCAAGGTACTGATTATATCTTGTATTTGCTTGTGGAGTCTGGGATGAGGAATATGGGAAAGAGGGGAGGCTGGAAATGGGCTCAGGGCACAGGAATGAATCTTTCTGTTCTTGTGGGCATTTAGTGAAGTAACCCAAAATCAGAAATACTAGTTAGAAGAGACTTCTGGTGATGATCTAGTACATCCTTCTGCTGCTCAAAGCAGCACTGTCACCAACATTAGATCAGGTCAGCCCTGACTTTGCCTTGAAAGAATAGAGATTCTAGAACCTTTCTGAGCCTTTATCCAATGCTGCTCTACACTTTTGGTGCAAATGTTTTTCTAAATGTCTAGTCTGACTCTTCCAAGCCACAGTCTGTGGCTATGGCCTCTTATTATATTTTTTGCTACTGTCAAAAAGTGTTTAGCTCTGTCTGCTTTACGACTCTTTTTAATTTAATTGTAATCTATTGTAAAATGACCCTTTAGCCTCCTCTTTAGCAGGCTACTGCAGCCCAGCTCTCACGGGCATCATGTGATCCAATCCCTCAACAATCTCAGCAGTCTTTTCCTGTATCCTTCCCATTTCTCTATCCATTTTAGAATGATTTAGGTTGGAAAAGACCCTTAAGATTACCTAGTCCAACCATTAACCTAACACTGCCAAGTCCACCGCTAAGCCATGTCCCTAAGTATCAGATCTACATGTCTTTTAAATGCCACCAGAGACGGTGACTCAACCACTTCCCTGGGCAGCCTGTTCCAGTGCTTGACAACTTTTCACTTTTCAGGTGAAGAAATTTTTCCTAATATCCAATCTAAACCTCCCCTGGCACAACTTGAGGCCGTTTCCTCTTGTCCTACCACCTATTCCTTGGGAGAAGAGACCGACTACCCCCTGGCTGCCCCCTCCTTTCAGGGAGTTGCAGAGAATGAGAAGGTCTCCCCTCAGCCCCCTTCTCTCCAGGCTGAACCCCCCCAGCTCCCTCAGCCGCTCCTCACAAGACTTGTGCACCAGACCCCTCACCAGATCCACCACCCCTCTCTGGACACACTCCAGCACCTCGGTGTCTTTCCAGGAGCGAGGGGCCCAAAACTGGACACAGCATTCGAGGTGGGGCCTCATCACTGTCAATGACAGGGGGACGATCACTGCCCCAGCCCTGCTGGCCACACTGTCCCTGATATAGGCCAGGATGCTGTTGGCCTCCTTGCCCACCCGGGCACGCTGCTGGCTCATATCCAGCCGGCCATTAACCAGCATCCCCAGGTCCTTTTCTGCCGGGCAGCTTTCCAGCCACTCTGCCCCCAGCCTGGAGCATCCATGGGCTTGGTGTGACCCAAGTGCAGGACCCGGCACTTGGCCTCATGCTGTTGGCCTCAGCCAGTCCGGATCCCTCTGCAAAGCCTTTCTACCCTCAAGCAGATCAACACGCACACTCAACTTGGTGTCCTCTGCAAACTGAGAGTGCACTCGATCCCCTCATCCAGGTCACTGATAAAGATATTAAACAGAACTGGTCCCAGTACTGAGCCCTGGGGAAGACTACTTGCGACTGGCCACCAACTGGATTAAATTCTGTTGACCACCACCTTTTGGGCCCAACCTTCCAGCCAGTTTTTTACCCAGTGAAGAGTATTCCTGTTCAAGCCACGAGCAGCCAGTTTCTCAGGAGAATACTGTGGGAAACAGTGTCAAAGGCTTTACTGAAGTCTAGGTAGGCAACATGCACAGCCTTTCCCTCATCCACTAAGCAGGTCACCTTGTCATAGAAGAGGATCAAGTTAGTCAGATAGGACCTGCCTTTCATAAAGCTGTGCTGACTGGGCCTGATCACCTGGTTGTCCTGTATGTGCCATGTGATGGCACTCAAGATGATCTGCTTCATAAACTTCCACAGCACCGAGGTCAGGCTGGCAGGTCTGTAGTCCCCGGATCCTTCTGTAGGATCTTCTGGCCCTTCTTGTAGGTGAGCCTCACATTTGCTAATCTCCAGTCAACTGAGGCCTCCCCAGCTGAAAATGGGTGACCTAAAACCAGTACCAGTATTCCAAGTACAGTCCTCTTGGTACCAAGCAGAGCAGGTAATAACTTCGCTCAATCGGCTACCTGTGCTTCTCCTAATGTAACCCAGTGGACAGTTTGCCTTGTTCACAATGAGGACGTACTCTTGACTTGTTTTCAGCTGGACAGCTGCTGTGACTCCCTGGTCCTTTACAGCAGTCTCTTCCCATTCTATACTGATGCATGGGGTTTGCCTCAGGTGTAGAAGTTTACATTTCTTATTGAACTTGAGATTTCTATTGGCCCATTCCTCAAGTTTCTCAAGGTCCTTCCAGATGGAAGCTTTGATCTTTGTCCTATCAGCCACTCCCCAACATTCAATATTGGCTGCAAATTTGCTGATGCTATACTCTATGTTGAACTTCTGTTGCTGTCAATGTTGACCAATATGTGCTCCAGGTAGGCCCCAGCAGTATTCTGCTCATTGCTAGCTGTCAAGCCATTGATCATTGCCTTTAAATCTAGTGGTCTGGACAATTTTTGACTATGTAGCAGTTAATTTGTCTAGTTTATAGCTCCTTAGTTACCAGATGTGAATACTGTGGGTGATAATTTTCTTCATAGCAGCCCCCAGGGTGCTATGCAATAGATCTGTGACTAAAGCAGTGTTGCTAACACACCGATGTATTAGCTGTTGCTGAACAGTGCTTGCACAGCGTTAAGGCCTTCTCTGTTTCTCACTCTGCTCTCTCTGCAGTGAGTAGGTTGGGGGTGGGCAAGAGCCTGGGAGAGGTCACAACTGAAACAGCTGACCTGAAGGGACCAGAGACATATTCCAGGCCATATATAGATCACATTCAGGAGGATCAGTGACAGTAGTGTCTGAATCAGCAACTTTTCTGCCACTGAATTTTAATGCCCTATCTCTTAAAGTTGACAGAGGGAGAAAGGAGGAGGGAAGAGGACAGAGGAGGAGAGGAAAGAGAGGAGAGAAGGGAGAGAGAGAACAGACTTGGGGGGACAATGGGGGAAGGATGGCGGGGAGGGGAGAGAGGAGACCAGACAAAGGGACCAGAGAGCAAGATTATGTGAAGAAAGTTGTTTCCAGGATCCATTTCTATTGTCAGGAGTTCTTTCTAGCTTCCTGCTTTCTAGTCTCCTGAAGGCAGTCCCTCCTTTGGAAGACACGCTTTTGATTTTAAGTGCTGCCTGTGATCTTGAAAACGTTTCTATGTCCCAGTGCAAAATAACAAGCAGTTTGATTCCCACATTGAAATGGAAGACTCAGAATTTGGCAATCTTCAGAAAGAGTTGCATTCAAGGAGAAAGCAAGAATATAAAATCATAATTTATTGATGATGCTCCTGAAAGGTTTAGGTCAATGTCAACACTTTAGAAATCTTGTTTTGGAAGAGTGTTATTCTGTACATTGTGTTGATGTTTTAGGACTCCTGTTCTGGAAACCTTAGCCACAAGCTACTGTGGAGGTTATCGCTGGTTTTTGGACCTTAGTAACATGCAGTGTGTCAGTTCCCATTTTCTTAATAGAAATCTTACCCTCATTTACACAGAGAAAATTTTGCTTTCACAAAAATACGATTTCTTTACTTAGCAGTTGTATTGCCTTCTCAGCTCTCTCAGGTCTTTGAGGAGAAAAACGCCCTCTCCCTCCAGCTGCGCAGTAGCAGTCGGAACATCTGTGAGAGCCATCAGCACTACAGTGAGGTTCTGAACCGCTGCTTGGTGCTTGAGAGACAGCTCCAGGAGCTGCAGTCTGCAGACAAGGGCATGGTAAGGGTGGTCATCTTGGTGCCATGGAGGGAAAAGCTTATTGCAGATGGCTCCACTAATGAGCAGCATTGTATCTACCATATATTCATGCTTTCTTTCAGGAGCTGTTTGCAACAGATGCTGCTCCGGGAGCACCCCAAGAAAAGAATGAGCCGCAGAGAGGCAATTACACACCAGAACTGCAGGAGTTGCAGCTGAGGTAAAGAAAGCCTGAGAAAACAGGGGTGAGGATGTTAGTCCTGATGGAGGTCTTTAGGCTACTGATGAGCCTATTTCTGTTACTCTGTCAGAGTGTTGGAAAAACTCAGTTCCACACTAGGACCTTGTGGAAGTAGAAGAACTGTTACATGCCCTTGACAGCTGTCATTAGTTATCTCTTTGGATACAACTTAATAAAATGAAGAGATGACATGCAGCAGCAATTCCAGTTGACCATCACCAGCCAAACTAGCATCTTTGATTTGTTGGGCTGGGTCCTCAGTAACTGCTTAAGTACATTAGTGGTCCTGGTCTCAAGGCTGTTAGCCTGAGTGTGTCTGGAATCAAGACCTAGCACATGACTCCTTGTAACCTTCTGGAACAAAGATCTAGCACGTGATTCCTCATACCCTTTCAAAATAATTGTCAGAAGGTGGGGCCATGAATGACAGAGCCAAGGAACTCCTTCCTGATGTGACACAGAGGCTTCAAGAGATTTATCTTCTCTTTATTAGTAAGAGATGACTTATTATTAAATATTAATAAAAGATGACTAAGTCTTCTATGTAATGTGGAAGAGAATTGGAGTCTGTTCATGTACTGCATCAGTGAATACAACAGAAACAGAATAGTCCGTGAATTAGCCCTTTTCTGACACATACTTGGTTATTTTCTGACAGGTTGTCTGAAACGGAACACTTACATAGCAACACAAAGCAGGATCTGAGGTATTTAGAGGAGCAACTGGAAGAAGAACGAGACCGGCGTCTTGCTGTAGAGGAGGCGCTGGCTGCTGCACAGGATCAGATCAGGAGGTGAGGGAGCTTGAGCAAACAGGCAGTATCAGCATAAAAGTATGGTGATCCTAGCTCTGTGTTCACCTGCACTTCATTACATCCTTCTGTCAAATGTCACTGGGGGCACAGCAACAACTATACCATGTGTGTCACAGAATGGCTGAGGTTGGAAGGGACCTCTGGAGGTCATCTGGTCCAATGCCCCTGCTCAAGCAGGGCTACGTACAGCCAGTTGCCCAGGACCATGTCCAGATGGCTTTTGAATTTCTCCAAGGCTGAAGACTTCACAACCTCTCTGGGCAACCTGTGCTGGTGCTCCAACACTCTTACAGTAAGAGTTTCCTGATGTTCAGGCTATCTATCCTTCAGTTGTAGACAAAGATAGAATGAGACAACAACTAGACATTAAGACAAATTCTGACTAGAAATGAGATGCCAGCTTTCTCAATGAGTTAAATTAACTACTAGAAAATATAATTTGGAGACTGGGAATTGGGTGAAGGCAGAAGGGGAGTTTCCATACTTCCAGGGGATTTGTCTCTTCAATAAGCATCTCTCTGTCATGGGCAAAACAGTCTTGACTTGAAGAATGTCACTCAATTTTAATGTATTGCCAATTAACAAACTTCTACTTTATTTGGGTATTAAGAAACAATTAAACACTTAGGGAAAACACTTCCCACTGCCTTTCCCAGGCTCAGCTTCAGTCCAGACACCTCTCCTCCCTTGTTGCTAGTATCCAGTCCTATTGTTTGCACAGCATGTTACAGTCAGTCCCTTTGATGAGGCAAAGGGCAATGTAGGAGACTGGGGTCAGTATGTAGTTATTTCTCTCTGCTGCTCCTTGTTTCTTGCTCATTTCCTCCTTCCCGTAGCAGCTACCACCCTTTGTTAAATATGTTTGAGCAGAGGCACAATATCCTCCTCTGATTGTGGTTTTGGCAGACAGTGAGGAATTGCTGCTGGAAAGCAGCTCTGCAGAGAGAGACCTTGGAGTCCTGGCAGAAGACAAATTGACCGTGAGGAAGCAATGTGCCCTTGTGGCCAAGAAGGCCAGTGGTCTTTTGGGGCACATTAAAAAAAGAATGTGGCCACCAGCTGGAGAGAGGTCATCCTCCTCCTCTGCTCTGCCCTGGTGAGGCCACATCTGGAGGCCTGTGTCCAGTTCTGGGCTCCTCGGTCAAGGAGGACAGGGAACTGCTGGAGAGAGTCCAGCGGAGGCTATGAAGATGATCAAGGGATGGCGCATCTCTCTTATGAGGAAAGGCTGAGAGTCCTGGGGCTGTTCAGCCTGGAGAAGAGAAGACTGAGAGGGGATCTCACCGATGCTCATCAATAGTTAAGGGTGGGAGTCAAGAGGATGGGGTCAGACTCTTCTCAGTGGTGCCTGGTGACAGGACAAGGGCCAATGGGCACAAGCTGGAACACGGGAAATTCCATCTCAACATGAGGAAAAACTTTACTGCGAGGGTGCCAGAGCACTGGCACAGGCTGCACAGAGAGGCTGTGGAGTCTCCTTCTCTGGAGATATCCAAACCCGCCTGAATGCGTTCCTGTCCAGCCTGCCCTGGGTGACCCTGCTTTGTCAGGGGGGTTGGACTAGGTGATCTCCAGAGGGTCCCTTCCAACCCCTATTCTGTGATCATTCATTGCCAGCCAGCTGGAACCCATTGTGACTGGTACAGGGCATTTCATGGCCTCCTGACACGCAGCTCTCCCTTGCAACTCCCTGTTACCAAAACCTTGCTATTTATACCCACTGCGCTGTGTCTTTCAGGTTACTTGACAGATGTCCTTATAGTCAGGAGAGAAAAGGAGGCTGACCTAGACTAGATGTGAGGATTAGGATGCAGTGAGTCGCGTGTCAGAAATGCCTGTTTCTCCTCATTGACTATAAAAGTGGGTTTTATGACATAACTTTATTCTAGGCATTCGTGGTGTGCATTTTCTGGTAGTTAAAATAAACCTCACTATTGGAGTCTTTTACATGAAAACATTGGCTTTCTTCTCACACGCATGCTGATTCAGCCAAAAACTAATGGTCTGTATGGAAGGGTTCTGGATGGAGCTCCTGGTAATTGCTATACCACTCAGACAACTGTAGCCCCTTCTGTAGCATTAAAGTCTATGGAAGCCTCCTGTAACTGATTTCATTTCACTAACTAATGATAGCCCAAAGATTTGACAGTACTATTCCCGTATTTCATCCTTTAACAATATCTTATCAATCTTGAATATCCGTCACTAGAAAATACTTAGGAAGAACCAGTACTATTGAGACTGGAGCTGGCTTCCGGAATAATTTCATAGAATTTAAAATATACACTTAAATCATTTGCCCTGGCTTCTCTCTATGAAATTTCACTTGAAAGCCCCCGTTAACACAAAGACCTAGGTTAAGTTAAAGAGTTATAAATTCCTGAAAGACAAAAGGAAAAAAACCAGCACCAAAAAAGTCCTGAGTTTTGAAGTGACAGGATATAAATTAGGAAAGGACTCCACTGCCAGCAGCCAAATTGTTCTCTCTACTGGAGAGGAATGGTAATCTGCACATCATGCAATACAGAAGTTATAGTTTTCTCTGTGACTGCGGGTGCAGGAAGTGGCTGGCATTGAGCAAGTCTAATTTGTACAGAGAGCACAATATGCCTGCACTGTAACAGTTTCATCAGCCTCCTCCTGGTGGTGGAAGGAGGATGACTGCTAGTTGGATCACACAGTCCTCCTGCTCAGCTTGAGCTCAGGAGGCACCACCTTTGTACAAATGAAACCAGTTCTTGTCAAGTGAGGCCATAGCTTGTTTGCAGTGGTTCATTACTTTTTGCAGAAATACGTCCTTTCCTAAGCTTGTCTACAGTGTTGGGTTCGGGGCATCATAAGAAACTGAATTTAATTTCATTTTTTTTGTGACAGGTTGCAGTCAAGTGAGTGGAAGTCTTCCTTAAATGCTAGCATTGATATGACTCCAGGTCACGAGCATTCCTTGCTGATTGACTCCATGGATAATAATTTCAGCAAAGTAAGAATTTACATTCATAGCTGTCAAAGATATGAGCCCTGGCTGGTACAAGAAAATGTGAACTGAAAACTGTGAGCCTATAGGAGCTAAATCCTTCTGTAGGCATGTTTAAATCTGTTCGTGTCTGTCTGGGTTTCTGCTCTTGTCTTGCTGTTTTCCATGCCAGAAGCCACATATTGTTCTGATCGCAGCCATGCTACAGTCTGCATAAGCAGACTAAATTTCAGAGGTCACTACAACTGTAGACCAGCATTGTTTGTGCCTAAAAGGTGGTCCCAGGTTCCTTGTGGAATATTCAAGGCCTCAGTGGGGAGCAAACAAGCAAAGCCTATGCAAACAAGGTGTAATCTCATGCATAAGAAGTGTATGTGTTACTGAACCTAGCATCTGCAATGTCTGGAGAGTCTGCCCTTTTGTTTAGTAACCACTTCAGTTTTTCCCTACTCCTTGTCTTTCAAACGTGCATCAGTCAGGCTGGAAGTTACTTTTTCACTGTACTGAAGGACAGCCTGGCAGTCACCTGTCCTGTTTTGCTAACCATGAAGCCCTGATGAAGAGTTTGCTCTCTGGTCTCTTCAAGACTTGGGGGTGGTGCTCTCAAGAGCAGCATGAGCAGAATTACGGCAAGAGCCATAACCAGATGCTGCTCTGTGCTCACGCTTGGGGTTTGTTACTAGAATAGACAGTTTTTTCTTTCTATTGGAAGTTTTCTAGTAGATGTTACATTGTCTGAGAACTCCTGGAAAAGCCCCTGTAGAGTAAGGTCACTCTACAGCAGCTTGTTCAACAGCTTCAGAAGTCCTTTCAGCTGCAAGGGTGAAAGAATGCAACAAATAAATAATAATTTTCTTCTTCTAGGATAGAGATTTAGTAAGGATTCCTGGTAGCTCAAGGCTCTAGCAGAAAAGTACTATTGATCCATTTGTTTATATTTCACTTGAAGCGGCTGGAAATTTGTAGGGACCAAATGTTAGAGGAAGATGTTCTACATTCTGTTGCTCTTTCTCAAGCAGAATTGGAGAGAACTGGTTCATGAGAAACCTGCAGCGAGTAGGGGAAGGGGAATATTTCACTGAGGATCAGCTCTAGAGGTCGAATCTGACAGTGGAACGAGTTTAGGAAGGTTGATGCTCACTAGCTTAAACTTAACTTCATGGTCAGGAGAGCTCTAGATGAAGGCAGCTGGGGACATATCCATTCCTGGTACTGACTGCTCTCTCTTACTCTTCCAGACTCAGAATATCCTTGGACTGCGACGCCTGTTATGCTCTCTCTTCCGATCCCGGACGCACTTGCCTCTGCTGGTGGCCATGTATCTGCTTGCTGTCCACATCCTGCTTTTCCTGTGTTTTACAGGCCACCTATGAACAGGAATAATAGCCGCCTCTTGAGCCACAGCCCTCTGTGTAATTCCTGGGCCTGCATTCCCTATCAACAGGGTAGCACTTCACCCAGCTGCCTTCTTTTTCCAAATTGGCCCTTAAGGAGCAGCTGCTTCCAGCAACTTGCACCTAGGTTGCTTGCTGGCAAGTACACAGCAGCCAGTGCTGGTGCCTGAGATCTGTTTCACGGACATCTGCCACTCCTTCAGTGTTTTTAAATGAGTGGTATATTTTCTGAGACAGGGTCCTCATGCTACAAGCCTCAAGGACAGCATCTGTACCTGGAGGAAGCACCACTCATTTTGTATAGTATCATGCTGTGGTAGGAATAAGAAAAAAATTCTTGAGTTCCTGTAGTACTTCAGCACTTCTAGGAACTGCAGGATCTTCCCTGCTGAATCAGTGAGTTGGGCTGAGGAAACCCTGTAGCTAGATATAAGAAAAAGAAGCTTCTTCCCTTTCTTCTGTCCCATAGATTTGCTCTGTGGCTCAGTGCTGTTTGACATGCCGTATCCTAAGGAAGTTGTAGACACTTTAAGGAACGTGAATTGAATTTCAAAATCGTGTTTTCTGCTCAGTTGCATCTCCTGTTGAAGGAACAATAGTCTGGACATGCTGAGCATTCCATTTAAAAACAGTCATATGTCTGCCCTGACAAGCTGTAAAATAATGTCAGTAATTTAGTTACTGAAAAGGAATACAAAACAATAAACTTTTTAGCTCTAAGTTAATAACCTTGCTGCTTATAGCATTTGTGCACTTCTCACCATGGAAGGTGCTTGCATACCTCTTGAAATGAGAGCAGCTGTGCTCCTGCATTCTCATCCACTGAACCCTTGTCACAAGATCGAACTTGTACAGGCCGTGTTGAAGAGTTTCATAATGTGGTATGTGGGCCCAAATCAAAGGCAGAAGCTCCAGAAATAAACTGTCCCCCCCTATGCTGAGGAAGGGAATAGAGTTCTGAAAACTTCGGGCATCTATGCTTTAGCAAAAGCCTGTTGTAGAAGGTTAGTGCTGGTCACTGGACTTGTTCGAGAATAAAGCAAACTGGTGCATATAGACTTGATCTTACAGGATATATGTGTTTTCTAAAGAGCTCCTGAATATGTCCTGGAACTGAGACTGCTGTCCTCCAAAGGGAGAATGCTGAATGAGTCAAGTTCCCTGTCAGAGACCAAGTGGTGGTTCTGTTCAGAGTACTTGCCAGAAGGATTGTATTTGCCTCTTGCTAGCGTGTTAACAGCCGCATTTTTCCCATGGGAAAAAGGTAGTTCTTTTGATATTGCTGGTAAACTAAGATTCTGTAGCAGTGAACAAAGCCTGTTTGAGGATGGATTGATTTTATCATGGTAGCTAAAAATAACTGGCAGGTCCATAACATTGGCACTATATATCCATTTGTGCACTACCCTTGATGATCTGTGTGGACTTTCTCAACTATATAAAATTCAGTGACCAAATACTTTGCCTCTAGCTTCCTGGGGGATGTGCTCCTGTACATAGAATAAAGATTATTTTTCAAATGGAATTTATATAATGTTGTAATGTAAATGTCAGATCTCTCCAGGGTACGGTGCTCTGTGTCATACCTTTTACAGGACCACCATGGGACAGTGGGTCACCTTTGTATACGCTTCCTTGTATGTTGATTGCATACGCTCTATTTCTTCATATTATTTGAATGCCTGTGGAGTCACCTCTCTCAGCCTTTTTCAGCTTTTGCTGCGATGACAAAAGAGGAAATAGCACTTTAATAGTGAGTGAAAGCAATTCCAATAAAACAAGATCTGCTTAGGTTTACTTTTCTTTGCATTTAGGCACATTTGAGTGAATACTGCACCCTGTTAGAGTTGTGCAACCCCAGGAAAGACAAAGGAGTTAGCAACAGCAAGCTGGAAACACGTTACTAACATGGATGAGACTAGTTACAACATCCTGTCCTCTTCCAACTTGCTGGAGTGAAAGACAGGTGCCTCTGTCCATATTCACTACTACAATCCACCACCACCATTGTAACAAAAGCTAGTAATGGGGTGTTATTAGACCACAGGTAATGTTTCCATTGTATTTAATAGGAGCAAGAATTATAAACAAAGTATGTTTCCTCAAAGCCCATGATGCAAGTTTTCCTGAACTGAAATAAGTCAAGTTTTTATCCACCCAAGGGTACTTGAAGGAGCCGGCGGAAGTGCTCACCAGGGCACTTTGCATCATTTATGAGCAGTCCTGGATAACCGGGGAGGTCCCGGCTGACTGGAGGTTGGCAAATGTGACACCCATCCACAAGAAGGGCCGGAAGGAGGATCCAGGGAACTACAGGCCAGTCAGTCTGACCTCGGTGCCTGGGAAGGTCATGGAACAGCTCATCCTCGGTGCCATGACACGGCACATGCAGGAGAACAGGGGGATCAGGCCCAGTCAGCACGGGTTCGTGAAAGGCAGGTCATGTCTGTCAAACCTGATCTCCTTCTATCCTAAGGTGACCCACTTAGTGGATGAGGGGAAAGCTGTGGATGTTACCTACCTGGATTTTTGCAAAGCTTTTGACACTGTTTCCCACAGCATTCTCCTGGAGAAACTGGCTGCTCATGGCCTGGAC
>VXBO01010730.1:137446-158155 GCA_013400135.1 Rhinoptilus africanus | reverse complement strand
CCTGACAGGGACCGGGGATGGGGAAAGGGGGAGAGCTGGGCTCGGCCGCCTCCCTACCTGTGGGTCGCGGCTCATCGCGGAGCCCCCCGGGGCTGGCCGGCCTCTCCGCCGCGGGGCNGGTGTTTGAAAACTGGAGTACGGTTCTTCTGTTTCACAATTTCTTCTAAGCTGTTACAGCTTTGCCGTGTATACTCCAGAGCCCGGGCTCAAAGACTGCGCTTTCTGGACTCTTTACCTACAATCTAAATATATACTTTATATTATATATTTATACAGGCATGTATTTTAGCTTTATATAAATGTAAACCTGCCTGTGCTACCAGCAGCACATCTCTTGTCCATTGTTCATCTTGCCAACGTCAGGACAAACAGTTTGTGTAGATTTGTTTTCCTTCTTAGCCTTTAAGTGACATCCATAAATACAGGGACCTTACCTGGGACAGTGAGACCTCAAAACCAGTTGTTGTGGAATCACTACAGCACAGCGTGCATTCTGGATGCAATTGCAGATTCTTGTAGGTATCCAAAACAAGAAGAGTCTGTAGTGGAGTAAAGCTGAGATTCTTCAAAAACCAGAGCCAACAAAATATCCACCTTTGTACAGAAGACTGGTTTTAAAACGTCTTTTATTTCAATGGTTCTGGAAAACTTTGCTCCAGATATTGCCTAAAGGATCACCACGTTGGGTAAAACTAGGGTATAATTTGAATGGATGTGCTTATCCTTTAGGACATGTCTACGGTGTTGGTGCAGATGAAAAGAGTGAAATGGTAAATGTGAGAGTTAATTTCAGGCAGTTGGGTTAAATCTGTTCTGTGGACACCCATTCAGAATGGAAGTGGCTTTAATTTAGTTTGCCTTAATGAATATTTTCTGTTGGTAAACCCTAAGGCTACAATTAATCATAAAAAAGGCATGGATCTGTATGTATGCTCATGAAATGGATGACTGATTAATATGGCAAGCAATTTAATCTTAGATTATTAAATCAGATGTGACCTAGCTCACTTGGGTTGGAGCAGTGGTGCTTTCAGAAATCTGGAATGTGTTTTTCGTATGGTTTGTTGCCATACTTAATATCTTCAGGACTGGACAACTTATTGTGCAACACTGCTGACTAACCTGCTTTGAAAGAAAATCTGGAAGTAGCAGAGAAAATACCTATTTTTTTCCAAAGAAGATATAAAACTTTATTTATTTTTTTTCCAATTGAATGCCTTTGCTGTGTACATGAAAGCTTCCATTTTTTATTCTTTAACAACAACAAAGTCTATTCAAATTACATGTGAAGTTACTGCTGTCTCAGGGCCTGAACTTACTACAACTTATTAAAATAACTCATATTTCATAAACCACAAACATGACCCACAGAAATCATTGGTCAGCACTTCTTGGTATGCTAAATCAGCACTAGTTTCTTCTGGGACATATACTCCCCTCCTCCCCCCAGTTTATTTATTTGGCCCCTTCACTGTTGGGAAACCAGGAGTTGAGGAAAAAAACAAGTTTTCCTTGTTTTCTGTCTTGGAAAACAAATTAAATTGAGATGAGAGCTGTTGGTTCTTAAACTTCTGTAGGAAATGAGAAGCAAAAGCTGTTAGTTCAGATTACGGCGTATAATTGCAAGAGTTGTGCTGATAAATTCACTTTTGTGTTACAGATATAGAATGTATGGATTATTTTTATATTCCTAATAAAGTTATGAGAGGAAGTGAACTAACAAAATCTAGTTCGGTACCGACCTCTATTTGGGTCTCTGATCATCTCTGCTGCAAATATATTGTCTTGCTCTTCCATGACACCTTCAGCTGTTCCCTTTGACACGTTTTTGTAATACCTCTGGCACCTCTTGCACACCTTTTTTATGTGGTGGGGGTGGTGGCCAAACACAGAAGGCTGTGGAGCCTGTTTTTGTGGAGATGCTCAAAACCCAACTGATGCAGTGCCTTCCTTAAGGGTTTTTTCTCCTCCTCTGTCTCTATTCCCACGTTGCTGGTCGACCTTCTTGGCCTGCCCGCTGGGCAAGAGAAAGGGTATTTTCTTGGTGGTGATGTGCTGCTGCAGCTGCCACACCAAAGGGTGGATGAAGAAGCCTGGAGAGCGAAGGATTCTTCCATACTTTGGCTTCCTATTTCCATAGCCTGTGGGAATTTCATTTTGTTGATGCCTCTGCCTAACTGTTGAGTTGAAACAAGGTAATACCTCCAGGAGATGCTGGAGGAGAGGCAGGACAGCTGGGTGGCGTGAGAACTTAAGACCAGTTGCCTAGGCAACAAGGGTAGCATTTTTTTTTGTGCAGGTGAATTTCCAAAACTTCCCTGCAAAGTCAGCTTGAAACAAATGAATAATTGAGAAGGATGGTTGCTTTGTAAGAAGTAAGTTCACGGACCATATTCTGACTTAAAAATGTAAAAAAATCTAAAGGCAGTGTGACTGTGTGAAGAGAAATAGAGGTGAGAGTTCCATTTCTCATAAAACCGTCAAAATTACCTTTACTTTGGAAGTAACAAACATAGTCAAAGCAAGATTTAAATTTGTGATTTAACTAAAGTTTCAAGCATGGTAATTTAAGGACAATTTCAGTAAGTTTCACATGAGGTTAATTTGTAAACAAGCAGACATGTTTACATCTGCCTTGTACCATTTTTGATTGATTTTTGTGTAATTGCTTGTGCAAAAGCCTTCAGTATTTTCTAGTATGAAATATATCCATTGTATATTGAATAAATTGTGGAATCATTTTGTAGGCTCTAGAAGTTAATTGAAAGAAGAATTGGTACAACACTAGGAAGTCAGGTAAAAATGCTAGCTTTATGACAAATTAAAAAGGTATTTTAGCGTGCATTAGCTTATGAGTTTTGAGACAGCATGAAGTAAATACAGTTTATTCTGCATGGGTAATGTAGATAGGTATTTAGTGATGTTCCTAGTTTTTCTGAAAAGAAAGTCTGTTTTGGACAAACTTCTGTGAATAATTCTCAGTGCTCTGCTGGCTCCTGCTGCGTACACTGTTTTTTGTAAACAACAATTTTGCTTTGAAAAGCAGCTGGCGCACGTTTATTCCTTTAGTGACTTGAATATTGTGTTTGTACTAGAAATGTCATCTGTTTCACACAAAGTTGATTTTATTGCAGCAGTGTGTGCTGACCTTTCACAGTTCAATAGAATATGGGCATCTTGTGTACTGAACTGCTGCAGTGCATACAGTAGATGAGGATAAACAAAGTGCCGTTCTGGAGCCATTTGTAAACGAGTAAAGCATTTTCTTGGTAAACTTCAAGGCTAGGAGTTATAGCTGATAATTAATAAATAGAAAGTTTACTTAAGTGAGTATCCTTTTGTCAGGGTTTTAAGTTACATAGTCAATATGATGGAATTTATATATTTTCCAGAGGTTCTTGCTTGTGGGGAATGACAGGCTTTTTAGAGCTAAGTTTTTTACGCATTAAATCTCAGGATTGGTGCAGGACAATAGGGTGGCAGACAGGGGTGGTTGGATTTGTTTGCAGTTGCAGGTGTGTCTGCTGTGCCGTGTCTCCCGTGCCTGTTCCAAAGGTATCCTGCACGCTTGCCTAAACGAAGCGGAGCAGCAGCACAGTTAAATCAAAGCTGGTTGGTTTTAACTTCAGGCAAAAGAGTTCCCGAATTGCCTTGCAAATGATGGGTGCGTGTGGTGAGGGTGTAAGTGACTCTGCCTTGGTTTCCTAGCACTCATCGGAAAATCTGCAAACAGGACCTGTATCTCCAGCTCTTCTGATATAAACCCCTTTTTATGATGTTGTTGTTGTTCTCGGTTTCGTTGCTCTGTGGGATCATTTCTCTTGCTGTGTTGTGGCTCTGCAGATGTTGGGTTGATTACGGTAGCGCTGCCGGTTTTCTCTTACTTCTGCGTTATATGGCTTCATTTCAGATATCAGCTGATGTTGCATGCTTGCTATTGGTTTGACCCTTAAATACTTCATTTCTGACAGTCAAACAGCTGACAAAAGGGTGTTAATTAATATTGCATTCCAATTGAAATACGTAGTATCGGTTAAGAGCAGTTGAGACATCTTGTGTATTTTTAGTTCACAAGCCAGAGGGAGGTTGCTTCACTAACTTGCAGCTGGGTGTGGCGTGGGGTTAACCATATTAATTAAAGCTGGCTCAGAGGTTTAGCCTTTAAAAAATGGCTGAGAGCCCCCATTACAGCCTTCTGTTACATAGATTTTTCAACCTAGAGTCTTGAAAATGAGTGTTTTAGGAACACCTAGCTGGAAAGACTAGCAAGAGATGCAAGGGAGCAGAAAGATGTCTTTAATGCCTTTGTAGGGCTAACATTTAGATATATATTGAGAAACTTTAGATATATATTGAGATTTAGATATATTTAGATATATATTGAGAAACTTTAATATAAGACTAATCTTCCTTTTTATTTTTCTCTAGTGTCTTATTTTGCTAGTCATTTACTTCCAGTGTATGCTCCTCTCAACTCTATCAGTTAGCATTAGTGCTGGGTTTTGCATATTCCACTTTCTTGTTCCATTCTCAAACACTTTTTTCAAGCAGTATTTGCTCAAAGCCTGGTCATGCTTTCAGGGTTTTCTGGAGTGGTTTTTTTTCTATTAGGGTACCACAAAAGGTGCTGCACTCTGCTGTCTTCCTACCTGTGTGAGAGATGTATATCGCCCCCGCTGTGACCCCTTGTTGCACAAACAAGTAAATGATCGTTCTTTTTGCTTTATTCTGTAATTTTCCCTGCGTAGAAGCAACTACATGTGAGATTTTACATATGAGTTTCTTGGTGAAACTGAAGGAAGCATAGTGAAACAGGTGAAGGTACATGTACTCCCTTGTGTTTGCACAGAATTGCTGCAGCAATGTAGAAACGCAGAGGAATAGTCCTGCAGAGTACTAGAGCGAAAGTAGGGAGGACCGTTGGACCGGAAGCTCCAATCGTGGCGATATTGCTGGAAGAAAAAATATGAGTTAATAGTATTTTAAACTTTTTTTAAAAAAATCCTAATTTATTGCTACCCAAAAAATGCTAGTTACGTTATTCCCAAATGATTACCATAGAAAGTACAATATTTTAATAAATTTCTTGTAAAAGAAGAAGCAAGGTGGACTTTAGTGCCTGCCACTTACTGTGGAGATGAAAGAGCCTGTAATTACCTCTCTAGCTTCCAGTTGGAAAGGTGTATTTTGATGCACAGTGACACTTGGGTGGGGTTTTTTTAACTTTGTTTTAGAAACTGTGATCTAAGTTTCACTGACAGTTGATCATGTTTATGATGTAGGATGTGACTCCAGCTTCAGATTCTAGAAAACCTTTTTTAGAATTCCAGAAGTTCAGAATTTACCTAGCAGTTGCTAATTCCAAGATTACTGCCAGGTAAATATTTTCCTTATTTTGATAATTTCTGATAGAATTTTAATTCCCTCAGGTCTAATCTGTTTCATAATCCCATTAAAATAATTTTTTTATCTGTTCTTTATTTGTGCACCTCTTGTTGTAATTTTAAGGTTTTGTTGTAAAACTCGTGTATTAAGTATAGCAAATGTGTCTAAACTCGCTACTTTTGAATTTATGTGAGAGCTGTGTATATTTCTCCATATAGACACATGGTACTGGGACCACTGTGTGCAAATAAGGAACGTTTTTGATTATGGCAGCACTTTGAAACTTAAGGCAAGTTAAAGATACATGGTGATTGTTCGGTTTTCCTAGAATGAGGGGAAAAATGCAACAGTAACTGTGCAAGCTAAGTGATGTCCTGCTTTTTCAGAGCTTTATTTTCCCTCCCTATCTCCCTCTCCTCAATACCAATCTGTAGGCATGAGCAGGCAGAAACTTGTTAGTGGTGTTGAAGACGGGAGGATACTGGTTTCCCTTGCACCTAACTAGAAAGCTAAGCAATTTCAGCCCTCTCCAAGTCAAGCTGCTGGCTAAGAAGCATGAATTTCTTCTAGCTAAACAACATTTCTATCTCTGATCACCAGTCTAACAGTTTTGAATTCTCATATTGTGACGGTTTTTATCTTTACATGGAAACATGGGAAAAACCACACCTAGAGTTCAGGTGCTGGGGATGGTTATTCCAGGATGGTTGGAGTCGAAGGGATGCGTTTGCAGAATTGGGCCAGAAGGGGTTCATTGGAGGATGGCACATGTGCAGCTGTGAGAGAATGTAGCAAAGGAGCTTCCAGCGTGTGTCGCAGCCAAAAGAAACAACAAAGTGTGTGAGCCTCTAATTTTATGCTGACATTTAACAAAAAATAAACCGTATTCTGAATTACATCATTCATCTGTGTTAAATGCTTTAGAAGCAAGTATAAAGCTTAGACAGGCAATAACAGCCTGCTGAAACAAAGTGTTGGTGTCAGAGGGATACACTGGATTGATTTCAGATGAAAGTGAGTTCCAGAGCTTACTCTTAAATTTCTCAAACCTTTTAAGTTGACTGTGTAACTTGTTCACTGGCAATGGAGAGGTTATAAAAAGAGAGCCAGCTGATGTTGCAATCTAAGCGCTGGCCATAGAGTGGAAAGACTCCCCTTTGGCATGTCCACTGGTGCTATTTTTACCCATTCCAGTAAGATCTGCCCTTGTGATGTTAAATTATGGGACAGTACCTGGAATTATTTTGTTTTACAAAAGCACTGTATGCTCTGAAGAAAATTTTTGATAAAATTGTCAGGCAGATTGTGACTAAAATTGTCTTAGGTTTGAATATTTTTTTTCCTCTATCACCACAAATAAAGCCACTCTAATTGTAAGAGGTTCTTTCACTTTTGTTTGCATATTTTATGTTTGTCAGAGTTTTTTTTTAAATTTTGGGTTCCTTTGTATATTGATTGTTTTGTCTTTCTCAGTTTAAATAGACAATGTGATTTTTAAAGACCGGGAATTAATGGTGTAGCCCAGGAATAGGTGTAGTAGGAGGCTTTTGTCGTAACTTCTAAAAAGCCTGGCTGATTTTGATTAAATTTTAAGTTGATGGCTCCTTCACACAATAGAAAATGAATTTAATTTATTAAATATGAATTTAATTAATTTTTCTGGGAATAGATTTTCAGCATTGCCAGTGACAAAGTGCCATATCTACCAAACTCATTGTATTGAAAGGAGGAGGAAACAGCAAGAATGCCGTAAGAGTCTTAACACTGGCGTTCAGTTGTAGGAGTATGACATACAGGGTACCACATATGCAGATGTGTGACAGCACCAAAATGTCTAACTTTTGTGATTATTTAATCTTAAATACACTATTGTCCAGGCATATTTTCTAAAACCTCCAGCATCTAGTTCTAAAGTGACTTGACAACACTGAAACACAAACCTGTTGTTTTAAAACTGTTCTCAAACTCTTGTCCTGGCTAATTGTGCAATTTGGTGTATAATTGTAGCAGAATTTTTAACTTTTCAGAAGCAGAGGTTTGGCACTGAAGTGTGATCAGGGATGAACTCGTGGGAGGTCAGCGTTCCCCCTGCAGAGCACCTGCTTCCCTTGCTCCTTCTCTGGTGCTGGGCAGTGTCTCAGGTGGAAATCCTGCAAGCAGGCAAACTTCCTCCAGCGCAGAGTCGTTTTCTTCTCCCTTGGCTTTGCCATTGTCTTAGGTGAACAATTCTACTGCGCAGGTTTCATTGAGGCTCACATCTGCAGTAACAGCTGGTATTTTTGTCTACTCTTTTGCCTCTTAGACCCTCCTTGTTGCCAGTGCTGTCAGCAACTGTTCTTACTGATTTTTGGTTTTCATATATCTCTTATCTGTGAAAAAAAACCCCAACAACGTGATTTTTACTCCCTTACAGCTATTACTTTGTTTGCAGGCAGAAATGTTGTACCTGCTTCTTCTTTAACTCATCACACTTGTTGTATGCTGTGCCTTCTCTTCTTGATTTGTACGTGAGATTCCTTTTTCTTCTGGCTGATTTTACAATAAAAATGCTTTTGGTTTTCAGTCTGTAAAACCTCTACCCCTCCCCATTAGTTTTCTGTGCTCTTTCTCATCTAATGTTTTCTATCATACTGACTGGATTAATTTTCTCAGAGTTTGTCCCATACTCTTTTCAGATCAGTTTTTAGCTTTTGTTTTCCTCAGGAACTGGTCTTTAAAAATCTCTTGACCTCTTAGCTAAATGTGAGGATCATAACTGTATCTTTGCTTTTTATCAGTTTGCTAATTGTCAACCCAGCTACTTTTAAAAAACGCAATCCCAACACGTCCCCCTCACGCCCCCTTGCCTACGTCAGTTGCTGTGAGGATGTCTTTCTCTGGCCCTCTGCTTGTTCTTATGGTGTTTTTGATCTTCCCTGCTTTTCTCTGCTTCTGGCCCCCACATATCTTCTGGTCTCATCGCTTTCCACACCTTGTGCCTCAGTAATGTCATCTGTTAAAAATAAACAAACAAACAGCCCCTCCTCCCCCTTGATTTGGTGTGTATTATTTCCTAAATATATCATTATTGCTGACTGGTTGTCTTCCATTAGAACTAAAGTTCTCAGCTTTCTCCAGTGTGAGAAAGACAGTATTCCTTCCTCCATTCCTTCTCCCCAGTCTCCCTGCCATTTTCTTCCACGATGGAAACCATATTCACAGTATTTTGTATGTCACATTCCTAAATGTTTGCTGTAGAGAGGTACACAAGTTAGTGAGCAGGGTAAGTGTACAGTTCAGACTGTAAGTAGGTTTTAATTTTAAAATTACTAAGTGGCTCAAGATGGAGATCCCAAAGCCGCCTTCTGATTTCTTGATAGTCTTTGGGAGTTTGCTGTCTTGGGTAAAATCATTGCAGCTTTTTTTGGAGTTTGTTTCTTTGTTTTTTCCTACCTGCTCTATCCAGGAGAGTGGATACTTCTAACCAAATGGGAGCTAGCAATGCAAGACCTCTTCTTGGATTTTTTTACGTGTACTTTCTTGTGTTTTGTATAAAGAAAGAGGTGAGGAATCTGGGACTGTTCAGCCTGGAGAAGAGAAAGCTGTGTGGGGGATCCTGTCAGTGTGTATAGGAACACTGATGGGAGGGAATGAAGAGGACACCAGACTCTTCTCACTCCTGCCCAGTGACAGCACGAGAGGCAGTGTGCACAAATTAAAACACATGAATCTCCATCTGATCATGAGAAAACCCTTTTTTTTGTGGTGGGGGTGGTGGTCGAACACTGGAGCAGGTCACGCAGAAAGGCCATGGAGCCTGTTTTTGTGGAGATGCTCAAAACCCAACTGATGTGGTGCTGGGCAGCCCTTGAGCAGGGGGCTTGAGCTAAATCATCTCAAGAGGGCCTTTCTAGCCTCCAGGACTCTCTGTGTTGCATCTTTGCCTTCTCTAATCATCTCTGCATAGGATTGCTTTAGGAATTGCTAATTGGGATGAGAACTGTGGGTAAGAAAGCATTTTACCATTTACTATCTAGTGAATATTTTTGTATATTTGACTCATGCTTCTTTCTTCAACTAATCTGAGCTTCCATTTTTTTTTAATCAAGACTTCTTAAGCTTCCCTAGGAATTCTTCCTCTTGCACTTAATGCTTATATGGAAGATACAGGTAGCCTTCAGAGGCTTAGCTTCATATTACTTTTGTTTGTTTGCTTTGGATCCAAGATTTGTCATTACATGTGTGAGTCAGCAAGGTGTTTCTACGTACAAGTCAGAAGCTGATGTCTGAGAAGAAAGTATTCAACTCGTACCTAATTTTTACTGTAGTGAATTTTTAGTTGGAAAAGAATTCTGTGATGTTGTTGAATAAGAATGAGATGATGTTGGGCTGGGGTAGTGTTTGATTGTCATGCAGTCTTGCCTTACACAGTGTATCTCATTACACTGAAGTATTACATAAAATAATGAAGGGCTAGAAGGCCCTGAAAACTCCTGACAGGAGAAGGATGATAAATTAACTACTTTTGATGTGGTTTACAAAACAATGTTTTGGTTATTAATTTGGTATGTGGTGCATGTGTATAAGTTTGTCTATTAAAATAGTAAATATCTTCTGTTTTTATGTTACCTTCCACAGATGATGTACTTCATCCTGTTGTCATAGGACTTCATTTGCTCA
This sequence comes from Rhinoptilus africanus, assembly GCA_013400135.1. Taxonomy (NCBI): domain Eukaryota; kingdom Metazoa; phylum Chordata; class Aves; order Charadriiformes; family Glareolidae; genus Rhinoptilus; species Rhinoptilus africanus. Next base: position 148,111 of record VXBO01010730.1, on the reverse strand, counting down.
AAGGAAAACGAAAGGTATAAATAACTTTCTCTGGTTATCTTTCTCGTCCTCCTTACCCTGCCCCATTCTTGCTTCTGAAGGGAGGCTTACCACAACGACCTCTGTGCTCGCATTCCTTCACTGCTACTAAAATTTGTTTTTTGTTTTTTGAAAAACTCCACAAAATTGATGTGATACCTGCAGTTGTTTCAGTGTTTGCTTTATCAGAAGTGTATGTTTAACTTAGGCTCTTACTTTAGTCAGTCTCCATGGATATTTACTTTGCAGGGCGAAAGCCCTTCCTCAGTTTAGAACTTTAGATCTTGATATTTGCTTGTCGTTGCCAAATAGCATTTGCCTTTCCACACAACTACATGTCTGTTGTGAATAATCCAGACCTAATGTAAATCATGTCTGTGACACTGTCGTACAACTGGGGGTCATTTTTTGTGGGTTTTTTCTTTTTTTTTCTTCTTTTCTGAGATTGTGCCTCTGAAACAAAAAGTCTGTTATGGCACTTTGTTAAATAATTAAAAACCCACCCAAACCAGCACTGTAATTTCATGGATGTATTTAGTAAGGTAATGTAAGATAGAATTAAAATGGAGGGTAGTTTTTTTGGAGGCACTCAGGACAGTAATTCTGCTTGTACACGATCTGTAAGTTCTAATTACATTCAGGTTTTATTTGCCATTTTATGCAGACTTTTTTGCAAATACCACAGAAAACAATAAAATAAAGTTAGAGCTGTCCAGGCAGTTTGTAACTAAGATACTGGAGTAGTATCATGTTAGATTTAGTTCATATTGCAGAAATGTATGTTCAGCTATTCCCAGGTGCACTTGATTATAAAATATAAGGGAGAATCATTTGTTTTATTTTCTCACAGAAGAACATGTCAAGGCCCCTTCCAAACCTTTCTTGGTGCTGTTGCCCCTATTCCCTGCCCTCCCACTGATCTGTACGTAGTTTCCATGCCCAGGCTCTTAGAACTGCAGTATTGACCTCCCGGTGGCACTGCTGGTTCTGGCGCAGAGCCTACATTTCATAAACTGAATTTATTAGTTTAAAGCTGCCCTGAGTGAAAGCAGAGAACACCTAATTCTTGAATTGGCTGGATCGCTGCATCCTAGTCTGTCTAACTGTACAGATAATCTAGCATTGTCTGGTGTTTTGCAACGGTACTTTCCCAGTTACTGTGGTATGTCTGAGCTGTACAGGTAACTGGCGTAACTAGCAGCTCCCAGTTACGTGAATAACCTCATCTCAGGCTGCGTTCCTTTTCAGCAAAACTGAGGCTGGTTTAAGGAGTGGTATGTTCTCAGTGGGGACGATATCCTCAGCGTTACTTCAGTACTACATGCAGCTGAGGGAGGACAGAGCCAGTAATTCTTTGTGCTGAGATTCTTGGTCACTTTTGTTTAATCCTTGAGAACTTGTGTGGGAAGGGCATTTGGTAAGTTGCTGACATTTGAGTAACTTTTTCGTCCTTGCTGTAAAGTGGATGAGTTCCAGGCGACAGTAAACACAGTCTGGGGCTTTCATCCATATTTGAAACAATTCAAGCACGAGCAAGTTCAGAATGCAAATAGGCACGTGTCTGAGAATGTATGTACAGAAGGACTTGGGGGAGAAAATGCTTGTCCAAAGGGTCTTGTCTGTGTGACACGTAAACTCATAGTCCCAATTCAGCAATGCAAGGTCCGTTTTAAAGATCTGTGTCTCTAAATCTTTCTTTGGAGGGTTCTGCTGTGAAGAATTTAACGTTATGGTGAAGAAACAAGTTTAAGCTTGACAGGAGTATCGTATTAGGTGATTCTGATACAATCAGGTATAAGACAGCAGTGTTCAGTATGCTTTTTATTTCTAGTAATGCACTTGAATTTACCAAATTGGAAAATGAGGACGTGTTAATATCACTGCAGCTTTAATAGTCTTCATAATGGTAAGAAAACACATTTAAAACATTGAGTGACCACCTCTCAATATTTATCAATTTTGGTTGTAAGATAAAAATTATAAATTACTATACTAAAAAAAGTGAAGGTTTTACTCTGTGACATAGAGTTTTGGTGCTTTATTAGCAAAACTTGTAAAAAAGGTATGTGCAAAACTTGTGTACTTTCCTTGCTTGCCTTTTCCTTTCATAGCTGTTTTAATAGCAACTTCATAAACTTTGTTGTGAATCTATATAAACTCAGCAGCAGTACTTAACCAAAATTCTAAAAAGTTCTGATTGAGTGGTTGAAAATACCTGGGATTGCTTTGGGAAAGGGAAGGATTTGGATTCTCTGTCCCTTTGTGCTCTTTTAGATACAAGCAGAGTGTTCAGTGCTGATGTTTCTCTAATGAAGGGGTTCAGGTTTTGTAAGGAAACTTACAGAGCTCCACGCTTGAACTTGATAGAAATTTTCTTGTGGAAAGAGATGGGTGACTGACACGGGAATGATCTGTGTGGAAAGGGCCAACCAAACAGATCTTCCTAAAAACTGGCTAGGAAAAGTAGCCTGGAGCCATTCTAATCAGCAGAGGAGAGCAGACACAGAGGGGCCAAAGGCGCAGATAGTTTTTGGTGAAAAAACACCTATTAACCAGAGCCCAAAGCACAGCCTAATAGAGCCAAGCAGGATGACTCGGTCTACGCTTACTAACCAGCATTTTGCTCTGAAAGTTACTCTTAAATACAAAAAGATGTTAATCTCACAAAGGTTTAATCAGGCTGGAAGTGTGTCAGACAGAGAGTTGTATTGCTTGTGCCCTCCTTGCTGTAGAGCCCAGTTGTTGGAAAACCAATGTTATTTTTTTCCTTAAATACTTCGAAGTTACATTAGCAGCGTAATGGCTGAAGTACTGTCTAAGAAATGAATGGTTCAGAGAAGTGGAGACAAAAATGAGAAGAGATGCTTCCAAGTTCAGAACAATGGAGGCAGAAATTATATGTGTAATCTTTTAGTATTGATTTGGTTTGGGGTTTGTTTTGTGTGTGTGTGTTTCATGCTTTTTTCCCTGAACAGTTAAATTTCCTCTTGTGAATTTTTAGTGGTATTTTGGTGGGTTTTTGAAGTTCTGTTAGGGAGGAGCTTGCTTTTTGACATCAGTCTCTTAAAATGAAGGACATTTGAGGGAAAAACACCAACCCTGTGGATGTATGAGAGATCTGGGTTGTTAGACTGATCCTAACTCATGCACTGCATTTATGTTTACATGAATCACAGCTTTATTTATTAATACAGGAATGGGTTCATATTTATCTGCTACTGCTATGAAAAGCTACTTTTAAAACCTACTGCTATATATCCCAGTAGGTACTTGTTTGGTGTGGGTTTCTTTTTGTTCCCCAGACAACTGGTCACTCATGGAGTAAATCAATAGAGAATTACAAGGGGAATAAGAGAAGCGAGGGGAACAGTTAAATGTATTACTGATCTTTTTGTATCAGAATGAAAATTTTTCTTATAAACAACTTTTAAAACTTATATTGTCTAACAGTAGTGTTCATTTTGAAATGGATTCTGGGTTTTGTTCTGTGGTGTTTTGTCTTTGCATATGTATTTCATTAATTGTGAGCGTGACTATTAATTGTTTGTGTGGATAAAAATGGCAGTGCTGCGTGTGTGTTGGGAGGGAGAACTGTATTTACATTTTCTTTAGAAGCTTTTGGTGTTTGTTTCAGAAACAAAGGAAAGGGCAAGGCACCTAAACTCTGTACTGAGAGGAGTTTAGCTTTAGCTTTGTATCCTGTGAACTTCCAGGCTTCTTCATTACCAGTTCCAGCATTCCTTAGGCAGACAGACTGAAATTTTTAACAGTTCAGACTAAATGCTTTTTGCTAATTATGGAAAAAGTTAATCTAAAGTATCTTTCTGATGTGAGTGAATGGCAAGAGTGTGTGATCTGAGTGGATACGAGTGAATGATCTCTAGGAACTTGTTACTGTCAGATGTGCACATGGCATAGCTGTTCTTTGCATTTGGTTTTAATGCTTGTTCAGAATGACTAATTATCTGTGATCCGTGCAAAGAGTACTAATGAAAAGTGCCATCTTGGTCGCAGTGGGCAGTATACCTGTGGGAGGTGGAGGAATAGGACGAGATTTTTTTTTCTGACCATATTGAGTGTTTAACATGAAACGAATCAGTATCGGTTTCCTAACAGTACTGGATCTACAAGGGGACTGATATATTCATGCTTTGATATCTTAAAATATTCTTTGAATGCTGCTGTTGCAGTTCTTCAGTTGTAGACAGGCTGTTCAAAGTCCTGTTCATGGTGAGCGTGACTATTAATTGTAAAAATTTTAAAAACTTTAGAAAGATGTATGAAAACATTCATCTGGCAATCAATCGTTTGAGCGTGGCATAAACATAAATTTAATATCTGGTAATTATGTTTCAGAAACATGCTTGTAACTCATTTAAAGGAGAAAAGCTAGATTTTCTGGAATAGACAAACTACGAATTATGTGTTTATGAAGGCATCACTGTAAAATCGTTCTTCCTTTATTTTAAATTTAATTTCTCTTTAGAACAGAAGGTGGCCCGAAGGTGGACCCACTAACCTGTGTCCTGTGAGATAGTCTGTCCATTGTCTTCTGCTGTTGTGTTTGGTTCTGTGTTCAGTGTACAAGCTAGAAATCATGTATGTATGTGCAATATTATGTTGTATGATTATTATTTTTTTTGTCAGTTCAAAGCTGATCATGTAGTTGCCATGCTAATTCTCTTGCCTCATATCTATGTATGCAGTGAGCTGTTTGAGTTCCAAGTGGATGTTTTTTGTATATGTTCATATAATTTTTTAAGCTAGTTCTCTTTACACTAGAGGGCAGGGGAAAAGTGTAATTCATTTGTAAATTACTTCTTAAGAAGCAGGTTTTATACTGTCTCTGACCTTCCATAATTGTGGTAATTTGTAATAAGAACAGCGAGTAGGTTTGGGCAGTGAACGTGTCCAGTGGTGGCCCACACAGCATCAGAATTGAAGTATGCTTAACTAGATTCTTCTTGGCCTGAGTGAAGAGCTATTTCTGAGGACCTGGAGCCTCCTGTCATCCCACCTGAGGGTTGCCTCTGAATAGCTGCAAAAGTCAGCAGCAGGACAATTGATTACTCCTGTTTCTTCAGCAAGCTCCACCTTACCAACTGCATGCCCAACAATGGATGCCAAGAGCAGGTTTAGCAACTTTTCATCATGGATCCCCTGTCTCTCCCCACGAGACTGTGAATATCTTTTAAACTTACTTTTCTTCTCCCCTACCCCTCCCCCTTCAGGCCACTTGCAGGTTTTTGTCCACTCCAGGCCAGATTTGAGCTAAGTTCTCATCTTCTGTTGTCAGTGGTGGCTCCTTCTTGAAGTGTGTGAGCAACACCCGTAGCCTTCAGTTTAGGCAGGAAGGAGAGGTGAGGATGGCATGTCTTAAATTTGCCTGCTGAGGTGAGGAAGCAAGTACTTTCGTTATGGCTGATAGCAGTTACTGTCTATAGATTTTTCTGACAGTGCGTACAACAACCTCAATTGTGTTTCTGTGCTTTTCTCTAGTAGGCTCTCCTGCAGTGTGCAGTAGGCCTTTCATATTTGGACAAGAGAGCACTGTTTGAGCAGGGAAGTACCTTTTTTGGTGTGAAACTTCACTTTGGTCGAGGTGCAAGTTTGAATTTTCGGTCATTTCCTGTTTTCTTTTGAATTTTTCAGGAAATGTTGACAGCATCTCAAAATACTAAATATAAAAGCTGTAAGGTTAGGGTGTTGTCAGCTTACGTCAGGAGTGACAACAAGAAGGTTGTGATGGCTGCCCTGCTATTCCTTATCTCAACTTACTCAGCAGAGAAACCCAGTTGAGCTCCTCTTCTTATTCTGTATCATGAATTACGTAGAAGGGTGACGTGAAGTAGGGTTCCCCATAGTGGGTGAGTTAAAAGGAGGAAAGAACAAGCTGTCTGGGTTTCCTCTTACCCCTCTCATCTAGCAGTTTATCTACACTCTGTTTTTATTGTTACTGTCTAAGCGGTTACTCTTTTAGCTGTCCATATGCATAATGCGGTTGCTGCAACTGTACGTAACATCTTTTTCACCTTCCTGGTTCCTGACAGTAGGGCAATGCGTATAAATTGTGAGATTGCTGTACTTGTACTTGCTTGTGCATGCTGAACTCAGCTGTATTCCTCACTGTTATCTTCCCTCCTGCCTCCTCCTTTCAGAACGTGTCTTCCCATTCCTTGTTCCCTTTTTACATCAAACGTAAGACTGTTGTCATTTATGTGCCATAGACTTAAAAAAGAAAATAATTCCAAGTATCTAAGTCTTACTGGATTTCGATTGAGTTTTAAATCTTACTGACGTTTAAATATTTTGAATGTTTAAACAACTGGACCTGGTGTCAGTGATGCAGGAGTGACAAGGAATGTCAGGAGGGAAGGAGAGAATGTCTGTGTTGTCATTGTGTATGCTGCCAGTGAAAGAAATGCTCACAAACTGACCAAAAATATCCCTTTGTAGCAGAGTGTGAGTGAGAGGCCTGGAGTTTGTGTGTGAGAATGAGTGCTCCATAGAAACCAAACCTCTTCCTAAAGTTTGTTGTTACACGTTCCCTTTCTAGCTCCCAGTCAGGTCTGGGTTTAGGGCTGTAGCAATGCTTAGTGCTCCCCAATCTAGCTACGGCTTTTCCGAGTTGTGGTGTATGTGAAACACTGAAATTCAAAGGTTATCCTGCTGGGCATCCCAAAATGGACACTTAACAGTAGTGGAGATGTTTTTTCCATGAATTCCATTACTTTAGTTCTTCAACTGTAACAAACACCATCTTCTTTTGTCTGGCATAAGCGTGTGAGTGTTTGGGATAAGGGGAGGGCTCGCACTCTCTCTTTTAAAGGGTGCTACTCTGAAGAGCATAAAGACGTGAACTGGAGGGTTCAAATAATTTACAATAAAGGAGGCAGAGGACCATGCATGAAGTGAGACTTTAACAGTGACTGATAGGTGTTCAGTAAAAAGGGGTTTGGTATTATCTACTGAATTGAGTCGTTAGTGGTTTCAGGGGAACAATGTAGGTCTTCCAGTGAAAGTCTTTTGTGGTACCACAAGGGGACGGAATTAGGATTTCTTGGAAGACATTATTTTGTCATTTCCCTGCTGACTTGCTTTTTGACTTTGCACCTTCAGTACAACTTTCTTTCCCTTTTGTGGAGGTGATCGGGAATATAGATGGTGTGCCCAACCACTGAACATTAATCCGGAAATAATCTACGAGCATAGCAAAAGAATCGCACTTGCACTATGTAGTTCTGAATATCAATTTCTCAGATGTTTATAGAAGGATGCAGTTTTATGGGGGGAATAAACTACTGCGCCTATTTTCACTATTCCTGTTTTATTATTTTTTTTCTTTTTGAAAGCTTGGTAATGGATCTGGCTACTTGGAAATTTATCAAGGAGTACATTTCAGTGTCCAAAACCCTTTCAGACTTTGTTTTTTGCTTTGTTTTGAGTAAGGTGCATTTGGAATATAACTTGGATTTCAAGCTGGGCTGGAGTTGTGATAGCTGTGGAAAAAAAATGCACTGGCACATCTTTGTCCCCGAGTGTGCAAAAATAGTACTGTGTGCTGCTGTGGAAGCATGCAGGAGGTTGTTTGTGTCCCTGCCCTGGGAGAGGTTTATGCTGCGGTGTAACTGAGCATAGTGTGTGTGTGGGCTTTAGAATTTGTTTTTACTGTTTCATACTATGTAAATTATGATACTATTAAAATGTTATGTATTTTCTTGTATACTAACAGTATTAAAATTGTGACACTTTAAAAAAAAAACAAAACAAAAGCAGATCAACAACCAAACCCCCCCAAAACCCTCCAAACTAAAGCCCCAAAATCACTGATAAAAATATAATTTCTTCAATTAATGCTTTTTATTATAATTCCTGTTGGGCCTCTTTTCCTTATTAGTCCAACCTGTGCTAATGCTTGCAGGACTATTCATTTGGCCTGCAGCTAGCATCTAGCCATGTTTATGAAGGCGCCTCAGGCACCGATCATCTAAATTAACATGATGCCTCTGGAGATCATCTAGTCCAGCCCCCTGCCAGAGCAGGGTCACCCAGAGCAGGGGGCACGGGAACGCGTCCAGGCGGGTTTGGGATGTCTCCAGAGACGGAGACTCCCCCACCTCCCTGGGCAGCCTGGGCCAGGGCTCTGCTACCCTCAAGGTAAAGAAGTTCCTCCTCATGTTCAGGTGGAACTTCCTGTGCTCAAGTTTGTGCCCGTTCCCTCTTGTCCTGTCCCTGGGCAACACTGAAAAGAGCCTGGCCCCATCCTCCTGACACCCACCTTTTAAGTATTTGTAAGTATTGATATGATTCTATGATGGTAAACTGCTCCTGTCACACCAGAGACGTGGCAAGAGGAATGACGTGTATATTACTGATTATCATCTTATGAGCAGAAAGTTAAATGCTTTCAGGACTGAAGCGAATTTTGCAGATGTGGGTGAACTGTACCATGTATGTGTGGGTTGATTACGTGATGAGAGAAGGCAGTGCAATTTTCAGATGCTTTCAAAAAAGGCTGTGAGGTCTGGTGTGTAACAAAGAGAGAGTAACGCTTTATAGCGAAGGATGTTGTAATTTTCCCTGACTCTCCTCAATTTTTGTTTCTTAGACCGCATCAATGGAGCACATTCAGGGAGCTTGGAAGACTATCAGTAACGGTTTTGGACTCAAGGATTCTGTCTTTGATGGCCCAAACTGCATTTCACCTACTATCGTCCAGCAGTTTGGTTATCAACGCCGAGCATCTGATGATGGCAAAATATCAGATACTTCCAAAACTAGTAATACTATTCGTGTTTTCTTGCCCAACAAGCAGCGCACGGTGGTAAGTCTGCATTACCTTTATGTAAGAAATGTCATACTCTTCCCATTGCTAACACTAGGACGTGTGTCAAGCAAGAGAAATGCCAAGCTTCGCAAAAGGTCTTAATGTGATTAGGTGTGTTATCATCACTTTGTTAATTCTAGAGGACATATTTTGAAAGCAGTGTATCTGTATTTTCAGAACCTGTATTTCTCTACCTCAGTATTTTTCCAGTATATATGAACAGTGCGGTATTTTTCCAGTATACATGAACAAGATGCTTTGCTTATATACTTAACATTAAAAGAGAGTAGTTGGCTGACCTAAACAATGATGCCTCTGTGAATTAAAACATGTAGTCATTTCTGTCACCATTGTCTTCACTTGGATGCCCACACTGAGGTATGGTAGTTAAAGCTGAAGTGAAACTTCTTGAGGTTACACTTCTATTAGATTTCTTGGAGCTGAGCATACTAATAACAGCCTTACGCAAAGTTCCCTGAAATCTAAATTAAGCCTTTTTCTGCACTCCATTTGCCTGCATTTCTATGACTCTTACAAGCTACCTGCTTGTATGGGTGCTCTATAAAAGCCTGTTTCACAGAAAGTTGGTAACTGTAAGAAATTGAGAAGTGATAAAATGGCTTCAAGCTTCCTTTGTCTAAGTACACACTAGTTAGGCGTGTGGCAGAAAATGTATGTGCCTGACGGGTTGACTGAACATGCGGTGAGTTAAATTGGAAGGCACGGCAATCTGTTCTTACATCATAGAAGTAATTTTTATTTACCTATTTACTAAATTCAGGAGTGAACAGCTGTGCAGTTTTACCAGAACTTCTGAAGAAAAAGAAAAAATTACTTCCCCCCCCACCAAGAGGCTTAAACAAATTCTGCAATCACTGACTAAATTTTTTTTTTCCATTGGTCACAGGTAAATGTGCGAAATGGGATGACCTTACATGACTGTCTTATGAAGGCACTTAAAGTTAGAGGTCTGCAGCCAGAATGCTGTGCAGTTTTTCGACTTCTTACTGAACCAAAAGGGTAAGAGTCTGGAACGTTGTACATGAAGCTTTCAACTGGAGAATGTAAAAGTCTTGTTTTTAGAATAGCAGCAATGATGTTTTCTTCCTCTCTCTTGCTAGTTTCTTTTAAGAGCACAGTTTGGTTGTGAACACTTACATGCTGATTTCTTTACTCTCCTCTAGGTCAACTCCTTCAGCTTCCTGGGTACTAAAAACTTTATTTCTGTTTTAAAGCTATATGTTAAAAATGCTCATAGTTGAGGTGTACCTTCAAGTGCTTGTAGCGTCTTACAGAGGTTTTTGTCATACTCTAGGTGAAATAATGTGATAAGCCTTCATATTTGAGGTGCATTTCTAGTTGGTAAACTTCTGTGCTAGTGATTCTTAGCCAACTTAAATGAACATCTCCTCTGTGTGCTCAGTTTTAAGGCTCTAGATTCCTCTACAACTTTTCAATGTTTGGATTTAAATCTCACTTCAGATATTCCTTATTTTTTGTAGGACCGGGGATGCTGCTATTAAATACCAAATGATTCTTTTACAAGCTGAGGGAGTGAAGGTATCTCATGGAGTTAATACACTTAACTTCACACCTCGTAAGGCTTGGGCTTAATGCTCTTTCAGGCCTCAATCACGAGGCAGTCATTTGTGGGTTTGCATCTCTGTGTAACAGGCCATTCTGGGGTCACCAGTAACTTTAGTGTTGAAGCACGTAATATTGCTTTCATGTCACTAAGTCTACCATTCACAATTTCTTATGTTTTGTTTATAAGGGTATTTCTGTGACTCCACTACAGCTTCTAGGTCTCTTAGTTCAAG
>VXBO01010730.1:99441-127881 GCA_013400135.1 Rhinoptilus africanus | reverse complement strand
TTTTTTTTTTTTAAGTATATTAAACTAGGCTGGCAGTAGTTGTTTGTTGGGGTAAATTTCTGTGTGTAAAAGGCAATAGAAGCTGGTGGTAATCTTTCATTGCTCTGCACTCTCTGTGTATGATAGCAATATTAATTTTGACTAACTTGGGAAAGATAGCACTGTTGCCTTGTTTGATAAATACCCAAACCACAGTGGTTTGGATTGAAAATTTATTTCAGACAGTATTGTGAAATTATTTTTCACTACAAGCAGCAGAGAAAGAAAAGTCAGAAGAGTAATGAATAATATCTCCAATTTTTTGAAGGCTCGTAAGATTTTGAAAATGAAAGTACAGTTGCTTAATGGAACTCACAGTTGTTAATCGCTTAGATATTTGAGAATTCTGCTCTCATCCTTTTGTTTTATTCCTTTTAAATAGGTAACTGAGTTCCTGAATTGTAGTATTAAAATTTTGAAAAAGTCAATAAGTTTCTCAAGAATTTCAGATGTCTTTAAATAGTTGATTATAAAATATTTGTTCCTCTTAAAATCTAAAATCAGGCATTTTGTTTATAGTGCAGAACTTAATGATAGCTTCTCTAAGCAGTTAAAGCCATAAAAGAAAATATTTTGTCCCTTTTTTTGGCGGGGGGTAAAAAAAAAACCCACCCCTCACAAATTGAGGAGAAAAACAGAAGTCCTAACTGTAGAACAGAACCCTCGAGGTTTCAGTGCATCTTAAACTTGTATGAAGGAAGTTACTTAGTTCTTGGTGTGCATGTACAATAGATCTGATTAAATACTTAAAGTAAAGCCATGTAAATTTTTGTTCCAGAGGCCTCGTGGACAGAGAGATTCCAGTTATTACTGGGAAATAGAAGCAAGTGAAGTCATGCTTTCTACCAGAATAGGGTCAGGTTCTTTTGGAACAGTTTACAAAGGCAAATGGCATGGTAAGTGCTTGACAAGCGTTACTGTCTTCTCAAAATGTTGATACTGTAGGACAACAATGCAAGAAAAAGGTAAAATCATTTATAATGGTGCCATGTGCTTATCTACTGCCAAAGGTACTAGGTGGGAAATACTAATTTCCTAATATTAGCAGTGGTGAAATTAAGGCAAAGAACAGACATCAAAATCAGAATCTCAAACTGGCATCTATGTTTTCGTTATATTGGAGTCAACTTTGTTTTCTTTGTTACCGTGTTCTAAACCAGCTTGTTTTCTGAAAAGATTTCCCTTTCCATTAGCAGAATTAGCTGGGAAATTTCACAGCCTGATGTTAAATTATATTTACCTTCTTCTGTGGTTTAATTAGCATACTTATATGCAAGGTGGCAGGGAAAGGAAATAAGCATAAATTGCTTTTACTGTGGAGTCTTTCTAAGGAAAAAAAGATTGATGAGAGAGTTTAGGATATAAAGTTAGCTGGAATACTTTGAAAAGAGACACACTGCAGAGCTACAGAATTAGTTTACAAATTCAGGGCTTGTGATTTAACAAGCAACATACACAAAACCCCTCCAGGCGCTAATTTAAGTAGTGTTATTGTCATAAAATAAGATGACAAAAAAAATAATCTGGAAACTTATTTTCCACCCTTTATTATTAAATAATAAATACTTGCATGTCTTTAAAGCACAAATATTGTCAACATCAATGGAAAGCCTATTCTTATGCTAAAAGTAACAGTCATGAACAGTTAAACTGATTTTTATTGTATAAGTGAAATGGAACACAGAAATCAAGACAAAAATAGGTTAAGTAAGATTTCACTAAACAAGGTAATAAATGGGAGTTTTTTGTTAATATACTTGACTTACCTGTTAAGAAACACTCTTTCTGTATCCAGAACTTTGGTTCTTCCTGTGTTAAACAGGAATTGCATTGAGCTACGTATTTACAAAGAACCTTCAGTTGTGTGCTCAAGGTGGCTGTGTAGGTGTCACCTAACTCAATAAGATTCAGTATTTATTTGTGGTAACTGTTTATAGTTCTCCTGATTTCTCAAGAAGGTCAAAATTAAAACTACTAAAAAAATATTTTTTTTTTTTTTGTAACCATCACATCATTTGCAGTGTGGTCTTAAAAAGCTTTCAAGGTTTTATATTGCTTGCAATTCTTTTCTGTTTAGAATTGAAGAAACTTGGAGTTTACAGTGCACAATGTGTACACAACTACAGACTTACAGACAAATACAGACAATGTGTGCAACTACAGACTTTTTTGTAGCAACATATTCTAATAGTACAACTGCAGCAGTAAAAATGTCTTGGTGAAGATAAACAAAATTAATTGAAGTGAGCAGATTGTTGCAAACTTAAAATCTAGATTGCTAGAGGTGTTGGGTCTCCTAGCGTGCCCAGCTGTGGAGGGTTGTTTGCAGTGAACCTTTGGAAAGCACCTGTGGAAGACTGCATACAACTGGATGCAATCCGTATTAGGATTCCAATAAGCTTCCCTGGTTTAGTTTTCCCAAATAACAATGAAGTGTCAAGGACAGTCTTGCTCCGAGGAGTGCGCGTCTCATTGAACAACTGTCTTGCACTTCCATATTTTTCCAGATTGTTCTGATGGTTAAGTACTAATTTTCGTATTTGCACCACTTCTGTTACAGACCCCCTTTGGATCCTGTAGTGTCCTGTAGCATGCTTCTAAATTTAAAAGGCGGAAAGAGAACCAAGGCAGTTTAAATTGGTTGGAAGACTACCTATCATAAACACTCACATTTCCCCTTTGACCCTGGTAATCAGTTCTAGGGTTTTGGTGGTTGGGGGGTGGTGGAAGCTCATTTGTCTTCAGTTTGCTGCTAAACAAAACAAGTGCTATTGTGTATTTGTTTCTGTAGAGAAAACTGCTTGGGAAATGCCATCAAGCCTAAAAACAGTGTGGCACCTCATTCAGTAAAAACAGTGTAAGGTTAAAAACACCTTTTCATCTGTGGAGCGAGGATCATAGTGGAGATTATATTGAAAAAAAAATACATGAAAACATTTGGCCTGTGATCAATGGATGCTGCATTCTTGCCCTGTCTTGGCAGAGCTCTTAGCAATGTGCTTCAAGTATTGATAGCCCATCTCTTGGCCTCGCACAGGAATTGCAGGAGGAGCTGGCTCCTCCCAAGCCTGTGATTTTGGTAGTCACGTGAAAGCGTAGTCTTTCTACCAGTTATGGTCTGCTCTGGTCTGTAAGCAGAGAGATCTGTAAGTTACACAACGCTACCTATGCTGCAAATGCAGGATGGTTCTCTTTATGAAGATGCTAGAAGGTGAAATAGGAAGTCGATGTTAAAGGAAGAAGATACAAATGTCTAATAATGTGTTCAGTATTTGTGCATCTGTGTGACCTCAAATTATACAGCAGATAAAGCAACTGGTAACTAGAGTGGAAGACACTGCAGTTCACTCAGGGTGGTCTGAGACTTTCAAGTACCAGTTTGCATATCCTTCTTGTACTGTGTTGGCAACCTTTATTTTTTTATAAATCGAGCTATAAGTATTCCTAATGTATTAAATTAATCATTATATTCTAGAGACATGCTAACATATTTCACATGTATCTTGGAAAAGAGACCATATTAAGGAGAAAATAAATAGTGATTGTGGTAGCAGGGAAATCTGTCACTAGGGATTTTTTTAATGTTAGGCAGTGATTCTGTAATGCTAAACTACGGGATAAGCCTGTGTTGGAGTATAGCATCTCTCAAACCTTTTTACTGCACGTGGACTAAGATTGAAGTTTCAGTTTTCCTAAAATGAAGGTAAACTTCCTGTGACAGTCTCATCCCTCTCTTCAAATCTAAAATGCTGTCCCTCTGTAGTTAAAATGAATGCGATGCTTGCTTCTTTCACTGCGGAGTCAGCGGCTCTTACTGCTAGTGATTTTACTTTTCTTAGAACAGTTGGCTTCATTCTACTAGTATATTTTTTTTGAATCATTTCAGTTCTACTGTTACCTGGATGTACGCTAAAAAGGTTTTTACAGCTTCATTCTCTGGAAAGTCTCTAACCAGATAGCACTGGATCCTCGTATGTTCCTCGCTGTATTACCTTTTAACAGATACTGAAATTTAAAGCAAGCACTGAGGCTGAAAGCAGTTCAAATTAAGTTTTTAAGTAAAATTTTATGATGTATCAGCTTAAAGAATAGAATCTGCTATTCCTGGTCAGAAGATTTATCCCTCCCATTCCTGAAAATTAGCAGTATTTAAATCTAGAAAGTTTGTTTTTTAAATAGTTTCTATTAAAAAAGGATGTGTGTGGATATACATACATATAATTTCTCTCTAAAACTAATATATACAAACTTAATTATATAGAAATAAAAAGGTGTATATATATATGCATGCTAAAGCTGGATGGAAAAGAAAGCAATGAAACTTTGGATACTGTTTGGAAGCAGAGAGACTCTGATGTGACTGTGCTTGAAACAATGTGCTGAGAACGCAGCTACACCAGAATACCTTTTCAACAACAATTTGAGACTTTTAGTAGCTTCATATCTTGCAAAAAAGCGTATGTGTAGTTCTAGCCAGCCATAGCTGTCAAAAAATAGAAGGGAAGCATGTGAACAATTAATGACTTTTTTCATTAGTTTGACATTCAGGTAAATTAATTGCTTGACACTATGGAAGTTTATGTCTGCAGGAAAATCTTGACCTATGTGCAAATTAGTAGAGGTGAACTGTGCACAAATTAGGAATTTTAAGTATACTGTCTATTAATTGATTTTGGAAAAAAAACCGTGCATTTTTAGTAACTTTGATGGTAAACCTCTTTTCAGGGGATGTAGCAGTGAAGATACTAAAGGTTGTAGATCCAACGCCAGAACAGTTCCAGGCTTTTAGAAATGAAGTGGCTGTACTAAGGTGAGTTGGTAGTTCGTTGCTAACTTCGGTTATCCCAAGACACTGTAATTGACTGCGACTCCTCCTTTAAGCCATCTTGCCTAATACTCTGTGCCATAATTCTCATCAATAGACAGAATGCTTGAACCGTACCTTTCAAATTTGCAGCATAAATCCTATGTTTAAAAAAAATGCTCTGATCTATGTAACTGTTTTCTGCTTTCAAATACTGTTTTTGTAGTGTCCAGTTAACTATCTAATATTAATCCTGAAACTGGAAAAGTTAGAGTACATAAGAAGTATCTTCTCACCTGTTAATTCCTTCACAGTTTGTGATGAGCCTTTAGTTTCCTCTTGATATTCAGTCTTCCATGTAAAGTTGTCAGTTTTTCACAGATTTCAGGGTGATTTCTGTTACTCCAATAACAACTTCTGATACCACTTGAGAGCGTGAATGTGGGTTACTAATTTCAAAACCGTTGAATTTTCATTACGTCTTTTCTTAAAAGTTGATTTTAAATAACTTCCTTGGAACTAAAAGGAAGTGTTTGGACTAAAAAGCAGAAAATAATCTGATTTTATTGGCACCTGTGGCATATTGTTATTATTTTTAAAAAACAAACTTTGCACGCACATCCGCTTAGCAGAAGTTTTGCAGGAAACTTAAGGTTTTGGACTCAAAAGCTTAAATATGTTCCTTCAGCTGGGAATGCATTTTTAAAAGAAACTGAAAACACTTTTTCATAAAGATACTGATTTCTTTTTCTGCTGCTTTCTGTTAGGAAGACTCGGCATGTTAATATTTTGCTCTTTATGGGCTACATGACTAAAGATAATCTGGCCATCGTTACGCAGTGGTGTGAAGGAAGCAGTCTGTATAAACACCTGCACGTTCAAGAGACCAAGTTCCAGATGTTCCAGCTCATTGATATTGCTCGGCAGACGGCACAGGGGATGGAGTGAGTAGCATAAACACCCGCTATTTTCGTTCTTGGAATGGTGTTTCCCTTCTCTTCCCCAAACCATAGTAAGGGGTCAAAGTGGTATACCAAGGAAAGATTTTATGCAGCCGTAATGCAGCACTGCTGTATGCATTCTTACTTTCATTTAGCATTGCTTTTCCCATGGATTCTTGCCTTAGCTCACGTTAGGCCACTAGTCACTTAAAATACAGAAAAGCTGTTATCCTCTTCTGTATCTTTTCTTACTGTAATGCACTAGGTGAGATCCCATTCTAAACATAGAACTAATTTTTTTTCTTCCCTGTGTTACTTACTATAATGTTGCAGTGTTTGGCAAACACTAATTTATACTCACAGTACTTCTGTGACGTGAGGGAATGGCTGCTCCTGTTCTGCAGCTACGGGACTCGCACACAAATGTATTTTGGAAGCTTCTCCAGATGTCGGAGTTGACACAGTCCCACCTCAGATGCTGACATTGGCTGACACTGTCAGGGCTTGTCCATTTTATAGATCCAGACCTGGGTTTCTAGTCAGACACTCAGAAAACTGGGAACTTATGTTGTGACCACAAAGTAAAGCAGTTAGGAAAAAGTAAACCTTAGCATAACATGGAAATTTCATGCGTATGAGGACAGCACCCAGTTTTCCAGGGCATTATACAGTTACATAATGATGGTGCCAGATTTACGATTTTAATGAAGCCTGGGATATATTTACTGCGTTGTTTCCGCTTTCCGTAACGCATAAGGCAGTAGTCTCAGCTAGCACTCGCTGTGTTTTCCTTTGCCCAAAGCAGACACATCCTGTAAACGGACTAAAGCAGGAGGTCTGTGAAATGGCCGAGTATGTCATCAACCAACACAGTGTCTGTCGGCAAGTGGAAAGGCGAAGTTTGTGTCGACAGCCTTCCTAATGGCACTTCTCTGCTTTTTCTTCCACAGCTATTTACATGCAAAGAATATCATCCACAGAGACATGAAATCCAATAGTATCCTTTCCTAACTGAATTGTATTTCCTTTAATGTGAGAGGGATTCGTTGTTAATGTGGAGCTTTGGGGATGTGTGTGTCTGTGAAATAGCTCGTTTAAATGTATGTAACTACTACTGAGTAATTGCTATTGATGAATAAGTTGCTTTTTAGCAAGGAACTGAGGCTTTCATAGAACATGTGTGCTTGCTTACCAAATGGTTGTGATAAAGGTGAAAAAAGATGGGCAACAGTTATGTTCCAGAAGCGTCTTATTTTACATTTTTAAATGGTGTTTATGCAATTTTCTGTTATCCAAACGCTGTATTGGAGAGAAGCCGCACTCTTTACTTCAGAGGAGACAGGTGTGCGTGTGCGTGCTGACGTGTGTGCACATGCGTGTTTTGTTAGCTTCCCATATGTTTTTAATAAATTTAAAACACCTTCATTTGACTGGCAGAAACAAAGCCAAAAATCGTACTTTAAACTCAAGAAAAGGCAACCTTTTACCAGTATATTTCTTGCAAAAATATAAATTTAGTAATGCATATGGAGTAAAAATGTTGTGAACTGATGTCTTTTACCTGGGAAAATGCCTGCTTTCAAAATTGCCAAGAACAACATCCATCCATTGAACTAGAAGCATAAATTCTAACTTCCTTTCATAAAATGTGGACAGAATGTTTTGCAAATGTCATCATAAAAAAATATGCCGAATTCAGTAGTTCCATACTGTCAGGGGATTCCCGTTTTCAGTTAAGCTGGAAATCATTATTTTAGTATACAGGAGGTCAGGAGTTTGTGAGTCCTGATAATGATAATAATTTTTGTGAAATAAATTAACTCTTCTCCTGATGTGGAAATGAGAACTATGAGTTCCTCATGTTTATATTTCTGAGTCATCTTTTTGAACTTAAAACATTCTTAAGTGAAATTGTAAAATGGTATCTTCTTAAAATAACCCTAACAAAGAAAGTGCTAGTTATCAATCTTAACAGACAAACTTATTAAGTAGATAGATTACAAATAGTATAGACGTGCGTATTTCCAGTTAAAATAGTTAAATCGTAGTTAAATCTCAGGAGATCTGCCAGAGAGCTTTATGTAAATATTTGGATATTTGTTTCTACTTGTAGCTGATTTTTCTTAGTTTTCTTTTTTGAGTTGTGGCGAATTCTGTGTTGTTTCCCTGTGTCTGTCTTGACACCTGTTAAGTACCTGCAGTCATTGATGTTGCTCTCCGTAAAGATAAATATACAAATAACACTGAAACATCTGGTCTTGTTTAGTCTTAGACGTTAACTCTGTAAATGCGGATGCCATAAAACTACTTTTCCTCTGTTGAAGATACAACTGGTAAGAGGTTTAACTAGCAATATTTTTGGGTAGTTGGCCTGTATTTGTGGTAACTAACTAGGCCATCGCGTCAGAAAATTCAGAATGCTTTCCTGAAGTTACCTACAGAATTTCTTTAACAAATGTTTAGATATATTTCTTCATGAAGGCCTCACCGTGAAAATAGGAGACTTTGGTCTGGCAACTGTAAAGTCGAGGTGGAGCGGATCCCAACAGGTGGAACAGCCCACTGGCTCGATCCTGTGGATGGTGAGCAAACAGCGCGCTGCTTTTGGAGAGCTGTCTTTCATTCTGTTCACACATTTTATCAGTTGAACTCTGTCTTAAAGCTTTAATGAATGAACGTAGGGTGTTAATACTGTATGGACTGCTATTCCAGTTGTAGGAAAAGTTAAAAGTGAAGAACAAAGTGCTGAAGTGCGTAAACGTCCAAAGTAGACACTACTGACCTACAGATTCTCCTTTTAATTTTTGGAGTTAGAGAGAGGGCAGTCTGTGGAATTGCAAGGAGATGTTCTGAGGGAAGAGGAGCGCCTTGCTCCTGCCATAATCCTGCCTTACCCCAAATGGGCTTGTCTTGCTGGAGAGCAGGCTTTAATCTGCTTAATGGTGGCTTTGTGGGACTGGTGAGACCCTCTTCTCTTTGTTCTTCATCGCAGCCTCTTCTTCCCCTGCTCGGCACTTGGCAACATCCCTTCTCACACACACTTCAGCTTTGGCAGGCGATCAGGGAAAGGATAGGGAGAGCTTCTTGAGGTGTGGGAATGAGCAGGATTCATCTTTGATGCTGTGGAATACCATCTCAGCTTCTCCTGGAAAGTTTACCGAGTTTCTTGTGCAGTTGTTACTGCAAACTCCTTGCCTGAGAGGACGATCCCAACAATTGCCTTTATGTTTAACTTCTGGCAGAACTTAAAAGGCAGTTTCACAATTTTCCTTCCAAAAATCACCTGGAGAAAAATCTGTTCAGTAACTTTTCAAATGTGCAACTTCAGTAGGGTAAATAGCAAAAGTGGAACAGTGCCTTGTTACCAAGATAAAAATAATCATTAAAATTATGCAAGAATGTCTTATTTAGCACTTGTATTAAATAAAATATTTTGCTGAGTTTAATGTTAATTTTCTGTTAATACTCTGCAGTTTACTTAAATTGAGGCTGTGGACTGATGACCAGTATGTTCTAGCTCCCAGGGTAGGGCACGCAGCAGCACTTGTGGCAGGTGCTTCGGGGAAGTGTAACCAAATAAAAACTACTTGCTGAGTGCTGACATATTAGTACCTTTTAAATCTTTTGATATTTAACACCAAATGAGCTGTACGTGTTACTTGAAACAGGTTTTCCTTTTAAAAACTTATTCCTTATTACTAGGCTTGCAGCCTTCATTGTTACTCAAGTATTTGTATTTTGAGAAAAGTCAGGAAACGTTCATTCAGAGTATTGGGACGCTTGGCCAGCATTTGTTTGGGACATAAAATACACAAGTCACCTGAAACAAAACCAGAAACGGTTTTTCTTTAAAAAGGAATAAATACAAAAAGCCAAAGCTTTTTGCAGCTTTGCATAAAAGGCTTTAAAACTAACGTACCTAGTAGTGTGCTTATGTACCTCAAAAAGATCTTAGAAAAAAACCCTGCATTTTTGCTCCCTGCAGTTTTTTTTTCATTCTAATCATTTATAGACATCTTTGCTGAGTTGTCATTACGTAGAGGAGAGGCTCATTCTGTTTTCTTGAAAGTTGATATAATCTCTTACTGAGTTTTTGTTGTTGCACTTTAACTAGTACTTTGCTCAGTAATTCCAAGGGACTTCTTTAGGGGAAAAAACATCTGAGTCAACAGGAAAGATGTTTTGATGGTTTATATCTTGTTTTATTAAATTCTTCAGCAGTGTTTCTTTTAAGTTCTTTAATTTCATAATTTTGCTTTGTTTTGCAAAGATTCAAGAATGCTTTTGCGTTTCTTCCACGATCTTCAATATATGCCATTTTGTATTTGGCTTTCACATTTCATGGAAATGTTTTGGTATGAATTTTACAAGAGATTAGGTCTGTACCAGAATTTTGTGGTTTCCCCTTTACCATCAATACCTGTTCAAGAACTGATGGGGAGAGATTCAGACTCGTAGTTAAGATGTAACAAACGTCAATGTATACTGCAAATTGGAATGATAATAATTTTTCTAATGGCAAAAATGCTTGTTGAAGCATTGCTTTCTTGTTTACTTGCAATTGTAGTGATTTTATTTTTTTTTAATATGAGGTAGAGTAGCATTGCCTGAGCTTTTCCAGAGCCTGAGGTAAAACTCATCAAAGGTTTTCAGGTGTCCTTTGGTCACCGGTTTTTGGTTGAGCTCACACTCTCTGCTCTCCAAACATTTTCCCCTTTTCTTCTCCTTTCTGTTTCTAAGTTCCTACTAATATTCCTCATAACTTGTTTCTTTCTTTCCTCCTCCTGCAGGCACCGGAAGTGATACGGATGCAGGACAGTAACCCGTTTAGTTTTCAGTCAGATGTCTACTCCTATGGAATAGTATTATACGAACTAATGACAGGAGAGCTGCCCTACTCCCACATAAACAACCGAGATCAGGTACAACACATTCCTTACAACGCTGCATTTTATTTCTGGGCATAGTACACTTTGTTGTCTTCAGGAAACGTAATATAAAGGCAAATGCAAACCAAGAAGTGAAAAGTTGTTTACGACGTGATTTGTTTCAGCATTAAATCTGTGTCATTGAATGTTTACATAAATATTGACAGTGACTACTACTCAAAGGAAAAAAAAAAATTCCTTTTTTATAAATGTTTTAAGTGCCCTGTTGATTTATTCATGGACTGAAGCTTTTGCTACATCAGTAAAATCTAGGTTTATATTTTGGCAGTTATGTGAAATTTCCCTTTTGATGTTAAATGTGCTCTTCTTATAGCAGCAAAATTAGATTCTGTGCTTTTTACAAAGTGAAAAGAAACAGTGGCTATTGTCAAACCTTTTAGTATTGAAAGTTAGTTTGTGTTAGTTACTTAGTCTTTACTGAAGCATAATCTCACCTCGTCAGTTTACCAATAATTGCAAAGCAGATTAAGGCCAGAGACCTCAACTGTTCTCTTTACGTGAATGCTTTTGCTGGCTTAGCAAGTGTAGAGCTAAATCGTTCTGTAGGGCATGAACTTAAGGCTGTTAGATCTCTTTGAGCTCTGTTTTGGTGATCCTCAGGTGTGGTTTGTGTTTTTTCTTGGTTTTTTGAAATTAAGATCTAATAATGAGCAGTGTACGTGTGTGGGGACAAATGATCAGATTTTAGCTCCTATTATGGTAGATAGTCTGTATTCAAAGTAGAAGAGGCCTGTTCTGTTAAGGAAGTTCTTCTTATTTTTAAGGTTGTCTGCAAATTGGGATGTTGGAATTAGTTTTAATTCATAATACTGAAATTAAATGCAAGCTTCAATAATCCTTACTGTCACAAAACACGCAACACTTGCCCCTCGAGTACGTTTGCTGGGGAGGGCTAGGCTTTTTCCTGGAGAACTACACTGAGACCTTATTTTAGCAACATTATATTGACTTTTTCCTTTTTATTTTCCTGAGGCAATATTAGTTGAAAAAGAAACAAAATACCCTCAACCAACCAAGCCTACCACCGTTTTACCAGATAATAGTCATACCAGTACTAAATAGTCAACTATTTAAGGTTACTGGAAGCCTGATGAAAATGCTAAACAATGACCAGATGAACTTGGACTAAACCAGAAAATTTATTTTCCAACAATAATGGTGTATTTTATCATCCCAAACCAAACCCCGTTTCCTTTTTTGCTACGTCAGCGATGGTGATCTCTTTCACCTTGCTGGCTGTACATCTCCTGCAACGGGTTTTACAAATACCTGAAAATACAGTTGTGCGGAGGGATTGAGCTGTTGTGCCAATCTCAGAACTGCTCAGATCCAGGGCCCTTTGTCATTGTAGCCTTCAACCGAAGGAAATTGCCGTGTCACATCCATGTTAACGTAGTATCTCCTGTTTGTTCCCAGTGCAATAGTGCCTTTGCTTGTCAAGCATTACAAACCCCAGTGTTGCTCTGATTCCATCATGTCCTGCGTTATACAAAAGCAGGACCATTGTTTCAGTTAATTAATTGGGACAAATCTACAAGTATCTGCTGGTGTGTGTGCCTTTGGTACTCAGGGTTAGTCACTTTGGGATGCTGAAGCTATCGACCACTGAAACAACTTTTACAGCTTGGGTTTTCTGCTGCTTGCTGCTGCTTTTTCAGATCATTTTCATGGTTGGCCGAGGGTATGCCTCACCAGACCTCAGCAAATTGTACAAGAACTGCCCCAAAGCGATGAAGAGGCTTGTAGCAGATTGTTTGAAGAAAGTTAGGGAAGAACGACCTCTGTTTCCACAAGTAAGTGTGTTTTCTGCATGTAACAGCTTCAGAGTGTTTTATAAACAGCCATTAGCGCACACAAGGTTCTGCAGGGATACAAGCTTTGGTTGAGAAACTGAAGGTAGATGTAGGAATGAAGTGCAGCCCGCTTCCTATTTTTTGTCTTTATTCATATGTGCGTCTTTCATAACCCATCTCCCTTTGGCGATTCGCTATTCTGAGTGTACGTGATTCCTGTAAAGGTAATTAAAAAATACAGTGCATGCAGACTGAAGCGGTGTTAGACTAACACCACAGCAGTCTGCTTTCCAACAGCCGACCCATTTTAGCAAAAAAACCCCCAAGCCCTAACCTAGTAAAAATCAAATCTACCTTTACATGTACATGTTAGTGTAGGTTGGAGGGAAGTGGGAGCCCATTCCTCCTTTCCTTCCCCACATCCATGGACAGGCAAAGAAAATCCACTGGGGGATTTAAATTCACGTAGCAATTTTTGGCATTTTTACAAAGGATACTTTACCTTTTCCTGTCACTATGAGGATGATGAAGGTACTTTCTTATTAAATACCAGCAGATTTTGGAAAAATAACTTCTTGCTGTTACCATCAAGTATAAGTTTCATCGTTTCAGAAGTTCTTTCTAAATCTCGGTTTTTAACAGACCGTTAGGCAGGAGGTGCAGTTCTTCCCCTTACTCTGTTGAAGAACTGCATAGGTGCTGGTTAATTGGTGATGATGTCTGGGCACTAATGAAGAGTGTCCTCCCGTCCTCTGAAACTCGGGTTCCTCACAGCAGTGAAACCCTACAGCATGTTCCTAGAGCGTGGGTTTCAGTGTCTCCACACAGTGTATTCTTGCTCTTAAACCCATAATAAGTGACAGTTGAAGACTTAAAAAGACAAGTAGCTCTTCCTAACAAGTCATCTTCTTATTTTATGTGTGTTTCCCTCAGATCCTGTCGTCCATTGAATTGTTGCAACATTCTTTACCCAAAATCAACCGGAGTGCTTCCGAACCATCTCTGCACCGTGCCGCCCACACAGAGGACATAAATTCCTGCACATTAACGTCCACGAGACTGCCTGTGTTCTAGGATCGTGCTCCCCTCCCCCTTGGTCTCTCCAGTGGTGGGAAAGGAACCGGAGTGACAGAAGTTGTGCTTGTAATGCCTCAGTGTACAGGACGCGTGCCAGCAGGATCACCTGCCTCCCAGTTTTAAGAACAAGCTGCTAAGGATTTCTGCAGTTCTCACCCTGCAGGGACACAGCTCCACATGGCCTTTTTCTACAGTTCCTTTTACTGGGATAGTTAACAGACTACAAAATCAAGAGATCTATTACTATTTTTTTAATAGATGCACTTGAGCCTTATTTTTCCCATACACAGAAGCGATGGAGGTTTCTTTGGCAGTGTTTCTGGATTGATTTGAATCTGTTGATGTATTTTACAGCCAGGATGGCTTGCCTTGGTGTTGAGGAAAGACGATGCGTTACGGTGCTCTTTGATTGCCCCATGCCATGTGCCACTTCGATTTGGGGGAGTTTTGCCTGAAATAGGTTATCTGCAAACAAGACTGAGGGAAAAGGAAAAAAAAAAAAAACAGAACAAAACAAAAAACCAACTTTCTGGAAATCAGCTCCTGTCTAAGAGCTTTCATCAAGCCAATGAAATAAGTTAAAATGCTAATTCAACACAAAATAGTTTTGCAATAGTTTTGCACATAGAAGAAAAACTCTTGCAAAAGAATGGAATATATTCTGAACTGTCCTGCTCAGAGAAGGAAGCTAGCCAGTCTTGCTATGGTCATCTTCAGTAACTTAAGCAGCTTTACTTTGGTACTAGTGACTTGTTTCTTGCAGCCCAAGGAGGTGGTAAGTGCGGAAAGACGGGCTTTTGTGGCGGAGAAGAGGCTAATTAACATTATCCGTATACTTCTGCAAAATGAGCGTAGTCTTCATCCCATCTGAAGCTGTCGTCCAAGAGATGCACTATCAAGAGGAAACTGAGCGTATACAGTTTTTCTTGCTGATTTGGGTTTTAATTTTGTTTTTATTGCTCCTGAGAAAATGCATTTATTGTAAGCCAAGGTTCCTCTGATTATCTTATTTTAATAAAATAAATTAAATTTTAGGTTTAAGATTCAATGTCGTCATTTAATGTAGTAAACCGTAGTTCTGACATGTACATCTAGATTTGAAAAACCTCAGAAAACGACACTGCAAATAATTTTCAAAGTTACTGGGATAGATAATAGCAGTTCAAGTGAAAACACGCTTAATGTCATGACCTAGAGGTTTCCAATCACACTTTTACAATATGCTTTTTATTCTACTGTAATAATCTTTCAGCAGCATCTACGTTACACTGAGGTACTACCAAGCTACTGAACTGTGCCGGCTTTGCTCTGCATTTTCTCTTCTGTGAACCTGTTGTTTACCTGGGGAGAAGGGAGGGGTTTGTCTGGGGTAAACTCCACAGATGACAAAAATTAGGTGCTTTAATCTAAGAATTTATTTTTTAAATAGCCTTCTGTTTAGATATGTTGATTAGGGAAAGAGCGGCGGCCAAGTTTCCATTCTTGGACTGGAAGCTTGGGATTTTGTGTCTTTCTCTGTGTATAAAGCATGGGGCTCCCATCGGACGCCTGGGCTGAGGTCTGGCGAGGGCAGAGACGAGCTGTCTGGAACCACCCTTAGCTTGGTTTAAACGGCTGCCCAAAAGTTGTGAGGCTGTGAATTTTGACAGCTTGTATGTACAACTCTTAACTGCCTGCAATGCCCAAATAACCATTTCGGCTTCTTCTTTGCAGCAAACAAAAACCCCACAAAGCGCTTACGAAAGAGAAGAGAAGAGTTTGCAGCACGTAAGCCAGGACCTACCTAAAAAATAGTATTTGGAGTGTTTGTCCTCAGAATATGACAGAACTAGAATATTAATCTTTAGGTGATAACTGAGCACAACCATAATGTTTGTTTGCTAAAAAGTAAATTGAGGGCTGAAGGAAACTGTTGCATCTAGTTCTGCATGATTTTTAATAATATTCTTGGTATTTTAACTATTTTCTCTCTCATCTTAAACCTTCATTATAACAAGAAAGAGTTTAAGAAGGGAGGGGAGGAGAAAGGGGAAGCTGCTTTTACTTTAGCTCCGATTTCCAAAAAGAAACTATTAACTCCTAATTTTAAAAACAGGTTATGCATCTCTTGAAAAATTAAAATATTTTTGAAAATAGACTTATTTTGACCAGCATTTGGTGTCAAAGTAGATGAAAGCTGCTAAGTGCAGAGTTTAAAAGGGCTGAGTTTCTCAGTCCTGCTGCTCTGACATGAAAACTTCTCTCTGTGTTGGCCCAAGGCAGCTTTGCAAAACAAGTTATCTTTGTCATTTCAGCCAATTGTTACCTGGTTTATGTCATCTTCAGGCAAACACCCTCCTCAGGGGCTTTTTTTGGGTATATTTTATTACTGAAAAATACTTCTCTCTGGAAAAACAAAAAAAGGTGTGCAAGACCAGCTTGAACCAGGGGTGGCAAGATTCTGGGGTAAATAGTGTGTCTGGGCATGAGCCCCTGGCCATCCGTTGCACAGTGCTGCACCTCGCTGAGGGAAACTTCATCTTCCTTCACCTTTGTCGTTAGCGATGAAGAATTAGCACTAATACGACTTAGGAGAATAAGAGCTTCACTGGTGCCTTTGTACGCCAGTTTTAAAAAGAAGCGTACAAGGGGTTACAGATAGCTAAGGCCTGACTTCACAGGAAGCATTGTTAAAAATTAACTTCAGGCTGGAAATAATTGTGGAAAAGTTACATTTCCTAGGTGGGAACAGAGAGCAGCATCTGCATGGTCATTTTGCGATGGGGGAGTTCCCCTCTTCTGTTGGAACCCTTACAGAAATGCAGTGTTTCCATCCGGAATGGTGCTCAGCTTCAGCTCTCACCCAGAAACGCCGACCAAGAGATGAGGGGATGATCCCGGAGTCACCAGTTTGGTGCCATTTAACGCTGTTTGAATCCCAGATGGGAGTTCCTGCTGTTTGCTTTGTGACGGTGACCCAGACCCTAGTTTCTAACCATCAAAGCAGTGCCCGCTTTGCCCTGCTGACGCAGGGGGTCTTGCACAAGCGTCTTTAGACAGACTTTGCTTCACCGTACAAACAATTCCTGTTGCCTCAACAACCGAGCTGTCGGCAGCGCTTGGAGCTTTAAGCAGACAAGCGACTTTTCAAGGGCACGCAGCCCGTCTCATCCTCAAGCCATGGCTTCAGTTGGCCCTCGGCTTGTTTTAAGAGCAGATTCTGGAGAACTGGGCTTGTACTGGGCTGGTTTAATGCTGTTACTCAGAAGCCTTTCCAGTTGTGCCCAGGCTGGGGAGCGGCACAGCCTGGAACTGGGGCTGTTCTCCCACTATTACCACTTCGGGACGGGCCCTCTCCCAGCCTGACTCTCAGCCACGCGGTTAAGAAAAGCAGCAGTTAGTTACAAAAACCAATTTCAGTTACAAAAGAAAATATGTCGTAGAGTTGCAAACTATTAAGATCACCGACATAAGAAGATGAGAAAATTTAGTTCATTTAATTTTGGCTACTTCATTTAACCAAATCAAGGCTTCCCATTAAATACATTTGAACTAGTTAAACTGAAGAAAAACTGAACTCTTACTGCTCAACGAACAACTGACTCTCATTATACAGTTCCCCAAAAGCCGGTTTGTGCTGTGATTCAGTATTGCTCTGCCTGTATTGTATCTGCTTATACCGGGTGCTGTGAGGGACGCTTCCTGCCAGGGGACACTTTAATTATTTTAAAACACAGTCAAAACCCAAAGACCGGCGGAGTCGCTGAGAGCCAGGCAGCGTCCAGCCCCCACCGCTGCACGCACACAGCAAACTGGATGCTGAACTCTGAGGTATAGTGTATTAGTTCGTAAATCTCCTTTTTAAGGAAGAAAAAGGTACGCTGACCATTATTCCCAGTGGGTTTTTGTGGATATATATTTAGTTGATTTAGTGGAGAAGAAAAAAAAAAAAAAAGCACCCAAAATAGATTTAGCAAGTTTTGACCAGCTTTAAGCTTTAAAGGGCAAGAGGAGCTCTATTTACACGACCGCTCAGCTCACAAGACAGCGTACGTCAGGCCAAGGAGGGAGAAAACCCTCTTGGGATTAAGGGATGGGGTTTTTTTCCATGCAATCATTTTAACTTTTTAAATATATTTTTAGGATTTTTTGTTTAGCCATACAAAAACTATCTGAAAACTTCTTTACCAGGACTGCACAAGTAAACCACAGGGCACGTTCACTCTGGCTGTGCTGCAGAGAGTAAAAGCGCGGCTAAATCACCATCTCGCTCGCCAGGGACGGCGGCGCCTTCGGGTCTCTTTACTGAGAAGTAGCAGAATCCTCCTCGGCCCCAGAAAGGTGCATGAAAAGGTCTCCAAGTTCTGTTACTTCGTCCTCTGCGCTGGTCACAGTCCGACTTTCTCTGTCCTCAATGAAGTCCCACAGACGAACAGAATTGAAGAACTGGAATAAAAAGACAGTCTGCCTGAGCACGAACCAGTGCTTGCCACGGTCCCCGCAACGTAGTCTCCCTTCTCAGTCTTATTTCTTCATTAAAAAGCCCCTCAGAAGTTGAGACTCAAAAGCTGGGTCTGTGCTAGGATTTACCAATGCTCAGCGACATTCGCTGTTGTTGCAAAGTGACGCCCATTCCCTTTCGCATCAGAGCATGCACACAAGGAGGTGGAGCAAGCCCGTACTAACGAGCTGTATCGCCATTAAAGCGGGGTGCTGGCCAAGCCATAACGAGTTTCTGAGGCGACTTTAACCTTTCCAGCTGGTCTTATGGCCGCCTAGATGCAGGCAGGGGAGATGAGGTTTTAATACTTTAAGCGCAGGATTCCTTTGAAGAAAGGTTTGCCGTGAGAAGGACCGCTTGAAAAAAATAACAGTAAGTTTTTGCTATTAAATAAAAGGTGTCTTTTCCTTTCCCTAATAACAAACCTGTGCCTCAAGGAAAGGTGAAGGATGTTTTCTTCACTTCTCCAAGGCCGTGCACGGTATGAAACATATTTAGGTTGTACACTTCAAATTCAAACCATGTTTTTAATTACACTTGACTGGAGCATTCCCTTACCCGCACAGTCCCCTCAGAGCTGAGCTGTTTCCGTGGTTTTTCAGGTTCAGCTCGTGTCCCATCTGGATAAGCATGAAGGTAAAGACACTTCCCTCCGAACGGGCAAGTTCCCTTCCCTTGTTCGAAGTACTTGCAGGGTTTCTTCCTGATTTAATCAGAAAAGAGAGAGTTACTGCCTTCAGCTGGCAAGGAGTGGATCGAGCTCACGCTGCCTGGCTGCTGACGGCGTCCTGGGTCAGGGACGCCGAGTTGTGCTCTCCCATTCCCTAACTGACAGCAGTCAAAATAGATGGGAAAGATTATTAAAAGCAAGCGAAGAAATACATAAAAGAACAGGATTGTAAGTCAAAATAATGACGCTATCTTCAAGACACAGACTGTGAAGGAGGTTCATAGAGGGTCGTTGATCCTACATGTGCGTTTTCATTATGAACAAATCCACTGCTATTTTTCTAGCAAGATTCCTCCCCCAGATTTTCTACTGGTGCGTGTTTATGAACCAGTTCCTCTCACCGTCTCCTGTGGAGGCTCTGTGACAATACTTTCAGTTTCCAGCAGCTCTGCTGTTCAAGCAAGCCGTTCTACCTGTGCAGCGCCTTTGTTGAAGGTGTTCCTTACAACGGGCGTGCTTGGCCTGGGGGGTGGTTGATGGGTTGGTCTACAACGAAAAACATCTACAGAGAAAATTTCACTGAACCTGTAAGCTTAACGCACGCCGAGTCCTAAGACACCTACCAAATCTACCGTCTCTCCAATAGCAGTAACTGGAGAAGAAAGCTCAACAATAACCAAAACCCCCCAACCATAAACCCCCCCAGCCAGGCAGGGCATTAACAGCAGAATGAATCTGCCTTGGTTCAGAGCTCCGGTGGCCTGTGACTTCCACCTTTCTAGGTCGGACTTTTGTCACCCTGTGCCGGTGTATAAATCAGAAGGGATTTGTGCTGGCACGACCCCTGCTCTTCCCTTAGATTCACCTTCATTAGCGCTTTTTCATTCCATGCACTACTAAATCCTTAAGTTAAACTGGCTGCCGAGTCAGGTGATCCATAAAGACCTCTTTGGTACAGACGTTCCATCCCCAGCAGGACGGGTGGGCCTTGGCAGAGCTCTTCAGCAAAACCCCTTCTTGTTCAGCCCTCTGCTGACAGGAGCCAGACCCAATTTCCAACACAACCCGACACCTCCGTTCCAGAAAGACAGACGCTGGCCGTCCTGAGACATACCCCTTTACAAACGGCGCTGCGCTTTCCAGCGCAACTTTCTACCCTCGATTCATTAAATCCTTGAGAATTAAAATGAAAAACCACACCAGCAACAGGGTACTGAAAACAAACAGTAGCTGAAGAACCTCAACTTCAAGTGATTTAATTTTCTTCAAATATTTTGCCTGACCACAAGATGAAACAAGACAAGGCGCTGGATTAGGCGCTGAACGGAGCAGTACCGTGTTCAACAATTCTGCTGCTGTTTTATAAAGGACTGCAGAGATTTAAAGCTCCCCAAGCAGCTGGAAAGCTTCAGCAGCACCAGCGCCACACGGATGTAAGTAAGGCCCATTTTTGTCTGTACGCCAAAGTTCGGTGCACACCACAGAGGGAAGCTGCGCAACCTTCAGCACATCTGTCATCGCTGGCTCGGGGCAAGCGGAGCTCGTTTACTCTAAAAGGAGCGAGGAAGGAGCTCCGTAACGGTACCTTCCCGCTCTGTGAACCACGTACCCCTTGCACATTCCAGGCAAGCACAGCTTTGCAAAGCTGCTGGAGAACTACCTGTTGTCAGACCTCTCCCAGCACTCCACGAACCGGGAAAATCGTTATTGATCAATTAACGGAATGCAGTCATGTACTATTTTCCATTTCCAGCAGCCATTACAAAAGCCCTGTGAATTTTCATCCTGTGTTTCAAGAACCTGTCACACTTTCCTCCCTATTTGTTTTCCTCAGTCACTGACGACCTTCCAGGCAATTAATTACGTCTAAGGGATCAACAGAGAACACATGAAGCCAATTTTGGCAAGTGAACTGAAATAGCTTCAGCCTTTCAGAGCACGGTGAGTTCGAATAATTTCTGATCTAGAATTACACGACAGACCCTTTCATGGCAGTCACAAAGTTAAATAAAAGCGTTAACACAGACTGAGAGTTCTCTGTGTTTGTAATTACAGAGTTTAAAAGTCAGAAATCAGTCAAAAATCTTTGACTGGTTGAGTTTTAGCTGTACCTGTCCTAAGGACAACGCAAACGGCGTTTGAACTTACTGAACTTACCCCACTCCCTGCTTGAACGCTTCAATCAGCTCGTTCTTCTTCTCCTGGTCTTCTACCCAGTAGGCGCTGGGAATGACAAACTCGGATATCACACGGCACTCCGGGCAGGACCTGCACGGATCACGACACAACAGCAACGCTCGGTTACTTTCTGGGAGCGACACTCCTCAATAGATCCGGGGTAAACAGCAGTCTCCAGCGGGGAAGGGGGACGGTTTGTCTCGGGGAAGCAGCCAACACCCCCTCAGACGTTACTGCAGCGCATGGGCCCCTCCCTTACTTGTTTCAATTGAAACAACCCCGCTCAGGACAGTCAGGGCTCGTGCTACCTTGCATTTGTTTCTAGACTCAAACAAAAGTCACGGGTATTTTCTCAATATGCAGAAGTAAACTTTCTCTCCTGATCCCACTATGCGGGACCGAACAGTAACTATTACGCAGCAGAAAGCCAAACCCCTTGAAAAAAGACCGAGGAAGGTCTCTAAGCCTTTTGAAATGCGATCTGACTTCCACCAGCAGCGAAGAGTTGTTCACTGCGTGGTTTTCCGAGATGGATTTCTACACGAGGAACTGGGATCAAGAATCAAATACGCAACTTCATGTACCTCAACATGCCGAGGAAAGGCTTTACTGCCCCCTCCCCACGAGTCCCACGGAACGCCCCGTCCCCCAGCAGGCAGGGCTTTTACAGCTAAGCCCAGCCCCTCCTTTAGGTTAACTTTGCAACGGCCGGCATGGCCACCACTAGGGAGAAACATAAAGGACATGTTTGAAGAATTTGCATTAGTATTTAATCCGTACTCAAAACACATTCCAGGGCGCTGTTTCTGAAATAATCCCAAACCCTCGCAGTCCCTGCTGCAGGCGGAATATCTCGTCCAACAGGAGCTGGACTCCCACACAGGTTACGTCCCAATGAGCTAACGTTCACCTCAATGAAATTTATAATGAAGGTTGTGCAAAAAAAGTCTATTTTGGCAGCAGACTGACAGTATTTCCCACCTTTTCCTCAGCGTGCTTCTAACGTGAGAGAGCTTTCAAAGAGATGCTCAAAGGAGGAAACTGCCCTGGTTGGATGTTTTAAAGTCTCATCTCACCTGAGGAGGAGCATGTTTGGGATACATTTTTTATAGAGCTAGAAGATGAAGGCATTTACTCAGACACAGATAAATGTGTGATTAGTGGGAGGTTTAGCTTGGGTAAACTATAATTTAGAGAAAAAAATCCAGTAATCATGCACATATAGATAACAAAAAGGAGTTACTGGTTTTGCACCCGGGTTACTCTGAAGGGCACAGGGCATTTAACTTTATGAGGAATGACTGAGGGAACTGGGGCTGTTCAGCCTGGAGAAGAGGAGGCTGAGGGGAGCCCTCATCCCCCTCTACAACTCCCTGAAAGGAGGGTGGAGAGAGATGGGGGCTGAGCTCTTCTCCCTGGGGACAAGGGATAGGACAAGAGGAAACGGGGTCAAGTTATGTCAGGGCAGGTTTAGATTGGATATCAGGAAACATTTTTACACTGAAAGGGTTATTAAACATTGGAAGAGGCTGCCCAGGGAGGGGGGGGATTCCCCATCCCTGGAGGGGTTTAAGAAAAGGGGAGATGTGGGACTGAGGGACATGGTTTAGAAGGGGTTTTTGTCAGGGGGGGTTAATGGTTGGACTTGATGATCTCAAAGGGCCCTTCCAACCTCACCAGTTCTATGACAAGGTCTCGGCTGTCCCAGAGTCCCCACGTGTGCACTTTGCCCCACCCTCAGCGCAATGAGAGAGGGCAAAGTTACAAAGGGCCAACCTCTTCCCATAGAGGAGTGCAGCACGCAAGGAAACTGCTACCAAAGGATAAACGATGCGTCCCACTGGTCTTAGTGGTAGGTAGAGTTCTTCTCACAGCCACACTCCAACATCCTGGAATTTGCCATCATTTGGACCAGGATTTTCTGCGCTCAGATCTTATTAATGGCTATGTTAGTATTTAGAGCTACAGATTTCCTTATCCCCAGTTTTATTTCTGTATCAAGCCACGGCACACCAGAGAGCCCATCTCTCTGACACAAGCCAGAGGGAAGAGACTCTGGTTAACGGGAACTTACTTTATGATCGGATTCTCGAACTGCTTGGCACATCTCCACTGCCGGATGCAAGACAAGCAGTACGTGTGATTGCAGTTGGAAAGGATCCCAAACCTCCTCTCGGAGGCCGATGGCTTCTCGTACACCACTTCCATGCAGATACTGCACACTTTGTCCTGACTTGCCTGAAAGGCAAAGGCCTTCTCCATGTCATGCTCAAATGTCGCCATGCACATCTGTCACGGGAGAGAGGCCACTGGTTATTGCAGTCCACAGAACGGCCTGCTCCTTGTAGAACAACAGTGCCTGTGAAAAGGATCTGCTACAGGAAAAACAAGGTACGCTCATTAAAAGCACCATTCCTACCCTTCATTCATTTTAAAAACAGTAAATTCAATCGCGTATTTCAGCCCTTCAGTGTTCTCTGTAGCTTCAGGAGTATCAGAAGTAAGGCTGCCCGAGCATTCACCCCTTTCTGTACCTCTGTCACAGAACAGGTATTGCACAAATACCCCTAAACCCACCTAATTCAGCGTCCAGAATGGGTGCCGCACG
Source organism: Rhinoptilus africanus (assembly GCA_013400135.1). Lineage (NCBI taxonomy): Eukaryota > Metazoa > Chordata > Aves > Charadriiformes > Glareolidae > Rhinoptilus > Rhinoptilus africanus. The sequence goes on along the minus strand of VXBO01010730.1, from coordinate 104,342 downwards.
CAAGGTGTTACTCTGCAGAGCCTTAAGGCCATGCTCATTGAGCAGATCAGTGAGCTTTACCCTAGCTCAGGAATTCGTCTCTTACTATAGGTTTTCCAACAGCATTCCTCATCAGAGTATCCCAGTCAATAATCAATTTATGCTTTTGCAGCACTGCAAGGGGAGCTGGAGGTTATACCTGCAGTTTTACCTCTTCCTTTTCAAAGTTCTCAGGACTTGACAAATTAAATAAATTTAAAGCCTTTCAATTATAATAATAATAATAAAGAACGCAAAATAATTCCACAGTAGTAGCAGCATTTTGACTACTGCACCTTCTCATCCAAGCCACCCCTCTGCTGGCGGAGCTGCGCGCCTGACAGCAGCGGTGGTGCTCTGACACTGTGCCAGTGGTGCTCTGACACTGTGCCAGTGGTGCTCTGACACTGTGCCACATGCCAACAAGCTCCTGGGAGAAGTGGGAACTCCTACGGCAGCGTGTTTTCCAAGTATATGCCAACTGCACCAAACCTGAGGGTTTTAACCCCTTCATTCTAGTTCAGACTGGAGAGACCTATGATTCAGAAACCACTAACACTGCTGGTCTTTCTCCTCCTCAGCCTTGAGAACTCCTGTACCCAACCAGCCCTAACCTAAATCTGGTAGCCAGGCAGAGAAAAAGAGCAGCCCTTTAACCCCATCTTTAGCCAGCCAATTCCTCATCCGCTCCCTCCAGCGCTCCTACTTCAAGTTCAGCTCCAAAATCTTTGTACTCCGTTCAGTCTGTCCCTGCTTGACCCTGCTCTGCAATCAGCCAAGAGGAGACATCTGAAGCGGCCCCTCAGCAGGGCGACCTCTGGGGAGCCACCAGCAGCCCATAGTTCCTCTCCCCCACTGCACGTAACGCACCACTGAGACGTCCTGTGAGCTACAAAAGACATTTTCTTAGAGCTTTAGGGTATTTTGGGAGAAGGCTGCCAGCAAGTTTCCCATAAGGAAATGAATGGGGAAAAAGGAAGTTGCTGTAAAAGTCTATCTGCATCATCACTACCAATTCAGGCCTAGATGCTGGAACAGACCTCTCTTAGGATCAATTTACAGCTAGATAAACAATAAAACAATAGGTCTTCGGAACAACAGGCTCTTCTACAAAACACATCTTCGGATTTTAGAGCAAACAAACCAAATCTTACACTGAGCAAAGCAAATCTCGCACGGATTTCATGTTAACATTACCATCTCGTGAGCCTTCCTCTGTTCTTGGTCGAAAGGGTGAAGTACTTGCAACCCGCATATCTCACAGACGTCCCCGTGGAGGTACAGGCAGCGCTCTCCGAAGTGGCACGCTCCCGCCGCAGCGTAAGGGCACAGCTGCTCTCCATCCGCACAGGAGCTTCCAGCTACCGCATCTTCCAGTCCGCTGCAAATGGCTTCCAAATACGAATGGGGCTTCATTTCCAGATTGTCGTTTTGGTCGCCGCAACACAGCCCATCGCTTGTGGCACTGGGCTTCTGCTTTTCTTCATTCAAGCCACACAGATCTTGGGAAACAGAAACATAATATGAACCACACCAGCCCCAGCACAAAACTCGCACAAGAAGCTCCACGTACTTTGTTTCCAGTGATTACCAGGTGGGGTTTTTCAAACAAAGTTTTCTTCTCATCTCTAAGCCCCTTTTACTCACGAATCGGAAGAATTTTCACAAACCACCTACTAAGCTAAAGTTCGGTTTCAAGATTTCTCCAGATGTTTTTTCTTTACAAATAGGCTAAAACACCCTCTCATTTCACCTTAGGCAACTGGCCCGTCCGGTGTGGCAGTGATAACAGCTGGGAAGAGCAGGCAGGGGGGGAGCTCAGCTCCTCTGCCCCGGCTGCCAGGCATGGACGGATGGCTCCGCGCTCGTGTTCCTAAGGGCTGGCACAATCCTCCACATGCCACAAAGCAGCCAGGTTTCTCACCATTTCAACTGCTTTCACGTTGAGAGCAAAAATGCGCAAAAAAGATCTGAGGGGCTGAGATATTTTAACCAAAAAAACCCCCAAATCGAACAAAAAAAATACCCCTCCTGCCACCCCCAAAACAGGGAACACCAGGCTAAAAGCCAGTCAGCTAGCCACGGTCATTAAAAGCTACCGACGGGCACAAGTGTTTCCAGGAAAGAGGCCGCAGTGTTAGGAAATCTGTCTGCACCTCTCCAGCTCTCCACGAAACTCAAGGAATAAAAGGAGGGAGGCGACCTAACTCCCATGAAGCACCAAGGAGGCGCACAGCAGCACTCCCACTCACTTCTGTCCCTGAGCACGAGCGTTTTCTTCTCCCGCTTGCCAGTCTCGTGCAGTTTGCTCCTGATGAGGGGTGCGCTCTGCTCGGGGGGCTGGCGGGGGCTGTGCAGCGCGGCCGAGGAGCGGGGAGGGGGCGCAGGGGCCACTGAAGCCCCCGGCGCAGGAAGCCTGGTGTGATCGTACCTGCCAAAGGAAAAAGACACGACGAGCGTTACAAAGACTAAACTTGGCACGGTGGCAGGGCACTGCCCCGCTGAATATTTAAACAAAGTAAAACGGAATAGGTGCTTTTTTTTTAAAAAAAAAAAGGATTGTTCTGACAAGTTGACTGAATGCTCAGTCTCTTTCAAAGCCAGACTAAAAGGTTTCTCAGTCTCAAAACCGGGATGCCTCTGAAAGCACACCTATATTTTCTTCCCCAGAGATGAAAGAACATCACCCGTGTGCGTATTAAATTAGTTCTTCGTCATCTCCTCACACAAACAGGTTTGCTGGCATTTCTCAGAGGAGCAACATCAGAACGCTGTGCAGGAAGGAGCAATGTTTCGTGGTCTCATTCTCTCCCTGCAAAAGCAGCAACACTTAAGACTTCATGCTCCTACACCACAGGAGAAGATGCAGTATTTGCATATGGGATAGGAAAGGACTCGAAATACCAGTAAGGAATGGACATACACTCTGGCAGCAGAGCAGAAGCAATCAGTGAAGTAAAGAGGCTGGTCCAGAAAAGCTGTGGACACACCTGAATATCAGAGTATTTTTGATAACAAAAATATTCTCCGTATCTGTTTCTGCTCCTGTATGTGCTCACAGACATGCAATACCCATGAATCGCTTATGAGCATTGAGTGCCCCAAACTCCAGCAAAACAGCTGGAGTGGAACAGCAACACACTTTATAGCTGTTGTTAGAGTCCAGCCAGGGTGTGACGCGGTCCCTGTGAACAACACGGCCGTCAGCAACATCCTACGTCGCTGATGCAATGGGAGCAGAAATCACTGGTGTTCAATCTCCCGATCCAAGTCTGGCACCATGAAGCAAGCAAAGGAAAAGGAATATAACTAAGCTGTTGCAACCACAGCAATGCCATCAGAGCCCTCTTTCTCATCAGGTGAAGATACAAACACAAGCTTCTCATCCCTGACCAGGACTTTTCCCTGAAGCAGCCACAGGCTGCCCTGTGGCACGTCCCCAACGGAAGGTAACAACGTTAGCTAACGCAGAGTACTTCCTAGAGCACTTCTCAAGGAGTTTTAACCAGCAGAGTTCAGGAAAAGGTGTGGTACTGTTCAGCTTTCCCACCAAACCTAGGGGAGCACGAGAAAAACATTTAGCTCTAAGAACTGGAATTCCTCAAAACTGGGCATTAGTAACCAGACGCAGGAGGCTACGAGGAGCCCGCTTCCAGCCACTTCAGGCACACGGAAAGGAAACCATGTCCCCACACGCTATTTCACGTGAACCTGTAGGCTCTATTTTTTGTATTTAATAGGTTTTACTATAATAAGAACTGGATAAAAACATACGTAAAACCTGAAGATTTAAGTTCGACAGAGTAAAATAATTGCTGAAGTAAAACAGAGTAAAACTACAATATTGCATCCATAAGCGGGTTTTGGTCAGGGGAGAAAAAAAAAATCATAGGCAATACATTATTTCATGCCCTTTGTCATTTAAGAAGTCTTATCTTTTCTTGATCTTTGATTCCCTGGAGTTTAAAGCTGACTGCATGCGATTATTATGCTCAGTTTTTCTGAACGCACCGTTCCAAAAGGAGCGGGGCCTTTACCTGCACCGAGCTCCATAGGCACACTGTCCCTTCTGGTAGTACTTGCAGATGGTGGAGGATTTGCTTGTAGATAAATCATGCGAGAACAGACACTTGCTTCCCTCCCGACACACTCCTTGCATGTAGTACCTGGGGGAGGAGGAGGAGGTTGTTATGGCTTGAAGAAAACCACAATTTATTGCCATTTAGACAATTATTCTCTTACCACTCGGGAAAGGGAATCAGAAAAATCAAGGCAACCCGACGGTTGAAATAGAAACAGATTTAATAGAATAAGACTAAATAATTAGTAGTACTACAGAACCAGTATTGATCCTAATACCAATATAAAAGACGTGGGGATTATCCTCAGCCCATTCCCCCAGCAGGAGCCGTGCCCTCCCCGCAGGGACAGCCAACGTGGGTCCCTGCAAGCGCTGTGGCTGTGGAAGGACGGGCTCAGGGCTCCAGCACCGGGGCCAGGAGTGCTCGGGATGGCAGCCAGCACCGGAGAGAGAGAGAGAACTCCTCAGCAAACTTCTAATTTGTACTGAACGTGCCGTTCATGGTATGAAATGATCCTGTTGGCAGCTTGGGTGACGTGCCTGGGTCCCGCTGCTCCTCATCCCTGCACCTGGCAAGGCTCGAAAACACCGAGACCTTGAATCCCACATGCCACCGCTGGCTACAAAGTCAACATTTTCACAAATTCAGACACCAGGGTCTTCTAGAAGGGCGGTTTTCCCAAGCGTCCCAAGGTTTTCCCAAGGTGGAGGGCCAAGGCCTGGTGGGAGCAGGCTGTTCGGCGCAGACGAGGAGACGGACGGCTTTGGCTCCCGGAGGAACCTCCGGAAGGCGCTCCCCGGG
>VXBO01010730.1:78097-89590 GCA_013400135.1 Rhinoptilus africanus | reverse complement strand
GACCCAAGGGCAGGACCCGGCACTTGGCCTTGTTGAACCTCATGCCATTGGCCTCAGCCCATGGATCCAGCCTGTCCAGATGCCTCTGCAGAGCCAACCCCCCCTCCAGCAGATCAACACCCGCCTGGTTTAGTGTCATCTGCAAACTGACTGAGGGTGCATTCGATCCCCTCGTCCAGATCATTGATAAAGATATTAGAGAGAACCGGCCCCAGCACCGATCCCTGGGGGACACCACTTGTGACCGGACACCAACTGGATTTAACTCCATTCCCCACCACTCTCTGGGCACGGCCATCCAGCCAGTTCTTTACCCAGCGAAGAGTACCCCTCTCCAGGCCATGAGCAGCCAGTTTCTCCAGGAGAATGCTGTGGGAAACGGTGTCAAAAGCTTTGCAAAAATCCAGGTAGATAACATCCACAGCTTTTTCATTTTACAAATGATACACATTTGTACATTTAAGGAAACAAACAAGTATTTTGAGTGGGGACACAGCTTTAATTTTTTCCTATGCATTACTACAGTTCATTTACATTTTTCAACACAAAATTCTCTCCAGTAACCACGATATACCTCATTTTAAATAGCATTTATACATACCAACTGAGTATGTCGATAGAAACTGTTGAGACAATGGTTCACCATGAGAAGATCAGGTAAAAAACCAACAAGATATGATTTTAAAAAAATAATAAGTTTTTCCTATACAGTCAATTAAAATTCATCTTGCTCACTGCGCTCACGGGAAGAAACCCAACGACTCACAATCAGTTCCTGAAATAAAACCCAGCAATTATTACGTCAAAAAAAAAAAAAGGTGCAGATAATCAGTGAGGGATAGGGCTTAAGCCTTTAGTAAATTGATGTTTATTATGTCACCACTGAGAAATTTCAGTAGACTATTACATTTGTTCCTGATTCAAGCAAGTCTCTCGCACAATTTTCTCCCTTAATTTTTTAAACATACATCGGCCTTACAGTCCCTGTAGGTATCCCTGTTTCCCCAGCAAATGCTTACATTCACAGTAGCAGCAACATTAAAATTTAGATTAGAAGATCTTAAGTCTTTAAAAAGCCTGCAATGCACTTCTCATGCCTTGGGGCACAAAGAAATCTAGTTATTTTATTGCAGCTATGCCTACAAAAAGCGAAGCGTTCTAAAGAGCCAGCAACAGTTCAAGGGGGCTCGTTAGCTGTCCAGCTGCCCCAAGGCCAAGCTACACAGGCAAAGAGAGAAGTAATTACTCACCTGAACCTTAATTTTTTTCATACATTCTGGTGTCGACATCTCTTTTTCAGTCATGTCAGACGGTCTAATCAAATAGCACAACATAAGTTCCTGTTGGTAAACAGAAAACATGAATTTCAACTGATCTCTTTCTGTACCAACTTTTAGATGAACTAGAAATGCAGATACCAAGTTTCCTACAAGACGTCTTCTGCAAACCAAGCTGGGGAGAGCTGTGTAATAGGCATACCTCATTTTCCTTATCAAAGCATGACACTGCTGTAAGATAAACTAGAATCGTGAAACAACACCTGGAAGCACTAGGTACGAGGCTCTATCACAGAGAAAATCTTTTGTAAGCGTTCAGTTTCACTGCTCAAAAGAAAATACTGGTAGATGGAGAGGACTTTAAAAACAAGCGGTGAGCAGAAAAGAAGCGTCCCTCGGGTCTTTCTTCTGTTCCTCACACAAATTCTAACGTTCCTACAGGGAACCGAACTTTAATAAGCTTCTTCCAGAATTCATCTGGATATTGACACAGGGAACTCTTGTTTGCCTACTGGCAACTGAACATGATCTTCACCAGAATAAAACCAGGAGGATTCTCTTTCCAGGCCTCGCTCCAACTCCCTGTTCTTTGGAACTAAAGTGTACGTTTATAATTTAAAGCTATTTTTAAAATAGCATCTTACACTTACCTTAGAAGCATTAACAGTTGTTCTGTTCAACCCAGACAAGGACTTCCAGCTGAGCGGTCTGCGAAGAGAACCTTCAAAACTATCATCAACTAATTCAGCAATGACAGAGTAACTAGAAAACAAAGCAGACAGGACAATTCAGAGAAAGGAAATGGCCATTTTAGGAAGATTGTGAAACTTAAAAATTAGAACCTAAAAACTGGTGTTAAACAGTATGCCAGCATGCAGTAAACAAGTTGTGAAACTTATGTCTCTTTCTACTAGGAAAAGAGGAGAAAAGATGAAGCTGTGAATATGCTTACTGACACCTTCTCTCCCCACCCCTCTGCTGATGCCAAGTGATCGCTTATGAATGCCAATCTGATATTTATAATCAATTTATTATCTAGGAATTCAACCTGACGAGCTAACAAATAAAGACAATTATCATATCTTAAAATTTTCTCACAAATTACATAAATTATCTATATAATATAATTTTTAAAGTATTACTTTCCTAAGTGCATTCATCATATGAGTGCTAAATATGCTCACTGCAGCTCTTAATTTGGAATGCCTTACCACCATTATATGAATTCAATGAAACTGTGTTACTCAGTACCTCTGCTAAAAGGATTTTTGCATTCCCAGTATATGAAGGCATCTGGCAAAGGGTTTTGATTGAAGAATATGTGCTTAACCAGTGAAGATACTAAATTTGTGTGAGAAAAATTTATGAATTTGAAAATAAGAAATTAAAAACATGAGTTTCAAACCTTGCATGATAGAAGGGGGGACCTTTTCGATACAGCACTGAAATGAAAGAGAAACACCTTCATTAGATAATCAGAGAATTTCCATCTGAGTTTAATACCTGGGTCCATAAATATTTAGATATTTAACTGTAAGATTTAGTTACACAAGATAAAACTTTAACACTTCTGAATTCTGCTCAGAATTAAGTTTTCCCAGCAAGTGGAGAGAGGGGGAAGAGAAATAAAAAAATCCCATAGGAGCAGCACGGTGACTTAAGGCAGGGCACTGGCAGGTGAAAGATAAAGCAGAAGAGCCAAAGGACAGTTAGCAATTGCTGTGGGAAAAAGTTTAGGATGGAATTTCTCTGCAATAGGCTCAAGCTTTTAACAGTGTATTCATAACAGAAATTGAGCCACGAGTACAAGTAAAAGATCACAATAAGCCACTGAGTTTCTGTTCCAAGCACGAGAGCATTTCCCACAAGTTTTAGGAGAGGCACAGGGCACAAGTTCTTCCATACTGCCCACCAGACCCAGTAAAAGTTCCATCTCTATAGAAGAGTACACAAGAATCATTGCAGCTGGACTGTTCTGACTGAGCTAAACAGTTACATTTCCTCTCTCCTCTTTCTCAGGAGCGTATAAGAGGGGACTGTCTGTAACTAGCGCAGGTTTTCTTATACAGCTGGCTAGTATAGACACTCTCAGGAAAAAGACGAGCTGCACTTCCTTCCAGTGACAACCATGACTTGCAAATTACCCATTACAAGCAATTGCAGTAATATCAATTCTAAGAGGGTACTTCCAAAGAACAAGAAGCTAGAAGCTTCAGGAGTAAGAAGCCTGCTAGCCTAAATTAATCCACTTCCTTTGTCTGGCACAAATCCAAAGGCTAAACAACAAATTCAGGCCAGAACACAAATGAATGGTGAACAAACTATTATCAATTTTACATATACATCAGGTGATCAACAGCAAAACCTGCCTACAACCCAAAGTACTAAGACCTGTGATGCTAAATTCAGCCAGACCTACACAGTGATGTAAAGGACTAGCTCAGCACAACCTCGACATACTCAAATGCACAAACCCCAAAATTTTAAAACTGCTTCAGCAGTATTAAAACACCTGCTGGTTTGCATGCCTACATTAGAAAAAACATCTCCCTTTATGCACATTTTCCTGTAATGACAGGCATTACTTTACTGTTTATGGTGGCTTGAGCTGAAAGGTAGTTCTTGAATTACTTAGCAAGGGATTATGGACACTACTCATTATTTCTGTAAGATTAAAACCCCTACCATTAACCAACGAGCAACTTCCCTCTTGTACCCTCCACCCCAAAAAACCATACAGAGAAACAGTCTTAACAGTTAAGTTCAGCAGAATTCCAGCTTCCACTAGACGGGATAAATAATGAGATGGACTTTGATGTGAATGGGGATCTAGATGCAAACCTGCTACTTCCAGAGACCGTCATGTTAACACTGCAGAAGATATGTTTAGAGGCAGTAAAGAAATTTAGAAGGAAATTTCAGTGCAATCCCGTGAAGCAAAACAACAGGCCTTTCAAGCTATCTCCTCAGCTACTGGATATGTGATGCTATACTCCAAATAACAAAGCCTGCTCCAGTTATGCAGCTCCTTATTACTGAATTCAGCTTCGACACTGGAGTCTTGCACTGAGGAAAGAAGTCAGTTGCAAATGATACCTTTTTTTTTTTAAGGAAGCTACTCACAGAGATCAGTTCCGTACTTCAGTCCAACTTTGGGGACCCAACCCTTGCTGCGGAAGTAGTGATATGCCATGTAAGTAGTTTTAAAATCGGGCTTCACTTCACTGAAAATTTCCCATAGCTTCAAAATAGTTAGGGGCTCCTAAAAAAATCACAACCAAAGGCATTAACGTGACCATATTAATACTACATCAGATATAGAATACTGTGTGCAGTAGACCATAACAGCCAAATATCACAGTTTAGTGGAAAGAGCATGGATGTCAGGCTATAAAATACAGAATCCCTAAATATAAGACAGAAACCTGTTGCTCCATTTAGTGAGTTTTTTTAGCATCTCACCATCAGTCCCATAATGCCCTTCTTTAAAGGAAAGTCTGATGAATTTTAAACTAGAAGCACAGGTTTCAATTATTTTGTCATTACATTAACAGCAGCTTGATATACTTATAGATTAATGCTTAAAACGCCAAGGAATTTTCCTGTTTCAGGAAATGGAAAGTATTCACCATATTATGCCTCCCATACTTGTTTTCCCCGTATTTCCTGCCTAAGTTAAAACAAAAACCTTTCTCTACAGAAAGGCTGTGCGTAGCTGTATTCACCTTGGTAAACAAAACTTTCAGATCAGTATTTCATAAACAGAAATATCATTACTTTTAAAAAATACTTCCTAATTACTTTGTTTGGTGTTTCCTCCTTCAGAACCAACAGCATAAAATACTGCCAAAGTAGGTAAAAGTTTCAGACCAAAACATATCCAAACTAATGGTATCCCCAGTCATCCAAAATTAATTGGATCTCTTACCTCACCATAATAAATACTTAAACATCCCAGAGCATACACCAAGAAAAAAGCCTGAAAAAATAAACAAGAGTAAGTTTAACTAGTAGCTAGACTCTTCCTGCAGTTTGTATTCCATGCAAGAACTAATTAATTTTATACAAGAACCCTAACATCATAAAGACAAACAAGTTGCCTGAAAGTTTCTTTTGAGATTTGTCTTCATGACCTTTACTTTTCAACAGACACAGCACTACAAAAAAAATCCATGCATGTGCTGTAGACTCCTGAAGGCACTGTGTTAAAACTGACACACATGAATATACTTAGAAGCAGAACAATTGAAGCAGGATTTATATAAATCTTATATTTCTTGTTATTTCTACACTTAAGTCCTATCACTGGTCTCTTTGTCAGTGGGATTATCCATCTAAAGTAAATGGGATTGGACCCTACACATTTTTTTAAATTGTATCATGTATTATCATAGTCATTCAACTTATTTTTAATAACCTAAGACAATCCAATTACTTAGGAGACACGGGAGAAGCCTGTACTTCAGAAATAGGTATTAAATTATGTTGTAACACAGATTAACATTTACTTTTCAGATTAAAAGTAGAACAACTTGTACTGCACTTGAAACATACCTCTTCCAAGGCGAGTTGTAAATATTCAAAAATCCTAAATGGATTTCTTCTGCACACGAGTTTTTCCTTCTTGACAAGCTACAAGAAAAATTTACTGCATTACTACAACTTTAAGATGCAAAAAATACTGAATTCTGAAAACAGCACTGATGATACAATTTTTCTAGAACATTAGGATACTTTGTTCCTTACATTTTCTTGCACATGAGCAGAATCATCTTCAGGACATAAGCCACCTTCTTCTTCCTCTTGCACCAATACATATTCTGGAGCACATTCTTTTGACTTTATCACCTCACAAGATCTTTGCTCTGTGTTCTCCTTTGCTTTGCAGCTGCACTGCATGTGAAAACCACGCTTCTGGCATGAAACTTCAGCTATCTCTTTCAAGTCACTTTGTTCCTGTTCTTTAGAGCCACATACGGCCACAGGATCAAACGCTGGATCTCCTTCCAAACAGGCTTTCTTGTAGCCTTTGTTCTGATTCTCACAACTTAGGGCTACTGCATTTCCAGTACCTGTAGGAGATTGCCTGCAAAGTTCTGTATTTTCTGTATTTGGGCCCATTCTGTTGCAACTATTACTGGTTTGTTCAGCTCCATCCTCTTCCAAAAATGGCAGCTCAAGAGGTTTAGTGTAATTTTCAAGAATTTTGGTAACCGAGCAGTCATCAAATCCTTGCTCTTGCAAAATACTTTTAGCCCACTGAACGCGACGCTGGTACCTAGTAAGCAAGTAAAATAAATGAGAAGTCCTAGGGCATTACATGCTTTAATTAACATCTTAAACCCAAGCATCTTAAAAAAAAACAAGATTCAGCACAATCCTCTAAACAAATCTGAACACACTCCCCCAAAACTGCTTTGAAACATACAACATGCACAACATAATAGGACTCCAGTCATCAGGGAGCTGCACGTGGCATTACCGAACATCAAGATTCTGCTAACTTCTTTGGCTTCATTTTGCCTTTTAAATTTAAATTTCACTGGCAACAAACACTGTAACCAAACGTTGCACAAGAACCATGCATTGACGACTACTGCAATACAGTTTCAAGAAGCAAGAACTTCATTCACCAGGCAAAAAATTCCTCATTCCCTTGAAGCCTTAAGCATGAATTCCCTGAAAAAATATCTTGGTGTCAAAGCTTGCATGATTAAAATACACAAGACAACTCTGCATTTAGAGCTCTCACACACTTCATCTATTATACAGCTAATTACTGAGAATAGTATCTTCAAAACTCGGTTTTAACTACCTTTGAAACAGCAACAGCATAGCAAAACCCCTCACATCCCTGAGAAATAACAATAATCCTATCAGCAAGATACTATCTGAAAGCTGCAAATATTTCTAATATTTTTCAATTATGATAGAGTTTATAGTGCTCTTTCAGTTATTTCTCCTTGGAAGATAATATAAATACCCAGTTGAAGACATTAATCTGCATTCTGTGAAAGTTACAGGTAGATGAGCGCAGCTGTTCTTATTCAAACCTGGACAACTTTAGAACAATACTGTTTATTTCCCAAAGCAAAATCTTAACTCGGCAATTACAGACCCGGTAATGAAGAACTACAAAGACAATTAAATGCAAATTTCATCTGTCAACACAAAACATAAGTCCCTCTGAAGTCTCATAGTAAAGCTATACAATTCAGTGCTGTACTTCTTGTTATAAAAAAATACTCCTCTTTGTCCTATGATTTAATTACCATATAATTTACACTCACAGATCTCTACTGAGACAGAACACGATGAATTTTCTGCACCACTGTAATTACACTTCCACTGATGCTCAGCTGTATTTGCTGGCACATAAAGCAGTCACAAAGAAGACTAATAAGAATGCAAGTGCTTCTGCACGTAGTAGTAACTGTAGTAGCAGCAGTAGTAATATTGCTACTGTTTGTCTCACCTATAGTGGAGGACCGGAGGCGTGTAACTTTTAAATTAAGTAAAATTTTTAGCATTATCCTAAGACTAAAGCAAAAAGTGTTACTAACTCGCACACTCTTACAGTTAGTTCATAGACTATTGAAGTGGAACAAAACAAATAGGCGGTCCAACACTATGTTTTGATAAACATACAAACTAGCAATGTTAATAGAGACTATGAAAAAAGAAAAAAGTAAAACATTTCTGTATTGTACAAGTTCAAGAGCCGCTTCAGTCCACGTTGTAATAATTCAATAAGGAAATGGAACAGCTATTTTAAAATAGCCTGGCCTAGAAACTTCTCTTTCTCCTCCTCAGCTGAGAAACAGTTTATTATGGTTGATATTATTATGAATTAATTACACATCCTACTAGGCATGCGTACTTAATCTTGGCTTCTATTCAGCAATTCATACCTGCAAGCTTACATGAAAAACCATATTGAATATAACCTACTCTATTTCTAGTTTTTCTAATGTGATGTATAAATTAAATACAAAGAAAATAAATAGAAGCAAGTCATCAGCATTTATACAGCCAAGAATCTAAAATCCAGTAAGATAAAATATAAAATAGAATAATCTGTTTGATAAAAAAACCAAGAATAAATTAACGTAAATTAACTTACTTTTTGGATGTAATTATAGGCATGTTTATGTTAGCACCTGTATAAAGAAAAAATCATACATTTTTTCATCAATATAAAAATATTTTAATGTGATTTTGATCACTGAGGTTATCTGCAGCCTAGTAATTACCCCCATCTTCAATACACTCTGCCATTTTGGTCCCACTTGTGTTCAAGAAGGACACAGCAGAACCAGAAAAGGTACAGAAGTAACTGCCTGCACAAGAGGAACAACTAAATACACTATTTTCTCCAGCCCATAAAAAGACAATTACAGAGAGATATGATAAAATCCAGCGGTGTCTACTGAGGCTTAACTGTCATGGAAAAGATGAATAAAGAATGACAGTCTTTCTGTAAACAACCAAGAGCAGACCAGATGTAACTGGCTATAAACAGATTAAAAATTTCACATATCCTTGCATCAAGATTTCATGGACACTAAAATCTGCAGATTAAAACCAAAAAAATGGACATTTTTATGAAGAAAAATCCAAGGATGATAACTTTACTTACAGGCTTCCTAAGCAAGTAATCAGTGAAGGCTAGGAGAATGCACTAACGAGCTACTGACATGTATTTCCTGGTTTTGTGTTTTTCCTAGGCATCTTATGCTGGTCATCATCAAGTACAGGGCGAGAGAGAAATCCTTGATCTGACCCAATAGAGAGATTATTTTTCTGTGTGTAATTTATAAACATACTACTTCAATAAGTGAAGGTGAAAAGTACTATTACAATAGTGATGGAAGTACAAATGAGCACAATTTACCTAGCCACTTTGTAACCAGTGAAGGATCCGAAACACTGTACACTGGTCGACTTCTTGAAAGGATACCTTTTCCAAAATAGCCCTTCAAAGAAAAGGAAAAGTCCTTATTACATCATCAGACAAAAATGAACTTCTTACCAAGAAGTTCACCTGCCAAGAGCAGGTGAAAAAAAAATCACTGAAATTCTGCAGCGTTTAAGCTTTGCTTAAAGCTTGTTTAGCTTCTGATAACGAGTTCAATAGTAAACACCAGCACTCAAAGATTTAACCAGTGGAGGGTGTTGGGTCGTTTTCCTCAATTCTAAGTATTGTCAGTCAACATTTCCAAGCAGACTTTTGAAAGCAGGTGCAGAAGAAAACAGCTGTGTATTAATGCTGTGACAATGCATAATAGAAAACAAAGACATGGCTAAAGCTAATGCATAAGAATGGTGTCAAAATGGTACTCAGACATAAGAGGCTTCATGTGCCTTATTTCACTCAGGAAGAAATCACTCTGAAGTTAAAAGAATTCTACAAACATTTATAAAAGATTAATATACCAGCATCCTGAGCTTTAAAAACAAGAAAATGCTCTTGCAAGGTTACATAATACATTGAAAGGAGAAATAAACAAACAAACATTAAGTCTTCACAGCTGTTTTTTAGCTCACACCATCACTTCATTCTAAAANGTGTCCCTGCCCATGGCAGGGGGGTTGGAACTAGGTAATCTTTAAGGTCCCTTCCAACCCTGACAATTCTACGATTCTATGAAAATAAAATACTTGTCACATTTGATCCAGAATATATGTTTTGTACTCATTTCAGAAGAGAGAGATATGGAGGATTGCTGGAGGTTACAGGGGAAAGAAAACATAAAGGCAGGCAGATGTTAAGAAGTATTATGCTTTACCTATATTTAAAACACAAAAAATAATGTGCAAACAGCATACACACCTTGTTATAAAGCTGTTCAATATCTTCAGGGTTCCTCACAATAACATTGTTGTTAATGATTTCGGCCTGGCATATTCTGAAATCCTTGCCACCTACATCCACAGGGAAGGGAGACTCATAGGACTCAAAAACTCTTCTTTTCCTTCTTGGGGGATGAAAAACTGCTTCTGCCATTTCCTAGTATTAATGTTTCCTCCTAAAAAAGTAGAATCAAAACATTTAATGTTCAGGAGTTAAAGTTCACCCATTTTTACACGTTTCAGCAATATTCTCTTCCTAATAGCAAATTAAAAATAAATCCCACGGCTCAATCCAAGTTTAATTCTGTAACTATTATGCCAGACAAACATAGGCAGCGATTTGCTGGTGTTATCTGCTAATCTTTTTCTCTTGGGCAGTGCAGTATCCCCTAAAGACCAGGTAGGGATAGTTCTTAGCCAAGAGTTTATAAAGTAAACTTAAAGATGAAAGGCAAGTACATAAACTGCTGAAAACATTTCGAGAATAAAACAGACAAATTAGTAGAATAGCAGAAACCACAGCACACAAGTGCCTAAATATAAACTGTTTTTTAATAACTATGGGAATAGATTTTGAAGAAAGAGCAGTGGCTTGTCAGGTTTGCCTGCTTTAAACAGGGCATCCCTTTCACAAGGAGACCGGACAGACCCCGATGCTCTCTGGAACCACACTGACAGAACCGCCGAAGCGGGGAGATTTCACGGCTGCAGCTAGGAACACCGTGCCTACAGCCCTGCCGCGGACCGGCGACTGGCAGAGAGGGGCATAAGCCCTGTAGAGAGCCGGGTCTGTCCGCGGTGGGATAGCAAAAACCCACAGCCCGCCGAAGAAGGCAAAAGCCTTGGCCTAGGCCGAGGCCTAGGCCTAGGCCCAGGCCCAGGCCCAGGCCCGGCCCGACCCGGCAACGCGGCGCCTCACGCCCGCTCACCCACCCACGCAGCACCCAACCCGTCCCGCCGTCGGCAACCCCACCCGGGGCGAGGTATCGGCGAACAGGGGCAACCCGACCCGACACCGCGGCTNGCGGCCGCGTTTGCGCACGGCCCGGGGGCGCGCGGCCGCGTTTGCGCACGGCCCGGGGGCGCGCGGCTTCTCCTCACAGTTGTGAGGGAAGCGTCCCGGCGGTCCGTATCTCCCTTCCCGGTGCGGCGGGAGGCCCTGCCGGTAGCCCCGAGGTGCGAGCAGAGGCAAGGCGTGAGGAGATGGGCCGTCCCTAGGCTGCCGGTTCGGGGGAGGAGGGCGGAGATGGCTGCCGCGGCAGGATTGGGTTGCCGCCTTCCTGGTTGCTGCTAACCTTGCTGCTGTAGTCACGTCCCAAAACTGCCAAACCAACCCGTGTTGGGGATTTAAAATAAAGTGAGA
>VXBO01010730.1:3146-78072 GCA_013400135.1 Rhinoptilus africanus | reverse complement strand
AAAAAAAAAAAAGGACATTTTGTGTGGAACACCCATCCTGAAATGAATGATGAGCTTCATAATGAGGGGCGTTTGAGATACGGGGGTGGAGGAAATTTTATAGCTGTGGGAGGTGAGGCAGGGAGATAATTTTCATCTTGAAGCAATAGTTTTTGGCTCTGTAACAAACCCTTGACATGGCTGTGACTCATATAACTGCCTGGGATAATGCAGTGCTACTTACACAACTTGTTAATAGGGGTAATTGTGATCGTGCAGCTTTATTACCAGAGCTGAATTCAGGAGCACGTGGTGGTGCAATTAAAAAAAAAAAAAAAGCACCTGAATAAAAAGCAAAGCATTTTCACTAGTTAGCATGGAGTAAACCCCCCTTTTTTTTTTTTTTTTTCATTTTAATAAGCACTGAACCTCTTACTAGTTTGGGCCTTGCTCATCAAATTCATAATTGTACATGCAACCACAATGCAACTACTCTTTCTTATTTTGAGGTTGTATATTGTGAGATAACACTATCCAAGGAAGAGGATCAAGACATTTTGGCTCCAGGCAGACATGCTCTCAGTGGAGAAGCCTGCCTGATTTTCAACAGAGACATCAGTGAATTCAGTGATGAGAAATTAAAAATACATTGTTCTTATCAGGTATTTTGTCTCTTATTCCCATTTTCTGGACAGACTTGTGAGGCACAAGAAGGACAGTAATGGTTATAGTGCCACACAGGGAATGTGTCACAAAACAAGGGAATGCTAAACTGGTGTTCTTACAGTTATTTCCTACAGCGGTCCACTTTATATGCTCATGAGTTTTAATTTATTTTGAATGTTGATTCACATACAAAGTGTTGAAGCTAAACCACGGAGTTGTATTCCTGTCACCAAAGTACACAGCAATGCTCCGATAACTTCAGATTCATTCTTACAGCTCTACCATTAAAACACTAAATTTGAAGTAATCTGAACTAAGAGTTAATCTAGGTAACGACATGAAAGTACATTGCAAAGACCTGACTCTCTTTCAAAATTCTGTCTAAATTTTTCAAATCAAATTGCTTTGAAATGGAAGTAGAGTTTATCTGTGCTAGATAGATCTATATTTTGTCATTTTGCAGGCACATTACTGTGAGGCATACATTGAAGTGGGAAGTAGACAAAACAGAAAAGATCTGTAGGTCAGTTGTTTTCCTTCACATCTCATTATCTTCATACAGCCTTGAGAGGGAAACCTCAGCATATGCCTTTCAGTCAATTAACTGAATCATACACATACTTCTTCAACCAAATATCTGCTCCTGTTTCTGATTACAAGCCCAGATTGAGCTTCAACCAGAAATTTTGCTATCTATCTGAAGGACAAGCTCTCTTAAAGATGAGTCATGGCCTTTTTTTTTTTTTTTTAGAATATTAATAGTTGTACAGACACTTTCACAAATATCTAAATCTCCCTTTTTTTGACGAGATAGCAAATGACAAGGCCATAGCTAAATGACTAGGCCATGGTTCTGAAAAGCAAACCCGAACGATGACAGTGAATCACAAACTGGGAATAAGTCATAAATGCCATATTGCTGCCAAGAGTCAAGAAAACAAGAGCGACCTATGAGTAAGGGCTGAAATAAGCCTAGAAAAGGTAAAATGGGCAAAAGAGAGCATTGCAAAGAGGGAGATGTGCATTGCTCTGCATGACCACTGGAAAATAACAGAAGGAGCAAGGAGATTATATTGCAAAATAATATTGTACCTGTGAGGTGAGGACAAGACTGTCATTACCTGGGAGGATTGTATTATATCCATCACTGGAAATGTTAAGAGCAGGTTAGACAAACATCTTTCAGGTACAGTTCAAGTAAAGTTGATCCTGCCTTGAGACAAGGGACTGCGCTGAAGGCACCGAAATTCCCATTCATGGGACTTTTCAGGATTTATCCTTCCAGGAGGTTTTCTGATCTCTGCAGTGCGGCAGAAAATGTGATACTCTATACTGCCCTACAGAGGCTGAAAGCCTGCAGCTTTTGTTAAATCATCTTTCAGCTTTCTGTTTCTGTTTCACAGCCTTTCGGTTCAGAAGTGTCATTATGAGAACAGACTGTTTCACGTTGCCCCTGGCTGATGCATTGCTTCTAATGCAGAGTACTGCATTGCTTACTATTTCCCGATACTCAGCTGAATTATTCCATTGCACTTTACTAAATTAAGGTCCAAACCAATGTCAGCTTTCTGAAAAAAACTAATATGACCCTCTTTTCCAAATCATGATGAGAACAACTTGGTTGTAACCCCTCAGTCCTACAAACGCATCGCCTTAAACTTTGACACAGTTGCCTCTGCTGCACAGTTTTCAGTTGTCCGTTGCCTGACTCTCAATGTCATGGTGTTTACATTGCCATCCCCAGGATTTCCTACAGCATGGCCCCATTTGGGGACACCAGTCCATACGTACTAGTCCCCCTGAACTCTCAGTATGTCTTCCCAGCAGCCTGCTTCTGCTCTGCGTTGTTAGAGCATTCCTCAGTCAGTGGTAAAGGTGTAGAACTGAAATATAGTTACAGTGGAAAGACATGCTCCCCCCATCAGGCTTATTAAACTCTTTCTGTGACCACGTGCGCAGTAATATCTGTTTAAATCTACATAAGCATTTGCAATTATGTACTCTCAGCCTTTCTGCGGTTTATTGTGTCCTTCCACAATAACTTATATTACAAAGTTCGTCTGCAATCATTTAGATGAAACATTCCCTTTATACAATAAGAGCTCGTTCAACATTTTATTAACTAATCTTTAACATTGTTTATGTTAAATTAACTGTTATTAACTGATTTTCACGCTATGAAGATTCTACTGCCAGTAAAATTAAATTGTGATAAGCAGGAAAGTGCTAAGGAGTTTTGTTATCCAAGGTGGTCGTTTTCTGGATGTTTGGGGACTTGTAGAGGGAGATGGGAAGCTAATTCCCAGTCCTATCTCAAGCCAAACCATAGAGGCCAGGTACTCTATAAATGCATATTTTACATTCTTATGCTTATTAAAAGAAACAGAAATGTCAGCCGGTAAAACTATTTGCCTATGTAGCATGCTCAAGGAAGTTAGTCATAAAATCATAAAAGAATGACCTAGTATTCTAGTATCTTTAGGTAATTTTGGGTTGCATACAACAACAACAAAAAAATCCCAAAACCAGTTTTGCGTAGAATCCTATGAAATTCAAGTCATGATTCATCATTATGTTAATTTTTGTCTCAGGTTTCCACAGAATGTTCCTGTAAAGTTTTCTTATTGCATATTCCTTGTAGCCTGCAATAGAAACTTCCTTTTCAATAGATCCTTTCTCACAAGGTGATTTGAACAGTAGTTGGAGGATGGGCTGGAGTTATTTACATTAGCCAGTTCCAGTTTCCCCAGACTGACAGAAATTCCCATGGAAATTCTGGTTACATTAACTTTGACAGAGATACAGGACTGTTTTTGGAAACTTTAAAAAAAACAACTAGGGAATAGTTTTCATTTTTATTAATAAGCAGTATCTTCATTTTGTTTATTAAAGAAATAAATCAAGGTTAGTTTCTGCTTAGTTTCAGATGGTTTTCACAGGAGACCAAAAAAGAGAAGTCAGACAAATACTGGCCAAGCATCAACCCAGTAAGAAATCCCATAATAGCAGAAATCCCGAGGTGGACGGCAATAAAGTGAATAGCATGAGAAAAGAGAGCATTAAAAATGAGTATGTAGTTAGAATACTTACTTTAGACATGGAAAATGATTTTGTGTTCTTGGAGACTAAACACACTTTGAGGAATTCTTACAGAACCATTTGACCCAGCTGACATCCCATCACATCGGTGTCTCTCTGTGGACATTGCAGTGCACCGGGTCACTTTTTTGTCCTCATAGCTAGTTCTCAATTTGTGTTACAAACTATATGTGTTTGAAAATCTAAACATTAATTTTCACTGCATCAAGGCTTTCAACACCCCTGAAATTATCACTTTCCTTCTCCCCATGGAAACTAATGCAAAAGGTCTGAGCTTTCAATTTCAGGGGAATTAAGGCCACTTACAGCCTCTGATTTTTGCCCATCCCTTGAGCTCCCATATCAGATGTATTTATCTTTTGTTGAAGAAACATTTGTTCCTGCATGGGTCATTAGTTTCTCTGCTTCATCAATCACCTAGGTAAGCGGTTAAATGACGCACAGCTTCTGTTTTGCCAAATTCTGTCACCCTCACCTCATGCAACTAAGCAATGAGCCAGGCAGTGAAAAGCAAGGACAAAACTCCAGGCTCCAGCAAGATAATCAGTAAAAATCCAATTCATTTTTTTCTATTTCCATTGGAGAGAAAACTGTAATAACTAGATGCCTCCACTAGATGTCCATATTTCAGCAATTTTCAATTCTAACTTCAATGACTGTAGCTGCCCGCTGCAAAATGCGTAACAAATGTTATGCTCCGTTGAAAGATGTAAATAGATGACAGATTTTCATATTAGTGAAATTGTGCACCTGGCTTTTTGTGTAAAAAGGCACCGAATCTACTACAAAACTCAAAGAACTCAAAGAACACCTTTCGCTTTGTACACCTTACGCTCTCAGAAGGTCCTTTAAGGCCGGCAGACTTTTCAGATACTGAATATCGTCTCTCTGGTTGTTTGCAACCTCGCTTTTCTTATTTTTTTTCAAATTGTTATGTGCTTTATATTAACTTGTAGGAATAAATAGTTGGGAAAAGCTTTCAAGATTTTTAGTGATTTGTGGGGGGTTTTTTCGGTTTGATGTCTAGTTTTTCTATGCACGGTTCTTTTTTGTATTCAGATGCGTGAGGAATCCTAAACCTGTGGCTCAGATTTTTAGATACTCCTACATAATTGTTAAATAATTGCTTTGCTCATTAAATTTCTCTTCAAATATTGATGACTAATATTTACCTACTTTTCTGGGTATCTAATGGGTGTTGGAAAGCACAGTTATGCTTGTGTGCACGTAAGCACGATAACTGAGCACACGTTCTTTTTTATGCTCAGAATTTTAAAGCAACTGTACATAGACAGCCTTTTGGCCTTGGTGTTTGTTTGCTGGAGAGGCTTTTCACTGCTTTGGCTGGGCAAGAGAACCTTATAGCAACTGTGAAGAGCAAGGTTTACACTCCATTTTAAGCGTGTGCTGATCTTCTGCCAAAGTGGTGAGCGTTGTGGCACGGGAAGTGCCAGCTACAACTCCAAACATCTGTTCCTACGCGCTGGCAGAAGAGTGTCTCTGTCACCGCTCTGGTCGTCTGCCTCAGCAAATCTAGAGTCATCTTTATCTTACCAAATTGGTAACATTCTTATTCACTTCCTTAACTACCTGTAGCACTGCAGAGATACCAGCTCACGTCCTCTGTGATGTTTTTGTGATTTGCATACCCGTTCATTGATAACAGGTCAGAGACCAGCGATTTGGTTCAACTACTAGGGAATTCCAAGGAGCTGAAATGAAGGCCTTATTTAAGAATACTGAGTTCCGTTCTAGGAATAACACAGAAGAGAGACTTTTTTTTTCAATGTTTTTCTTCTGTTTTCCCAGGCATTTTCAGTTTTGTTAAATGTAAGGATCGAATAGATTTTAGGGAATGCTATGTACCAGACCACTTTGAGGCAGCTGCCAGGATCAGATGCAAACTAGGCACTAGTGATTTATAATTCCCATAGATGTGAGTATAACATCTAAAACTGAATTTGTCTCCAACACTTTTACCTCATTTACAATAATAAGGAAACAGAATAGGTTATTTTTATTATATAACAAAATGAACATTTGGTGTCACTCCCATTTAATCTAGACCATGCCTGATCCAGGAAAGTGCTTTAAAATGGCTGTCTGCCTTTAAGCAGATAAACAATCCTACTGGATTCAGATATTATCTGAAATGTGTTTCAGAGCTCATCCTAAATGCTGTCTAGGTTCATGTGTCATAACTGACAAAAGGACAAAATAACAAACAAATCATGATAAATCCCTAAATCATCACATTCTAAAAACTGAAATAAAGCAAGTAAATCAATTCATTGCCAAAAGTATATAAGTTTTTAAATACAAAAAAACCCCCCCAGAACATCCTCTTATGGAATATATCCCAGTCTTGAATATTTATTTTCCGTTTGTTTAATAACAGGAAAAGGTTTGTAGCTCTTTTGTTGAGTTTTACATGTCAGCATCTTAATAATCCTATGGTATTCTTAAAACTTTTACCAGGAAAAAAACCCAGTGCCATGGCCTATACTAGGAAATGTTCTGTTTATTTTAAGTGCATTTATGAGCACACAAAGGCAAACAATTACCTATCATAAACCAAGGGAGCAACTTCTAATGGCTTGGTGTCTCATTTGTACTTCTTTATATAGTTCCGTGGCTCATTTGTCCCTGCCCTTCCTGTGTTCTGTTCATTACCTCTATCTCTACCTTTTGAACTCAAGTGTAGATGAAATCCCTTTTTTTTTTTTCAGTTCCCCATTACCTGCTGGGCTCTGCTTCTTTTGATGTCTCAGCCCTAATGAACATTGAGCTCAAAGGTTCATCATACGTCTGTTTCGGGACCCATAGGACCAGGATTGTCACTAGCATGAAAAAGTGAATCTTAAAACCGAAGGGCTGCTTGTTAAGTACATGGCCCTTAGACTAGACTCTGAAAGAAAGTAAGGCAAAGAGCTTTCAAAGATCCTTAGACTTCTTACAGAAGTACTTCCACCTATTTTGGCCTCGCCTGTTCTATTGTGGCAACTGCAGTAACTACAGCAAATTTTGGCCTAATCACGTTAAAAAAGTAGGACAGTTCTGCCACTGTAGGATAGATCAAGCTGTATCAAACGGGCTAGTTCTCTTCACATAGTTATAACATGATGTGGGCTTGTTTAAACAATGACTAAGGTACAAACAGATAGCTAACTGGATTCCCTAGGATTATAGCTGTGGGCACAGTAGTGTTTGAAATCCAGGCTTCAGATAAAAAAAAAAAAAAAGTAAATAACTCATAAAAGGAAGTGCAAACAGTAGGGAAAACATGTTTCCATCTGTCGAGCTGTGTAAAAGACAGTCATACTGGTAAGAATGGTTAGCTTCATGGAGGCTACTGGGGCTTGGGCTTTAAGGACATCTTAAATACTTGAAAGAGCTGGAGAAGGATGCGTGATCTTCACCTGTTTTTTCTGCATCTTCACTAACTTACCTACGCAACAGATCTCTGGCATGGAAACCAAAGTTTCAGAGCTAAACATCAGGCTCAGAGACCCAGGCTTCCTTGATCATATCTATCTCTGGATTATTGTCATTAAAACGAGATTCATCAGAAAACTAGGATTGTTACCGCTCATTTAAAAATGACTGGTCTCAAAGCCACTGAATAAAAAAGCAATGTTGTTGGTCTGAGGTAGTTTACCAATAGTTATTTTATCTAGGAAACACCTTTCATAAATCAGATGGCTGTGGTCAAATTGTAACTAGAATGTGTCAAGCATGGCCCTTTAGAACTGCATGCTAGCTGGGGCATGCTACTTCAGCTGAGGGGAAGGCTTTGCAGCAAGATACTAAGTACATCAAGTGCAATTTAAACAGTATTTAGTAGTGAGGGCTCTGTAAGCAAGACATGGTTTGTAAATCTGGGGAGGAAAAAGGAGATGGTCCAGAAGGACTTTCTATATTACGCTAAGAATTGAAAAATGTAAGTACATTAACCCCACTCATGAGCATGGTCACTGAAAGAAATGATGACTGTGCTAGTAGAATATACTTATAAGATTTTAATAATGTGAGGAAATTGACGAGGTTGGTATAGGACAGAACTGGTTGGTCGGGACTTTTCTGAGAAGTGCACCAGTCAACAGTGCTTTAGGTCTCAGAGGATGCATTGTGGGTTGCAAATGACCTCTGCTAACCTGTTGAAAGATTGGCATTCTATGTGGCACTTGACTTGGAGATGGAGAGCTATTACAGAAGCTACCATATTACAGGCGCCTTTGTTTTCGTTGCTCAAAGTGCAGGCTTTTACACCTTGGAATAAATAACTTGTAACTATTCTGAAGTAAAATGAGAAGACTAAGCACTTTCTTTTTAGCATGATGTAGCTGTGCTATTATCTGAGCCCACACTTGCAGCTGACCTTGGTGTGTTCAACTCAAGACTAAACTTGGTCTTCACTGTTCTTTTGCCTCAGCATTGCTTCTGCACGTTAGTTGCCACAAAGTAAAAATCATAACTTTTTTAGCAGCCTATTGTGTGTTTCTGCAAGGTTATTTTCACACATGATAAAATTTACAACAAGCTACAATTCTTTTGCTTCTCATATAAATCCAGAACGGAGGCATGTGGCCAAGCAATATGGGTGGCTGTATTTGAATATAAGCAATCTTGTCATCGCATTGCAGCCTGTTATGAAACCTACTGTGCAATTTATAATATGATTGGATTTCATATCACAAGGGAAGAGGCTGATTAACAGTCACATGACTACTAGATATTGGTATTCAGATTTGTCAAACAGTGGGTACAAAAATGCAAATCATACACATATAACTGAATGTCCCGGCAAAACTGTACATAAACACCCCATTTCTCATGTCCTTTCCCTGACAATAGCAGATAGAAATTACACACATGATTTACTGCTTTAAAATTTATTGGCTTTCAACATTTATATTTCATGTAAGTGATTTCCATTCTGTTGTGCCCTGAAACATTAGAGAAAAATGAGGGATATTTGAATTGTTTAACACCTTCAACCTGTCACAGATGGAAAAGTCCATCTCTAGATGAATATGTTCCATTCATTGTATTATACCCACAAAGTCCCGTAGGTGAATCACAATTCTGCAGAATGCCTTTAGGGCACCAAATTATGTATTTGGATCTTGAATTAGGAAAATCACTTGTAACCAGAGAGCAGCCTGATGAATATACCTCTGAGAAGGCTCACATGTATGCTTTTTAAAGCGTTTAAGGTCTGGAAGAACTTATATGTACTCAAATTGTTCTAGATATATTTGTATGAGTTTAATATATAGGCTGCCTAGAACTATGGGATAAAACTTCCTGGTTTGTCACATAATTGTCCACCCAGGGTGAACAGAGAATCATTGTGTGCTGATACATAGAACTTCATCATTTGGGGAATGATAATAGAATAAAGTTGTGAACGGACAGTCTCCAAGACACGTGTATTTGATATTTGCATTTTGCATATGTTCATATTACTTGCAAGGTGCTGTCAGGGAGTAGCTGCAATTTTGGACCCTAAGTCTGCAGTCATATAAAGAGACATTTATCACATTTAACAGGCCACAGTCATGTAATGACATCTGAACTTCACTACCTATATTACTGATGGCTGAAAACATAATTCTCTTTAGCCTTCAAATATACATTTCTGTGCTTTAAACCATGCATGCTTTCCTTGCTCTTTCACCAGACCCTAGAGGTCTTTGTTACCTGAAAACTGCTTCTTTTGCTTTCTTTTCACCTTGACGTATAAGTTTTCCAATCGTTACTGCTTACTGATACAAGCATTTTAGATATATCTACCTTTGTAAAAAATGTTTTTCTATAACTTTTGAATTGTGGTATAAATAGCTATGTATTTGTGTCTCAGTAAGGTAAGCGTTCTCATTCTTAATATTCTTCATTCATTTATCTTATAATAGCTACTTGGGTCCTGCCTTAACCTTTTTTAGGGCAGGGACTGTTTTCAAACGCAGCCTTAGAGGAGCTCATTCCTGCTTGTATCTCATTCCTGCTTGAATCCTTAACCCTGCTTTAATGCAGCTATTGCAGCAATGTCTATAATTTTTTTAAAGCTAAAGTTACTCGGTGGAAAATCTCACGGGTCCCAAATTAGCAAAACTTTTGTAAAGTTCATATTACTAATCTATGGAATTTATAACAAAGGTGTTGAAATCACTTAGGCTTTTGCTGACTCATTTCCCCCACGGGATAGCTGATGACCTCAGAAATATCCGCACAGAAGTTCAGGGCACATAGTTGCCATCTGTACCATAAAGAACATACTGAACTCTCAACTCTAGTTCATCCTAAAATTTTTGCTTAATATACCTTACTGCACTGCAAAACCAAGTCTATTTCAAATGCCCTTTTCTTTTATAGTCTGTTCTGACTCAGATGCTGGTATGGTATTTACAAAATATCTGTATCACCATGAATTTATCTTGCCAAGAGAAGTTAAATGGTTACATATTAAAAAGATTTTATAAGCATGATATGCCACAGTAAACATTAGTAAAAGCTGTTCTAAAACTATTTCTGTCTTCTGTTGGGAAACAAACTATTGAGGCTTGAAGGGGAAGACTGCTTAGTAAAAGGAAGGAGAATTAAACATACTGAGGTTTTAAAGGAACTCTGGTTTGCTGATTAAGTGCTTTCTACAGAAATGCAACTAATGTTTCCTTCTTTTTTAATTCTTAAATCAGGCCCAACTGCCAGTAAATGATTTTCTTTACTGTGGGTGGAGGTTTATTTTTAGTCACAAGAACAGTATAGATTAAGACAGCAGGCTGAAAATCAAGAAGCCTGCATGCTAAATAAACTACCACGCACTTGAACTCTTGGTGTCAACTCATTCATCTCACTGTGTCTCAGCTTAACGTTTTGCTAGAAACAACTTTTCAGCAGCCATCTGCCAAGGCTATAAAGCTGCCTTACCTCTAAGCTCCTGTTCTTATCTTTGTGAAAGCATCTTTCAGTTTTTAAGCTTCACACCTTTGATTTTACTGGGGTTGAATTTTGCTGTGCTTTGAGACTCAGAGAGGAGCTGGAATTTCATCTTCTTGTCTATAAACTTGTCTGTCAACCTAAAAGCAGGACTGCTTGGCAGCTAGTATTATTCCCCTTGGAAGCCTGATGAGTGGTGGGTACTGTAACCACACTGCCCTTTTAAAACAAAAATAGGAGTCTCTATGTGTGATAGATAAAATAGTTCAAAACAAGACTCTCCTCAAATGTTTAGCGTCACCAGATGACAACCTGGTAACCAGCTGGTGAAAGACACAATTAGATTTTTTTAGATGCCTGCTGGGCTGTTTGTTCAGTTTTTCTGAGCAGTTTATCACCTTATTCTTACTTGACAGATCCAAGAGATCGAGCTGTTGAATCAATAATTTTCCATTGCTCTTGAAGGTATTTGTGTCCACTAGTGCTGTTTACCATAGAAAAGGCCACTCCATGACATCTGATAAAATGGGAGTCTTGTAGTTGTTCATGTAGCATCAGTTCTAGAGGGTCTGAAGACCATCATTTGTTTACATCAACATAGTTTATGCTGAGCTACTACTTTTTCCTTCTGTCCCCATCTTGCTGAATCTACACTTCAATAGAGAAAGTGATTCTGATATAGTCAGTGTTCATTGCCTTATTAAAGAACAGGACATTCTCTGCCATGACATCTAGCTTTCAGAAGTGCTGCTGAAAGAGTAAATTGATTAATGCTTGAGAAGTTCCCCAAGATCAGTAAATAATCTCTGGTAAATACGCTGTTTGGTTTAAATTAAGTGCAACTGTACTCTGAAAATCAGAGTGCACACAGTACTGCTTCTACAGTAGAGTTGTACTTTGTGTGTATCAGCTGACCAGTTAAAAAAACTTGTTTTTTTCACTCCTCCTCATCCTGTAGAGTTAACACAACTCCAAACAAGTAAACTCTTGATTATGGTTCATCTCCTGAAACTTCAAACAGAATTGTTTACTGAGTTTCAATCAATTACACCTATACAAAGTCATTGTAAACAGCAGGTGGGTCACTGAGGGCACAGTTTGCTGATATGGGGCATAGCATGGATGTATTTGAAGGCCCGATCTGACCTCTAGAACTTTATACTTTCGGACACATGCAAAGAACCTGAAAGACTCTTATCTTGTGTTCCAGAATCAAAGCTGAATTTGACAGGCTTGTAGCTGGCAAAAAATATTTCTGCAGTGTGCCCCGTCTGAGCGACTATAGTTAGTGTAACTTATATACATGTAATTCTCCATGCCTATTGTCCTCAAATACATGATAAGGTCATATGTGTGTATCAGTCCTTGTTGCTTGCTACAGAAATATGAAGTAAACACCCATGGATTCTTGCAAAAATCTTAGGATCTGAGAGTTCTGGATACTGTATGTATTAATGGGATGGTTATCCACTGGCAGCCTGATGTCAGTAAAGTATATCAACAGAAAGTCTTGGGACTACAAACTATTAATACAACTCATTGCAAGACTGTAGCACGATTGCATCAATTCTTGCAATGGGTGTATGAATCCCTTGAGTCAACACTATCTGATTAAAAAATGACTTGTGGCTGGATTTGAATACTTGGAATAAATAAAACAGCAACTGACTATTATGCAAGATCTATATACTTTCTTCATAGACTTTCACAAAAATGCCACATTTCTGACACCTTTCCAGCAGGCTATTTAGAGGCACCATGGTCTAGGCAGACAGGATGCTAGACTAGAAATATGAATACTGCGTCCTATTCCCCATTCTGACATGCGCTTGGCAAATAGCACCTCAGTTACTCAGTGTCCCTTTTCACAGAACAGAATGAAGCCACTTACATACCACTTTGATATTAGTAGTGAATGCTACTGTTATTTAAGACTTATTATTCCTTTTAAAAATCCTTTAAAATGAATTCTTTACAAAAATTCATTTACAAATGATTATGTATTCATAGGAATTGTAGCATCTATCTAAATGCAAATTTACTCCTTCATCCTACTAAGTATCTATAATGCATATTTACAATCTCTGTAAACCTTCTTACTCCAGAAGGAATATTCTGGTCTCATAGGTAAGCAACAGGAATCTGAAAAGTCATTCTAACGCACACTCATGGCCTGTGTGCAGGTTGCGGCAAATTGGAAAGACCCAGAAAACGTCAATTAAATTAAAACTGCTTTTAAGGCCACTCCATGACATCTAGTAAAATGGGAGTTTTGTGGTTGTTCATGTAACGTCAGTTCTAAAGGGCCTGAGGACCATCATTTGTTTACATC
Organism: Rhinoptilus africanus; assembly: GCA_013400135.1. NCBI lineage: Eukaryota > Metazoa > Chordata > Aves > Charadriiformes > Glareolidae > Rhinoptilus > Rhinoptilus africanus. The sequence continues at coordinate 65,057 of VXBO01010730.1, read as the reverse complement.
ACTGAGGAATTATTATATTAATTAAAACATGACAGGTATTCACACAAAATTAATTCCTTGCTTCTGCCTTCTATTGTTTCTAATTTTACATAGTCAAGTGACATTGAATAAGAACAGAGAGGTGAAATAAACCCATGCTCTGTTAACCAAATTCTTCCTGTGTAAGTCCATGCATATTTTTATGGACAGCAAATCTAAGTATAAGTATCCCCTAATGTGTCAGAAAAACAGTTAGGAATTGCTAAATTATGTCAGTCGCCAGGTCTTTCTAACCCAGCAGCCTGTATTCTTGTAGTGTGACCTTTCCTCCTGCTTCAAAGAAAGGCGTGAAAAAATATAAAATGTGTTTCTGCAAAAGCTGCTGTCTTTGCTGGAACGATAATCATGGTTGTGGAAAAAATGCAAGTGGGATGCTGGAATAAAGACCTAAACTTCACGGGCTTGAAATTCTTAAGAGATCTTTCTCAACACACACCTGAAATAACCAGGCTCCATTCAGTTTCAGAGGAAAGAAATCCTCCCCGTGATAGCAGGTCTGAAGCCATGGATGCAGCAGTACAACGGCTCCTTTCCGACTGTCACACAAAATGAGACGGGTTTGGGTCTGTGGTCCGAGACCCCAAGTGCCAGCCCTGCGCCTCTGCTACTTACACAGATGCCATCTTTTCAGAGGCATGCAAAATAACCGTATGCATGATAACTGCTGCAAGGCTAAATGTTATTCAGGTAATTTCTCCCTCTCGTTTTTTAAAAAGAGGTTTAAGATTAGGAAGGATCTGGAGCTCATCATTATAATTTAGACTTCTGCTTAGAATGTCCATGTAGATAAGCTCATCAGTGTTTCTGCCACATATCAGAATCTCAAGGCAAACTCAACTGTTTAGTCTCTGTCACATTGCTTCAGAGTTAAATAAGGTCAACGTACATAAATAACTTAAATATATGTATTTTACTACCTACAATATACTAACTTCTATTTCCACTACAGGATACCTAAATTCAGGTTGCTATGTGCTGTTTGTCAAGAACAGTTAAGAGGAGTGATCTATATTACGTTTCTGTGAGGCAGTATGTATTCAGAAATAGGGGACTGTAATCAGGGAAGAAAGGAGGTAGTGGATATCAACTTATTTCATAAGAAAAACAGGAGTCTGCTATATCTTATCATTGTATAGTCAAAACAAAAAGGAGGTGCCAAAGTACTGTCTTTCTTCAGAGATACTCCACTGCTATCTGTCTAGTGCCATTGAACAAAAAGATCAATGTCATTTGGGTCTGACTGCGGTATACGGTATTTTGGTGACATTAGCAGGATATGTAACTCTATGGAAGCCAAGGGGGTTCATAATTTACTACCTGTTTGCAGCCACTTTTGGGAGAAGGATTTTCAGTAGCAGTCAGTTCATATTGGCAAGAAAACAAAGAAGCAGGGAAGCTTCACTTCATCAGCTGCAATGGAAGATAAAAAGGAGACACAGTAGAATGAATATTTTAAAACTGGCTAGGAATGATGTTAATATCATTAATTCTATGAGGTTTTTTTTCACATGAGTGGCCAGAATCTTCATTTTATGAAACCAGTACTACAATGTTCACAACCATAAAAAGAAGTGAAATGCGTAAAGTAGACTGTTGGCCCACACAGAATTGTTTCTACATTAAAATTGCTAGCATTTTATTTAATCTGTCTTTGGGTTGGTACTGAACATTAATATTAAGTATGTCCTCAACCTTTCTGATGATCCTAAAGTAAATTCCTCCATTCAGTTTCTGATGTTTATTAAAACTGAGAAAACTTTGGGTTTGAAGAAAATGCCATCCATGTCATCTCCCAGTTTGCCTTGGTGCAATGTTTTAAAACTTTCAAGGCTAGAAAGTCCACAGCAGCAAGTTTGATCCGAATTGCTGAACTTCCCATAAAGCAAGAATGGTAGCTTGTAAAATACATCCTAGAAGAGCTCCTTGTCATAAAGAGACAATCAAAAATTCAGTGCTGTGTATTGTCTAAGCTTGCAGCCTTTGGTCTCCTATACCCTTCCTGGCTCAGAGACATTGATTCACTCTCCACATGGCTGACAGAAAGGAGAGAGTTTTCAGAGGGAAGAGAAATGGGTAGAGAAAAAAGGGGGAAAGAAGAGGGACAAAAGTCATGACTTCCCTGGAATCTGCCACATTCGTACTCCTCCACTCCTTACTCCTCCACTTGGGTCTTCCCTAGTTTTGAGAAACTTACATAAGTGAGAAAGAGGCATCTCAGGAAGATTAAGATACGTTTAAGGCTGACCCTAAATACTAGGGTAAATTTGCTCCTAAGATTGCAAGAAATTCCACTTACCATGGAAAAGATACTCTTCCATTATGGTCTTTCAGTTTTCCTGAATTACTTAACCAAAGTTATTTTTCTTGATTGTGTTCCATTATTTCTAGTTGCATTTGCAAACATACTACCTTGTATCCCTCCCCGTAAGAGTGCTCTTGAACATCATAACATAGGACGTTTGGTCATCGTACTTCATCCCCATTGCTTGGAAGGCATGTGAAGGGCACCTAGGGCAAATAGACAACAAGCAGGTCTTCCCATTCCGGAGCTGCGCCAAATGTCTGCTATTCGTGAACTCGTGGCTTTGTCTGGTACTGAGGTGAGGTGAAACTTTTGTTGCCTTTTTCAAACACAGGCCTATTGCAGCACTGCAAAGTCCTCTTGCAACAACAGGAGATTTCAAAATATAGTAAAAACAACTTGGCCCTAGATTATGTATTTATTTAGTTAGTTGGTACTAATGTCTAAGAGAGTAGCTGCGTTACTGACAAAAAGAGGATTCCAAGCATCTGTCCTTAGCTTTCCAGTGACCCTAGGGAAGCAACCCGTAATCCGCATATTTTAATTGCCACAGGGGTTTGTGGGCTGTGGAGGGGTGGGAATGTGGGCAAGCATATTTCTGGAGCTATAATTAATCCTACTTGTTGTATGTGTGTGATTTATGTGACAGCCTCATCATTGCGGGAATAAAGGAGTTGTTATAAAGAGATATAGAGGTATATTATTTGAAGGAAGAGGAATATATAGCAATTCCACTGTCTTTAATAAACCATGCATATTGGAAAGGCTCTCTTAAAATACATTAGCACGCTGCCAAGAATTATCCTTTAGCTTTCTACAGCCTGAGGATTACTCCAAGAGTGTCCCTAGAGTTTTTTGGCTACTGAGATCAGGATTCACCAAGAATTTGAATTAAAGGCTGCAGAGGTCAGAGCTTGCTAAATGACACAAACTGGGCCTTCCAGATCTTCTGACAAGAGATGTAGGTAGCAGAAGCACATCATCTCCTGCTTGCCTCTGCTCCTTCCCAGAACACTGCTGTCAGTATTTGCCCCACTCTCCCAAAGGAACACAGAAAGGAATGAACCATTCTGCCACAGCTTTTTTCCCGCTTTGACTTAGGCAGAAAAGGTATAACCTGGGTATTACTTAATGCACAATCTCTTCTGAAATTTAGTCATCTTTTAAAACAGTATTTGGTATTTTAAAATGTTCATGTGCTAACTCTTCAGCCCCATCCAGGATGATTCTGTGTTAATACAGACTTTGTCATATTTCAGAATAAGTTATGGCACTGAAAAAAATCAGCATACTAGGAATATTCTTTTGTCACAGAAGTTTAAGCACATGCTGACCCACACGTTTTGTGTGACCAAAAGCAAGTGTTTCTACAGAAGTATGTCATCTGACATCTATACCTTTTTTTGCCCCCATCGCTTCCTCTTTTTACGTACTGATGCTGGGAGATGATGCCAAGCTGAGTCACCCATGCGGTGACAAGACACAGCGTATTGTTAGTAAACAGGTTTGACTTACATAAGCGCTTGTAAAAGATTATTTTAATTTCTAGGTACACTATTTGACATGGACCATTTGCAAAAGATAATCCCCTTCTATGTCTAGTCAGAATACAGCAATTTCTTTGCCTGCATTGTTTAGAAGAATAAGATGACGTAACAGTCTCTGTATTTAAACTGCTGGATAAAATGTAAAGGAAGGAGATTTGTCAGTTTTTCCCCTCAATTAGCATCCTGCCATCCCCACACATTGCCTCGTAGTTTGGGCTGTATTCAAGTTACTAATTTGGATGCAAAGCTACCCTTAACACAGTTGCATACAAATTGATATCATTTTCTCAGACAAGAAATTATTCCATTTCTTCTCCTGTGAAAGCTTAAAAATTGCTATAGAAATTATCTGGCCAATATGTAATTATCTATAATCATCAGCAGCTCAGCTATGGTATTATCTGCAGCTTCTAGTATACAAAATTTCAGGGTCCAAATTTGGTGTTAGTGCAAATGTCTGTGGTTCCCATAAGGGCCTGGTGAGCTGGTAAATGCAATACTGGCTGCGTTCATTTACAAAAAGATTTCAGAAATAGAACTGTGTTAAATTACAGTAATTCCAGAACTTAATCCTAATGTTAGAAAATGTGCTAATGCTAGCACTGTTGAACCTTGCATCCTGAAGCAGGCATTATTTTTGCTTTATGCAAATGTTTAGTTCCTTGAAAAATATTTTGTATTTAATATTTTGAAAAAATATTTTGTATTGAGCACAAACCAGCAGAACTTCTGTATACATCAGTAAAACTATTCAACAGTGCAAAGGTAATGGAATATGGACGGAAGGTATATGTATTGTCTAGCAGGAAACAAATTGTGTTTAGTCCTGTTCATATAGAAAAAGACCCAATCGATTAGTAAGCCCTCTTGTCAATTATCTCAGCAAAGATAAGGAATGGATGGCTACAAATGCTAAATAAACATGCACCCCTGGACATGGCTTTCTAGGCTAGTCCCTGCAGCCATGAGTGACCACACAAACGGGTCTTACAGTCCAGCTGCCAGAATTGTACCCTTGTGTAGGTAAACAGGCTTAATGCTGCAGAGATTTGATTTATCTCATATGTATAAACAGAGGAGGAAATAAATGGGTAAACCAAAATGGTAGTAGGATTCAGAGTTGGTAGAGTTGGTCCAGAAATGTGAGTCCAAGCACTTATTCTATCAGTATTTTTAAACTCAGTTTATCCAAATGCTGCTGAGATTTCAGAAGGGATGGCAGTGATGCTTCACACTGGGATTCCACTTACCTATCTGTCTCAAACCACTTCAGTACGAGTGATTTCCAGCTCTTTCTCACTGATGGCTGGCATGCCACCCCTCCTGTATGTGAGCTCAGGCTCTGCTGTCCCTTCCTCTGGTGTCAGGACAGCCTCTTCTCTCACGATGAGCAACCAGGCAAGGCCACTGCCCCATTAGTCTTTGCTGAGTAACACGTGGGGAAAGGAGGTGTGTATATTACCTCTAAGGACACAGAAGGCGTCGAGGGAATTCTCTTGTGATGCTGCGTTTGAGAGCATTTTTCCCCACTCTGACTGGCTTACAGACAGAATATGCAATGTCGCCACTCTTTCGGAGAAAATGACTCACAATGACTTCTGCTATCATCTGAGGAGGTTCAGGAGAAGAAATAGCATGTGACCTGAGGCCAATTACAGCTGGGAATTCGGATTAAAAATAAAAGAGGAATGAGAACATTTGTCACAGAATACTCCATCCTTCAAGGAGCCGAAAATTTTCTAACAGGGAATAAAAGCAGCATTTGTTTTTATTAAAAGTGCTTCTGTTGCACTAATTTTTTCTCCTCCTAAGAACACTCACATTTTGATGGGAGCGTTTCGCAGTCACGAGTTTGGCTTAGGAAGGCAATCTGTGAAACACCACCATATATGTATTTCTTAGACTGGGAAGAGAGAATGGCGTGCCTGTGAAAAGCTGCCTGCACCTTGCACTTCTGAACAAAGTGAAAAAAAGCAATTGGATTGAGATTTTTTACAAAAACGGGGTGGTTATCCTACAGCCAAACAGGGCTAGAACAAGGAGGAAAGTTTACTCATTTGTAGCCTGGAACAAACGTTTGGGGAGTGTCCATACCAGATTTTATAAGGGGATTATCTACTTTGAGTTAATTGTCAGTCAGTTAACCAGAGATGAAATGCTCGTGTGTGGATACAAGGTCCAAGCAGTATTTTGCTCTGAGTGTTCACCTTGTTTTCTGTAGGACTACTGATGAAGGAAGGTGACACACACATAGGTGACAGGAGTGTGCACACAGTGGATCAGCTGTTGGGAACAACCATCAGGTTGGAGTTTTTTTGTTTGGTTTTTTTTTTAGTTTTTTTTGGTTGGTTGGTGGTGTGTTGGTTTTCTATTGTATTTTGTTTAATAAAGCCCATTTCTGCACTGCCTATTTCAGAATAGGTGTGGGACCATGACTGAGCTTACATAGGAATAGGCCATTTTATTCACTTTATGCTATCTGCTTTAGCGTGGCATTTGCTCTTCAGTTAATCAGTCACCGACTCCTTCTAGATGTCCAGCTTCGCCAGGCTAGCGCCAAGTGGTTTGGTTTGATTCTGCTGTAGTTACACATTTACCCAATTCCGTATTCCTCAACTGGTGTAATAATCAGACATCAGTACAGTCTGTAAGTCACAAAGTTCTCTGGCTGATAATTCCGTCATTTCTTTATCATCTGGCAGTGAACCACCGCTATCAATCCGGCAGAAATTGAAGCCGTGGTATTCTGCTTACAGATTGTCACCCCAGTATTTTGTCTATATGCCCAATCCTACAAAAGCAAGCCAAGGAATTTTGCTAACTCAGCTACAGCGCTTATGCTTTGCAAAGCTCTGTAAACACAAGTTCCCAGAGAAGAAATCCAAGAGCACGTTGTGGCAGGGAAAAATATGTTCTAAATACATTTAGTGAGAATTACTTAAACAGTTCATCAATCAAGTGACAAACAAAAAGTAAGATCTTATTTATAATCCTTCTTTGCTTTGGGTATCGTAAAAGGTTAGTATATGGCAGGAAATTAAAATCGTATTTTATTTTTCCACCTGCTTCTTTCTATTATACCTTGGCCAGCCCTGTGTAGTCTTAGTACATTCCGTAACAGGCCTCGGGGCAATGTGGGAGCAATAATGAAACATCGTTATATTTTCTGGGAGCAACTGCAAAAGCTGATGGTAAGATTGGAGGCTCACTTCGGCTGCAAGTTATTGCACACGTTTTTCAGCCAGCTGCTAACAGGGAAAATAGCAATGCCGAAAACCAGATAAACACTGATTTCTTTGATTTGCTTCAGGAACAGATTTCAAAGAGCATCTAGTCAGAAGAAACTGTTCTTTCTTATAGTTGTATTTTCTTTCTTCTCTTAAGCGTTGAAATCTATCATCTAAAGCAAAGAAAATCTATGATGATTAGCAGCCTGAAACCTTCATCCTCTGCTAAACTAGTACAGTGTGTGGTTTTGTCATATTTTCTGTTACTTTAAAACAGAAATTACATAAAAAACTCAGTAAAATAAAGGGGTTGAGGCAAGACTGTATTTTGCCTGATGCCCACTTTTACTCCAGATAAAATTAAAAATCAAGTTGTTCGCAGCTCTGAAGAACAGGAATTCAAAGAAGCAGTAAAGAGGACTTGGGATCTCGAGGTTAGATGTTGCCATTTGAGGACAGTGAGGTGGAGGGGCTGGAGCAGGACCTGAGTATGACAGCTCGAAACAGAGAAATACAAGAATAGTTCTAGAAGGGGCCAAGAGATCTTCCCGTGCATTCTCCTGTTCCAAGGCAGGAGCTGAGATATTCCTGATAAAGTGAAGGGAAAACCCAGAAGTTGGTGGTAGAAGTATCTGACAGAGTGACTGCTATAGAGGACCATTTGTGTATAGTTTCCCTTTTTCTGAATTAGGTTTATTTGAGGTCAGATGTACAAAACTTTGTCTAACGAGATGCTGTTGTACAATAGCAGGTGTAGCCTGTGCTCCTGCAGAATCTCCTGCTTTTATGAGCAAATTTGTGAATTGCACATTCACATAGGTAGTTAAACACACAGTCAGAGTGTTTGTTGTCTCAAAGGTGGGGTTTTGCGGGCTTTGTTGGCAGCTCCCGATCTGAAAATACTGTTAACAGTGAAATGGAAAAAACCCAGCACATTTAAGCCAAATAAAGGAAACACTTTGATGAAACACAATTACTGCAGCTCCTATTATCCCAGGACACTGGTGAGGACATTTACAGAGTAAGCTCTTTCTTTCAGTGGGTAAACCTTTGCTAATGAGAACAGTATAGATATATGTCTAGAATCAGAGTTTCTCTCTTTGAAAGTAATAAAGAACCAGCTCATTTATAGGGATAAGCATAGTAGCACTAGTTACATTAGCAGCAGCAGCTGATCAATGCTCAATTCAACCTGTTAAAGGCGTTTTATACTTTCTGCTAAAGGAGCAATTCCCCACATTTGAGTACTTGGACCACACTTCAATGAGAAGTCTGCCTCGTAGACCCATCTCCTTCTATTCTTGGATGCACTCACTAAAAATTTTCACCTCACCCACCCATAGTTTGCAAAGATTGCTGCTTCTTCCAGCCCTGATTGCATATTATCCCCATGGCAAGTACAATTGCCTAATAGAAACAAACATTAAGAAAGCTTTTAATGTATTGTTGCTTGTCCTCTAATAATAAATGCAACAGCTGAAAATAAAGACAAGAACTGCCACCCGAAACAGACAGTTCTAAGCACCCAGCATTCTGTGAGGGGCTCCAGCAACAAGCATGGTGCGTTTTGAAACGAGCTCCCAGGCAAGACTGGACCATGGCTTTGGAAAGGCAAATTTGAAGCTTTTTTCTTGACTATCAAGAGAAATATTATCATCAGATCACACCTGTATTACAAACTCAACCTGATCCCCTTAAAATGATTTCCAGTTGAATGGATTCATAAAGATAGCTCTAAATTCAAACTTAGGATGGTCTTTGAGAGCTTGATTCTGCAATTATTATTTTTTTTTCTTTCTGAAAATACAGAATACCCTTTAACATCTTCTTGTGTATGTAGTGCAAATCACTAGTACTAGTGTGCAATCACATCTAGTGGAGGGGACACAGAATAGAATAAAATTTTACATTTTTTCAGAGAGATCCCACATTTCTTGTGCCTGAAATTTCCTTTGCCTGATGCAAAACAATTGGGTCCTGGTTATTTTACAAGTCTCATGAATGTGAAGGTGAGACGGAAAAGAGACCAGAGGAAGAAGAGGAAGAGAAAGAAAAGAATGATCTAATGACATCAGCTTTGCTAGATTCCACGGATATATGGTATTATCTAGTTACAGTAACAGACTCCTTTAAAATTTCATTTGCTATGTGAGAGAAGGAAGCCTTCTGTATATGACTGGAAAGAAGATATGAGGGTGTCACGTTACTGTGGAGTGTATTATAAGCTACGATTTGTCCCATTTTTATCTAGTCATCTAAAATTCACATTCATAGCCTTTAGAAGGAGCAGCATCTCCAGAGCGCAATCCATATCAGAGCCTGAAACATTGATTTTTACAGGAGGTTAATGCCATGTTGAACTCCGCCTTTTGTAGAATGAGACTACTTGGGTGCTTGGCTTTCAGACAGTCTTAAATTAAGTAATAGGAAATCCAGCCATAGTATATGTACATGGACATTTTTGCCTTGTAAACAGTAAAACAGTTAGAGGAGAGGGGCTAGAGGAAACCTAGAAATCCATTCAGAAAGAGATGCTGACAAAAAAAGAAAAAATATCTGAGACTCTTTGGTGTAACTTACACATCCTTTTTTCCTACACAAACGAAGCCCTGATAATTAGCCAAGCTGTCTTTCCTGAGCCTTGTGCCATAGTTTTTTTCTGCAGCTTTTAGATCATTACTGTCCATTAACTCCTGAAATATCAGAGAGAATGTTAAAAAAAAAAATCTATTACTTCTCTAAAAGGAAAAGAATGTTATGAAAACAAACTGCGGCTTTTTAGGACTTTTTGCAATTTCCTGAGGCTTTTTCTTGAACTGGGGAACATCAAGTCCTCACTCTCCAGCAATTCGTGGGAACAGTAGACTGTGCACGAGAGACTGGTTAGTGTAAGCCTATTAGAGAGGGAGAGACAGATTAATACAATCGTCTGGTTTCAAAATGTCTTTCGAAAGAGTGCTGCTGTCTCTAAAGTATACCCTGGATTTGAAGCAGGCATTGTCAGCCAGTGTTGACATAGATATATTTCAAATGCCATCAAGAAAAGACTACAGTCTTAATACATGGCTGCTTCACTACTGGCCCGGGAGGATGGCCTTCCTCACCAAGAAACAGGGTCTTCCTATGGAAAGAAATTCCAGTCCTACATGAGAAATGAAATAAGGTGCTTTTTTTTTATATTTCCCCGTTCTCCTTCCCTTTTCAGGCATCTTAGGACTGTGCCATCAAACTCAAGGCAAGGACATAAGTCATGGATAGTGGTGGTAAGAGTCAGTTGTCAGCCAAACAGATGTTTTGGCTACCAAGTAGTCTCTGCCTTTTTTAGCAACAGCAACATAATACTGTTGTGTATTGGGATCACGATTTGCTTTATCCAGATACTCATGTCACGCAGCAATGTTACATTGCCAATGTAATGACATATCAGAGTTTTTTTCTTGTACAGGTAAAGCTTTACATCTACATTTGCTGAACCTTACTCTATTGATCCCAGATACATATTCCAATATCTCAAAATCAGGTTGAATTAAAATCTTTTGCTCCAGAACCTTAAGAACCTTAAGTCTCTGTGATGTGATTTCGAAATCTTCTAAGTCCACTGTGTGTTTGGTTATCTTAGGGATTAAGCAGAACTTCAAAGCAGATAGCACCCAGAAAAATTCTCGTGCATCTCAGCTGGTCTGATTTCTCAGATTGACAGCAAGCTATTGAGAAATACTTTTTCATCCATTTTTGCACCTGTAATAGCTTCACCTTTCAATGCTTTGCTAGCTTGTTCATATGACTGTTACATTCAATTGTGCAAAGTCATGTCATAGCATATCTACTGTTTCCCCTCTGTTCCCAAGGCCAATTATTCTGTCAAAAAAGGAAATTAAATTCATGTGGCATGATTTTAATCTTGACAAAAATATGTGGACAGCTTATTATGTTGCTATTGGCTGGATATTCTAAGATGGATAGTTACTTGAACAAGTCAGTAACCGATTGGGTATTTGAAGCTACCCTAATCTGTAATTCTAGTCCTTTCTTTTTCCTTTAAGAAGGAAAAATAAACAAATAAATAAATAAATACATTTGTCCTTCTTAAGTCCTTTGAGAACTCACTTCTCTATGATCCATGAGTTCTTAAAGATAATCATTTAATGGTTCAGATTGTTTCAGCTATTTCCTTAAATACTCCAGGGTAAATTTCCTTACAGCTTGCTAATTTGAATATATCTAACCCAGCTGAATATATTTAACCTCTTCTTTTCTTATTCTCTATACTCCAGTTTGTTGCTAATTTTAATTATTCTAAGCATCTGGTAGGAATTAACCTTTTACTGTGAAGTCTTAAGCAAAGAAGACATTGAATGATTAATTTTTACTTTATCTTCTGTTATTTCCTCATCTTCCCTTGGTAGTACAGGACCCTTGCTATTTTTATCTTTCTGATATTTTTATTTTAAAGTACAGGGTCTTTTCTCATCTTCTTTAATGCCTCTTGCAAACTGTATTTTTCTACTTTAATATTATAATACAAATGGGTATTTCCCATCATGGGTGGATTTAAGAAGTCTGCACCAACAGAAAACAAACACTAGATTTTAGAGCCAGCACATGGGATGGAAAAAGCTGTTCTACCAAAGTCAGCTCCAATGATATGCTCCAGCCTATTAACCGCATGCACTACATTGGTTAGAGAACACATCATTAGTTTCTTTTTCATTAGGTGTTTATTAAACAGCTACACTGACCTGAGGTTGTCTAGAGTAGTGGTTCTTCACGTGTTATCCAGGAACCCCTGCTCTTCTAGGAGACTTCAGAAAGAAGCACACAAAATCACTAGGAGGAGGGGGGGTTGGAAAAAGAGTTGCTCACTTGCAAGCAATTAGGGAAATCAAATTTTAAAGGAACAGGCCTTGCTTAGCTTTCTAGTTCTTAAATTTAAATCTTTCTGGTGGTGATTTATAAGACAGCCAGTGGATTTTTCCTCTGAAAAAGAAATGTTTTTAGGAATACTGCAGGAGATACCACACCAGGAGGATTAAGATGAGGCCTGGTATGCAGCTGGCTTTCTGCATGGTCTCAGGCCAATCACTTACCTGCAACCCTAGTGCTCCAGCTTCCCTCATCAGTAAAATGAATCTAGCTGAGATGCGTTGTTATAAAGCATTTTGAGCTATTTGCTGAAAGACCACTCCTGAACTAGCCTTCTCCATCGGATTGGTCATGCATAGTGTCATAAAATGAGAGCGCTGAGAATGGTTTGAGTAGAGCAACGTGTTTTCCTTGGTACAGGTGCAATTTGGAGCCTGAGATTTTATCTTTGAAACCACATTTGAAAGACATATGATAATGCTCAATAAAACATGTTGGATACTTAATCCATTGAGCAATTACTCATTTCAAATTATAGCAGCAGCAGCATTAAAACGCAGCTGGGGCAATTTCTAAGAAAATCAGAAGATATAATCATATGACAACATTCTTGTGCCCTGCAGTCCTAACAAACGCAAAATGCCTACTGAGCTCGAGGAGGCCTTGTGTGCCTAAGCATAGTGGAATAGCCTTCATTTTGAATAAGTTCTTTACCGTGCAGCTATCAAAGTGAAATTTCGTTCCTCAGAATGTCAAGCAGAATGTACCCACTGTCAGTGATTTAAGACTTACCGGGCATGCCAAGAATACATTAGCTTACTCTTGGCAGTGGGAATTGCATTTGTGTAACACCAAGCTTTAAAACCCTGTTAAGAAACATTGTCTGATCTGTAACATGGGACTCATTCATTTTGTTGTTGTTTTTGTCATTTTACCGAAAAGAAAAAAAAAAAACGTGCGCAAGCCATTTTTCCAAAAATCTGTAGGGTACTTTGGAATGTCCTTTTTTTAAAAAAAACCCCAACAACAACAAAAAAACCCCCAAACACCACAACAGAGTGGGTAATAGCTCCATCTACTACTTATTTAAGGCTTGTTTATAATGTAAAGGAGAATGTTTGTTGTGTCTCCTAGACACACTACTGTCCCTACACTATCTCAAAGTGTGAATTGCACAAGAATTTCAAAACCAGTGCCTAAAGTTAGGCTCTTAAATCTATATTTAAGTAGTCAGAGTCCAGTTGCTTGTTGCTCAGCACTTCTGAATACCAGACCTTGTATTCATCTGATGAAATGTAGATCCGAGAAAGATCAAAGAAGGGACAAGGAAAGGCTAGTGAGCTGAAGCGCTCACCTGTACTGTGAGGGACACTGCCCTCCAGGTGACTACTGTAACTTTCCGTGCCTGTTTATTCATGCAAAATAGATGAGATCCGTCAGAAAAAAAACCTGGAAGAGAAACCGACTGCAATGGCTAAGATACCTGCCAGAGCTGTGGAACGCTAGATTCCAGTACTGTAGCTCAAGAAAAATAAGAGTCTGAACCTGGGTTTTCACAAAACCAGCCGTGGAAGTTTTGAACTGCCTCATTTTTGTCCCAGTTGCGACTCAAAGCTCATTTTGTGCATTACATTCGCATTTGCTTTTGCAGAAGCGCACTCCCTTTTTCAGCCCCACTGCAATAGTTTAAAAAAATCTTGATCGTGCATTCACGCTCAGCAGGAAAACTGCCTGTAAGTCCTCAGCTCTCTCACAATCAGGGCTGTTGGGGAGAAGGTTTGCTGCCTTACGGAATTGGCAAGATGCTCCTTCCCGAGATGCCTTAAGGTTGCCATTGACCTCAGGATAGCTGCCGAAGGCAGGAACAGCTGGGTCTGCATAGCTCCCATCCCCTGGCACAATGGTTTCTGGGGAAGGAAATGCTATTATAATTTGTATCCTCAGCCCCTTGGCTGCTAACCAAACTACCATAACTCTGAGCAAGACAGGCACTCACACACAGCGAGGGCACAGGCCGGATGCAGGGAACAGGAACTGGGGACAATGGGAAGAATTTGGGGTGCAGCAGCAGCCTCAAGCTGTCCTGCAGTTTGCACTGAGAGTCAGCTCCTTGTGCAGCTACTTCTTTACGGGAAGGTATGGACTGGGTAAAGCAGTCAGGCACACTCCTGTGTACAACAGTGTCTCCTCTCTCCCTTGTGTTTGAATAATGCCAACAACTGAATATTAATGTTCCTGCAAGTGGGAGTTAGAGGATTCTTGTGGGTACAGACAGAAATTTCTCAGTCACTGAAAATCATTCAGGCTTCAGCCTAGCCCAGAGATGGCAGAGTGCGGGCATTGTGCTTATTATTGAGCATGGATGTATGGCTTCTACGTGAGGAGTAATGGCACTGACAATCCGTTTTCAGTATTTTTAATGCCTACTTTCTTTTAAAAAATACTTTGCGTTTACTGTTCTTTGCAAACATCTTTTCTGCATATTTGGTACAGGTATCTGCAGTACTCCACTTAGGATCGAATCCTGCTGGCTTTGGGTACTAGCAGTACCCGGAGAGTACCCAAGCTCCTCACTCTAACAGCGCAGCGGAGAGTGCCATTTGTGAAAAATCTGCCTGCAGTGGGCTGTGGTGCAGGTTGGGAGGGGTTGCACACAGTACCAAAAAGCAACAGGGATATTAAAGAATGCTTCTGCCACAACTCGAGCTGAGATTTGCTCTCCAAACCGCCTCTGTCCTGCTTGTGCAGTAAGTATTTCTTTATACGTGACTGAAGAGTGAGTGGTAATGGTCAAGGGCCTGAAACGCGTTATTACATTTCATTCTCTGGAGGCCAAGTCTACAAGTAGTCCTGGTTTGAAGGCGATTTCACGGGGCTGTGCGCTGGCAGAAGCACGTTTGCGGAGAGAAACATAGTAGAACCAAGTAGAGACAGAAATATTTTAAAAAGTGTTATACCTGGCGTTCTTTCGTATTGTCTCGTCTCCTGTGCTAGCAGACCCTTCCCAGTACTCAGGAGGGTTGATGTGGATAGAAAACAGATGCAAAATGGGATGTGAGAAAAGGAAACATCCAAATAAGACGGAAGATGGCATTACACTAGTGAACTGAATGTGCCCAACTCTTAAGCATTGAAGCCACCTGGCAGGGAACAGCCCATGTCCCTTCCACTAAACTCAAAATCCTGCCTGACTGGGAGCTGCCAGAATCCAAACCATGAGCACATAGGTCATGTCATATAGAATATAAATGTGCTTTTTCTCTAAACTTAATCAGCTACTACATTCTAGGCCTGATTCCAGCTTTGGAGATTTTTTCTTGGATTCAGAAGGTTTTCAGTCAAACTCTATGTACCTTGGTTAATTACATTTCAGGCTTGGTGTTAATTAACGTATATAGCTTCACTACGTAGAAACGGAAGTGCAGTGCAGAGCGAACATCTATGCAAGATTACCTGTAAACATCATAAGTGGACACTTTACAGCCCATGGTTTCCTCCCCACAATATATGTATTAAGTTGTATAATCTCCAGTCATGACAATTTATTATGGTAGCACAACGTCGAAATACACTGCACCTATATTGTGCCTTGTTGGGTAAATACCTCACAATCTTCTACAAAGAACAAATTAACGGCTATGCTTATGGGCATCCCAAACTAGCTTACATCAGAAAAGACCCACTTTATGAGCACAGGATTTTTATTGCTGGGTGCCAAAAGTACCCTTTTCAGAACTTAGGCTATCTAAATAACTCCTACATACCACCTTCGCAACTCTCTCGTGTTTTCAAAATCCATTTTTTAGTATGATTTCATCCACTGTGATTTCATTTTGGTATAATGCCATTGCCTTTACAGCATTATACCAGATCTGAATTATACTTGCAAGCAGACTCCGGACCTTTGCGTTACAGCAGTAAACGCAGTGCTCACTTCTTGTGGAGTTCACCCAGAAAGGAAGGTAAACAACTCCCAGTGACTTTGTTTTCCATTGTCTTTGTACATTTGATTTTTTTCTCAATAACAGCTGAAAAATAAAAAAGATATTAATTTACTAAGCATTTAATATGCTTTATTTTTAATAATGAGCACCCCACCCACCCCCATTTCTGGTAGTCATTTGCAGTATCTTCTGCCACGGGACTGCAAGTACAAGCTTAATAATAAGACTTGGGGAATTTTATTCCATAAATTGATCTTGGAAAGGCAAAGCTCCTTGAAAACCCATTTTTCATTGAAGCTGGCTTTATTATCCTTGTTTATGTTTTATTGTAGAAATGCATAGACTACAAATACCTAATGGTTGTGCTTCAAACTGTATATGAGGGTCTGGATGCAGAAGAGCGTGCGTAACATCGTATTGTGACTCTATTGTGTGACTCTATTCATTCCTTTCCTTTCGATTTATTCTGTTTTGAGGCTGAACTGTGAAGGAATTTTGTGAGACAACGTTCTTTCTGCAAGGATGTCCTCATACAAAGGGGCCAAAATTGGAATTTCGAATTTGAACCGCTTTAAATTTCTGTGTGTGTCTGCACAAACGTTTGGAACTGGACACGTAGATTAGCCCCCATGGCTTCGGTTCTGGGATGTACACGTGAAAAGGGGGAAAACTAGCACCAAAGTTTCACAAGAACAGCTGATCTGGAGAGATTTCATTGAACAGCTCGTGATACCATCCTGTTATCAAATACAGACCCAAATCTTTTTATTTTTGGTCTAGAACCCAAACCTTGTCCTTGCTGTGAGAGCCGTTTCCTTTGCTCTGCTGTGATTTTTTATTTAATATAACAGGAAGAAGAGAGAACTCCTTTGCCAGCAAGCAGATGTCCACCAAAAAGGTTTTACTGACTGATCAATTGCAAAATCCCTCACTGCAATCCTTTATAAAACAAGATGCCCTCTGTCCTTCCTCCCACCCCAAGCCTAGTTGCCAAAACTTACATACAAAATTATTACTGTAATGTTTTATAGTCACTGGGAAAAAAAATATCCATTTGGTCTTGCAGAATGATGTGAAATGAATCTCTGGCCTCAAAAGAAAAAAAAAAAGTCTATTAAAAGTAGCTCTTTTTCCTCCCTCCTCCCTCTCCCAGGCCCCTTTTGCTCCCCTCCCCCAACAATAAAGGATGTTTTGGAACAGCCTTTTCAGGAAACATTTCCACAGCAAAATGCAGCATCATTTATAATATTTAAAGCTACATTTTTGTTGAGATGGCTTGGCAGGCTTTGCTTGCAAATCTGGCAGGATATGGCCAGCTGAGAGTTAGCACTAACAAACTGAGGATATGCTGACACAACAGAATGCTTTAATCATCATTGCAGCAAGCAGGACAAGATCTTCTCCGGCACTGCCAGCTCTTCCCAGTGTGAGAACCAATGGTGCTGCGTATTTCTCCTTCCCTCCCCTGCCTCTAGAGAGTACAGTTTTCCCTTGTTGTTTCCACTGAACTAAAAAAACCTTGTTGGGTAACAGCATATAATATAACGAGCAATGGATATTCCTCTTGGCCAATGCTGTTATGAAAATGCTGCCCATTTCCAGCACAATAAGGAAGATTAATAATGAAAAAGAAAGTCCTTAAACAGTATGTGTCTCGATAGAAGGGCTATTTTCACTTGCAGCTAAGGCTCTTTTTCTGCTTTACCATGCATGCCCCTTTCTAAAGCAGAGCTGGATGTTATACTCAGTTAGCAAAATGGTAATTAGAAACGTGTCCCATTTGAGAGCTGAGAACTGATTCTAGTTGTTGGCAAAAATCTATTGAAGTAAATCAATTTCACATTTAAAAGAAGTCTCGAAGAAATTAACCCTGAAGATCTAAGAGTTACCGCCTTGAGTAAGGCTGGTCCGGAGGAAGACCTGCCTAGAGAATTCCCGCTGTATGATCTAGATAAGCGACAGTGCAGAGATTATGTTCTTGCAATAATGGAGCACAGGGTTCGAGACATCGAACAATAAAGACCTGTGTTACGAAAAAGACTGTGAATTGAAGTAACCATTCTTATTTTGGGATCCTGTTTGTGTAGATGCTGTTTGCTGGCTTTGTTGCACTAAAACTTCTTGCAAACCTGAAGTCTCATAAGGCACTCGGCTGTTGCAAAGTATAGATGTGAAAACCTGTCCGAGGCAGGCTAAGCCGTGGGGCTGGGTCCCGGGCGCAGTGGTGTTCCCTGTCCCTGGGGCCTGAACAGGACAGCATGAAATTCGCTGGCTGCTCCTTCCCTTTCTCTGCCTTGTCTTGGCATGTAAGTCACTCGGAACGGGGCTCCTGTCTGCGAGGCCAAGCGTAGCAGCACTCTCTAACCTCCTGTCGGAGCTTTAGGTGCCTGGCATACAGGTCAGTATGATTAGGGTGGGTTGCCAAGATCATGTACTGCACATGCTGGGAGGAAGAGCTGACATCATGGCAAGTGTGCGGCTTTTATACGGAACACTAAGGTCCAGAGAGCAGGGTACCATGACCAGGGGTGCTCCGCATAGGCCTTGCAGCAGAACCTGCGTTTGCCAGGTCTGATGGAGGAGCAGACGCAGTGAGACTGCACTAGCTCCGTATCCCGAGTTGCAGTTGCCCATCTCCAACCCAGCGCTGAAACTTGAGGATATAGAGGTCAATCAGCAGCTCACGCACTGCCAAGAAACCCAGCTGAATTTACGTGGGTTGAAAGTAGGGGTGTGGCAAAAAAAGGCTGAGGAGATAGAGGGCCAGATGGCAATGCAGGTTGACGGGAAGCAAAAATACTTATATCTAAATATTCTTGTTATACTGGAAAATGAGCGGTATGTATTTTGAGGCAGCTCTCAGAATGCATAAGCAAAAAGGTATCACGTAGCAGTTATTTTTCACTGTCTAGAGTTCTTCCACCTACCGATTACTAGGAGTGGGCTCTGGTTAGGAGCTGTACTAGAAGTGAATGTTATGTGTGCCCTTGCTTATGTGCACAGACACACATATAATAATATTATATTGCACCTGAAGTCTCGGAATCTTTTCCTTACTTCCTTTTGTTGTCGGGTCAATCATTGGCCACCGGTTGTTTTCTTAAAGCCAGTGAGCAATATTTATGGAGCGCTGCTACGCCACTCTGGTTTTGTATCTATACCCCGCATATCAAAACGAAGAATCAGAAATTCAGAAGTTGTTTTTCCTACGATTATCAATGTTTTCAGGGCTAGTTAGTGCTGATAAGTGTAAAAGTGCAGCGCTGCATTCGTGCGGTTGGAGACACACCTAGGCAGCTGATGTTTAACCACCGTAGGCAAGGCAGTTGGAATGGGATTTAAGATGAGGGGACAAGTTTTTTCCACTGCTTGAATGAAACCCCAAAGTGTTTGACGGGTGTAAGGCTGAGCCATGCCAGTTCGCTGGGGCTTTTTTCCCCGCTCATTTTTGTTTTCCTCCTTCTAGAAGTCTCTATCTGCCGCTTTGGATTGCTTATGTTTACAAAGTTGATGTTACCTCTGTTCAAGGGAGAGAAATTACCTCATATTTAAAAGGACAAAGTCCCATTAAAATGCGCTCAACTTCAAGACAGAGCCTACAATTGTCAATCAAATATAAAATCCCGATCCCCCGGGACTTAGCCGTAGCAGGGGTGAACTGTACCCCGGGCGTGCGTGCTGAGTGGGAGGGCAGGGCTGTGGCGCTTCTGAGGCTTTGTGACACAAGTTGTGACAGCGGTTATCAGGAAGGCCATGGTCCAGACTACCGAAGGGCTGCCTGTGCTAGGAGAAGGTTATGTGGGAACACACAGCTCGACTGCTTCTGTTCGTGGAGCGCTGAAAGGCAGTTGCTCACCTGCATTCGGAGGATAAACCGTTTCCCATTGCTGCTGTGGAAACAGTGATTAAAATGGCCTCAGCTGCCTCTGCTGTAATAATGGTGATGCTGGAAATGGCTTTCTCTCACCTAAATTTTCATTCTAGGCCACTCACAGCAACATTTCCCATAGAAATGGCCACCAGTGAGCTTTGTCTGAAGGTGGCTGCTCTTCCTCTTAAATAGAGACCTTTGAGCTTCTACAAGAAACATTTGGGTGACTGGTTGATGCTTGACAGGGTGAGGGAAAGAGGCAGATAGCTGCTGGGTGTGCGCAGGTACACCAAATTACATTCTCTGGATGTGATTTACCCCCAGTGTTCAAGCAGCAGATCAGTGTAAAATACAAGACAGAACAACAGCCTAGAAGTTTAAAAACCCGTGGGAATGCGCCAGTGTCCCACTCGGCACATCATCGCGGAAGATGTTACGACGTAGTGAACGGCTGACTGAGGAAGGGCAGTAAAACACCGGCAAGACGAAGTTCTGCAAAGGCAGGCATATACCAGCTGGCCGTTTCTATTTTTGAGCTGTTAAATGTTTTTAGTAGCGCTGAAGATCAAAACCCCAAATTGCTCGCTTCTGGCGTGGCCCATTCTAAGCAAAACTCCAGAGAGTCTGCAAGTATTACAACCCACTTATAAACTCCCATTAGCAAGTTTTTTGTTTTTAATAAATAAAGTCCCATAGAAACAGAAAGTATTTACAATTAGATCAAAATTCTGAATATAATTCACAAGAGAAAATGCTATTTTTTGAGAAAATGTTTTCATATCCTCATAACAGTCGTTTGTTCTAAATTAGTACATAGCAATTGTCCATTAAATGAACGTTTTTCCCTTAAGACCTATTCTTGCAGAAAAGTATTTTAGGCAAAACTTCCTAACCATGATGTAACCGGTTAGAATCAGAACATTTCTGTGATTAGTAATTCACATAAAAATTAACATTTTCCATGGCTTGAGGAAAATATGATGAATAACTGTCAAAATGTAAGAGAATAACTGTCAGAATGTAAGAGAAAGCAGGACGTAGGGAGAACAGTATATTTTATTAGAGCAGCTCATACAGTTGACGAAAAGGACAGGCTTTTGGGCATTCAGTCCCTTCACCCTGATGAAGGGTAACACCTGTTCCCGCAAAACTGTCTTCTCCTTTCTCCTTAGACCATTACGGCTACAATTACGCTGCCACCCTCAAAACACATGGATTGTGTACGCCCACATTGGCCTGAAGGGCTTAAACACTGTCACTGCGAAACAGCTACTTCGGAAAATATTACCTCTTGCAGTGAGGTAGAGTTAAGCCCTTGGAGTTAACGTGCTTCTTGGTTACGCAGAAGTTTTTCCTGTAGCAAAGTCAGGGACTTAATTTCCTTGTCAGTGCGTCTCTTCCACTGTTCTTCTCAAATAGTTTTTGGTAGCACTTAGGTAAGAACGTGCCCTGGAATTCTTCTTCACTTAAAGCTAATTCTGAGCCCTCATTTCTAGTGAAGCCGAGGGAAGATTGGATTGTACGTGAAGCGCAGGCTCAGACTGATGGGTTTTGCTGTGCGTTGCTATTACAGGAATTCGGCGTTGGAGCCGTGGTCCATCTCAGCACCAGTTAATCTTTGATATGTCCTCCTACAGGAGGGGATGAACTCCGCAATTAAAAAGAGGTTCTCCCACTAACTGATAGATGGCAAGGTTTCAAATGGCCGGTGTCCAGTGGAAAACAACTTCAGACAAGAAGAGAGAGAATATTTGCTTTTGAGTTGTAACGCGCGCAGACTGTGTGAGCATGAGATTCCTGTCGGAATCAGATGCTCAGCCAGCCCAACATGCCTATCTTGAAATGCGCAGGAAACATGCAGGTTTGAGCATTAACACGCAATATTCCGTTTGCTTTAGGGCGATCATTTCTAAGTTACCTGAAACAGTGGCATTGCAAACTTTGCGAAGATGGAAGCTGTTCACTTTAGCCTCGTGCTGATTTGGTCTCGGTGCAATTTGAGCTGTGGGTCTTAAACCCCGAGGCTGAACAACCCGATTCTCCAGATTTATTGGTGGGCATAATGCTTAGTACCCACCACAGGCCCAGCGCTTGTCTGAAATTAGTAGCAGGAAACATTTTCGGGTGTAGAAGGCATGAACTTAAGGATTTATTTTAGTATTTGCCTCTGTCAGCCTCTTTATTGCCAAATTTGCACCAACTTAGATTTTCAAGGTCTGTACTGGGAGTAAGGCCAATCCCTACTCCCTGGGAATTCCATACGTACTCACGTTACCCTCTTGGTCCACTTAGATATCACCACCAAACTTGTCTCACTATGTTTAAGGCACGCTTTTTGCTACATAAATAAAATGTGGACATGGTGAGGAAACTAAGGATATCCAGCTGAGGACCACTCCTTTCTTCAATACATACATTATAATTAGTGCTTTTTTTTCCCAGTGTCCCCTCGTCCAGCGTGGATCACACCCGCTTGGCTTTGTCAGGGCTGACGTTCACAAATGGTAAGTGTGGGCAGGCGAAAGGTGAACCTAAGGGGATCCCATCAGTACTGAGAATGCCAAACGAAGACAGTGTAGGTAAATTCACCTTCTGTTCAATTGATTCGCTCTCCCATGCCTTGCTCCCAGTGGAAATCTGAGGTGACATTATAGGGTAACGCATACAAGAAAATTAACAATCTTAACAGCAGTGAATATCCCAAAGCATTCTTGTTGCCAGCAATAAACAACGATAGCTCAAGTCAAACTAACATCGTCAGGCTTCTGTTACAGGTGTATGTCTCGAGGAGTGAATCCAAGCCCTGCTTTTGTTTTGGGGAAGTCACACTATTCAGTTTTCCATAGCATTTTTGACTGAATATGTTGTTCAACCGCAGTTCACCATCTAATTTGGGAGGGTCTCAGGCCAAGCAGTTGTACAGCCCTATTCCGCCGGCAGCCTCAGCAGGGTGCCAGGAAGGTGCACCAGCCCTGGCAGCTCTTCACGTGCCTGGGAGCCGGGGGGCAGCTCCGCGGAGCCACCACCCCACCAGCGGCTCCCCCGGCCTCCCGCTTGCATCTGCAGGGTCATCCAAAATACTCTGCTTCCCAAGAGTGACGAGCAGTGCATGCTCCTTAATTAATTAATTCTTGAAATGGCAGCTAGTCTGGGGGTTTGCCCACCAACGATGGGCCCGATTCTTACACTAAAACCTCTTCACAGAGCTCTCTGGGTGTAAAATTATGTTACGGTAGGCACAAATACGGTCAGAGCTGACATTTCTAACTTTTGGCTCTTAAACTCTCATGGGAAGTTACACTAATCTGTGATTCAATTTTATTGTTATTTTGCTGCTGCCTTGGGAGCACAAAATCAAACATAATACTTAAAACGTTTCCCTAGAAATGTTTAAGGAGAAAGTTTTTTATTTTTAAGTTGCAAATTTAACCGCATGCTTAACCAACTTCAGTGAAGCATCAATCATACTGGACAAGCAATTTTAAGAAATAAGATATTTTAAAAAATTCATTCTGAAAATACTGCCAACAATGTCATGATATAGATATTTTTAATATTAAAAGTAAATTGTAAATGTGTCTTTATAAACAATATGCATAAAATAGATCTACTATACTAAGCTCTCTCTTTTTAAATGCTGTTTCACAGTAATTTCTTAGGTATGCAAAGTTTTCCCTCAAAGAAATAGTGCAATCTGAAGAACATACATTATGTCAGCGGATTAAAACTACTATGGTCATTAATATAAGTCTTTATAGATTTCTTGTAGGAGTGGATGAAGGCTCATATCTGTCTCCGTTTTCTTTATTATTTGCAAGAGCTGCACGTGTTCCGTTACAATCTGTCTGAGGTCCGTCATTTTCTGAAGCAACTTTGCAAACAGCTGTGACGATTCTGGATGATTCAGCTTCAGCTGGAGCTCCAAAGCTTGCAACAGATTGTCTTGTATGTCTTCAATGGGCTTCACATTTAACAAACCTGGGCGATCTAGGAAGAAAGATTGGGAGTTGTAAATTTATGAAGAATATAGAAACATCTATCTATCTAGAGTATTATTTTCTTCAAGATTTCTCAGTATGTTAAGCATTTACATATGGCGCTTACTGAGAACTCTTTGACAATTTCTCACTGTATTTATTGGTAAATTTTTACTAGAATTTCCTCAAAGAAGTCTGAGAACTAGTCTTAGAAACAGCTCAAGCATTTGCGTGGTGTGGCCACAGAGACAGGTTTATACAATACTACAATGCATTTTCCGCAGTAAACCGGGAGTGTTTACGGAGAGGAAGAGTGAGATACAGCTGGGGGATAACCAGGCTGTACCAGGTAAGTCACTGTTGGAAAATCAGCCTATACTCAGCTGGACTTGCACGTAGCTGCTACCATTAAACATGTTTGCTGCTGAGGTGGATGCTACCAAAATAAAGGCGTGAATTCAACTTCTGCACTCATACGAACCTGGGGGATTTCAAAATCCCAGGTTCGGTTCTTGGCCACAGCCAAGTTCCAGTTGCAATCAAGAAGTCTCATGATTGCGTTTAGCGCCAGCTCACCAGCTCCGGGCAGCGGAGGACTGCGAGATGTGGCTTGCACAGAAAGTGCCTCTTCGGGACTGGTGCCAACAGGGCTCTCCTCTGTATGGAGGAAGCTGGGATGGATGTTTACAGCCGAACTCAGCCGCATGCGCCGCCCCAGCTGCCAGAGGCCAGGATTAGCTTTGGCATATCTTATTCTTCCTCAAGAAGCAAAAGCTTTCTTTTTTTGACCATTACTATCTTTTATAATAATAGCTGTTCTGTTATTTCTCTCTGTCCCCAAACACCATCTTAAGTGGTTGCAATTATTATTTAACATAATTTGTAACATTTGCTTGCTAACTTGAGGTAGTAAATTATTTAATTCTACAGCCATGAAAGTTAATAAAGTCACTTAACATTATTAAATACATTAGATAATGACCACCAATAATTTGTTACTGCTAAATCATTTTATACTGGGTAACGCATCCTGATTATCAGAATACTCCATGAAAAATACAGTCAATAATTTAAATAACATTTGTTGTGCAGCTATGAAATGAATTTCATCGGTTGATCAATAAAAAGCAGTGCCTATAGCTAGCCTTAAATTACTTCCCTAAGGCAATATTTCATTTTCAGAAAGGACAAGAGGTTGATCTATATTAAAAATGTAAAAATAGGCTGTTATTTCCTATGATCTTAGTAACCTTTCCGTGCATCCAGTTCCACTAGCTCAGCTTGGCTTGTGTCGTGGACTAGAAAAAAGGCTGAGAGAAAACAAAGCTCTTTATAAATACACTGAGGTTTTACTTCACGGAGAAAAAGTTGCAGTGTAAACTAAAAGGCAGCTGGCACGAAAACAAATGAGTGTACACAAGCCATGAATACACGTAGGTCATCGATTAGGGCAGAATAGTTAAGTCTCAGCGAGGTGGGGTTTGGGATAGGTTTTCAGAAACAGGAGTAACGGCAAGATTGAATGTGGAGCTTGGTATTTGTTTGATGGTGGTTTTATGGAGTGACTGCTTTCAGTTGCAGGTGGTGGGACTCAGCGACCCACCTGGCCACTCTTTCCATTTCGTATTTCATGCTAATAAACCGTTCTCAGCTTGAAGGGGTCACTTACTTATACCATTCAACAGACAACACCGTAAAATACGGTTCAGAAAGTCTGTAAGTAAATATCTGCAAGCAGAAAATCGTCTCCAAACACGCAACGCCTTTTTATAATTTCCTCTGGATATATTATCAAGTCATTTTTTAAAGATACTTAGAGAATATCTGAAAAATTGTAGATATTTATTTCTGGATTACCTAAATACTTTGCTTGTGCTGCAAAATCTAGCGGCTTTCTTTGTACCTTTCAGAAGCTTCACAAATTTCACTACTTCAAAGTTGTTCATGATTTTGGCTTTGGGTAGCGATAGCTTTAAATTTTACTTCTGTGTTGCAGATGAACTCTGAACTAGCTGGGTATGACTCAGTGTACAGTGATATAAAAAAATCAAAAAGCAGAAAGACTCTGGCCTTGATTTCCTCTGAGATTAATCTCCATTTGCCCCTTGCTTCTTTTATGGTGGGAATTTGTAGGGTGTGAGGTTTGCAGAAGCGAAACCCAATTCAAGCACTGTGCTCCCCAGCGCAACTTTGGGGTCCCAGTAGCAAACCCAGGAGATCAGTCCTGAGACTGGAGCTCACCGAGGAGCTCCCCAATGTGGGGGCCCGAGGTCAGCCCATGTTCAGCGAGACTGAAGCGCCTACAATCCTTAAGCTCCTTTGAAAACCCCAATCTAATGGCTTTGTAAGGACCCAGTGGAACTGGAGTCAGAAGAGATGACTATGACAAAAGCCTAGATCAGAAGATGTTATTTTTAAATAAGCCGATTCACGAGGAAGGAAAATTCCCATTGAAGGCAAGAGAGATTTTTCATGAATGAGAACTTCAGGATATGGACATTATTTTTTGGGTGTTGACAGTTTGCTGTACTTTCTCAGTAAAAAATTCTTACAGAGGAAAATGCTGTTTCTGTTCCAAGAAACATATCTAAATCAGAAAAAAAGAAATAAGAGGCAAAAGCTTCACCATACAGATATTATGGTATGTTTCAAGTTGTTAAGGTGCTCTTAAATATACATGCTCCAGACTCATTGGGTTACGTTAGCGAAACCTGTATTTTGTGCAGTAAGGAGCTCCAGGTAGATGTGACTTGCGCAAAAAGCCACAAAGGAAATGATTAACAGTACGCTTTGGGAAAAAATTTGATAGAGAACAGGAAGAAATAGAATGGAAGTAAAGTAGATGTGGCACTGTGGTGGAGGCCTTTGGAGAGGCTGCGACAGAATCGCCATTGGAAAGCAAAGGGAACTGCTGAGGGACGTGAAAGACAAAAGCAAATGACTTGTCGCAGGATATTCTTACGATACAAGGAAAGTGGGTTACAGAAGGCCAAAAGACAGAGAGGTGCAATGGTTAAGGTGGGAGATGACTAAAAGCGAATTGGACACCTCTTTTAAACCTCCCTGACACAGAAGATTGTTAACTGAAGTTTAGCTTTTTATTGTGCTATTTGCAACCTGCCTTTTATCCATTCAGACTACGCCAAGAGAGTGCCACATTTCTCTTTTTACAATTACTTTTCTGTATCCAGTTTTTCTTTAGGTTTTCATTCATTGTCATAGGGCTCTTTCATTTGGTTTGAAAATTCTGCAGGAAGCTGTTCTAAGTAAGAAATGTTTGCAGCGACTGGGGGAAACTAATAGCTTCTTAGTTTGGAGTGTCAACAGTACGACTGTGCATAAATTGTTCTGTACTATCTTGGGGAAAATGTTTTGTTTGTTTATTTACTTACAGATTTGGATGCTTCTTTCATGTTCCTAACAATAATTACATTTTTTTCCGTTCCTCACAAGGTGCCATCTGCATGCCTTTACCCATACCTTTATATTTTAATATCTTTGGTTATATGCCCTTTGCATTTAAATACACATTCTAAAATCTTACTATGATAAAACATGCAAAGATATGGCTGGCTGAACCCCCGTGCTACTTTTTTTGCTGAGGCAGATATGACTCAGCAGTTTGAGGTTTTTCTTCTGAGGCTGTCACATGTACGTATTGTAGTCATCAGGATTTCGGTTCAAAGCGCACAGTGATTATCTGCAGGTCTTGGTCTGATTAGGAAGCGTTTCTTTGTTCTAACAGGTTTGCTACAGCAGGATTTGTGTAGCAGTCAAATATGAACAATTTCTTGGTGCTATTCAGTGATAAAACTTCAAATTTTGCTGATCTCAGATTGTAGCAAAATGATGGAATATAGCGTTTAAACAAGCAGCAGTGGTTCGCAGCCGAAAAGTTACTGTAAAGAGCACACTCAGAAACTACAAAAAGTGAACGGAGCGATATTTCTGAATTGAAGTACCAGTTTGACTTCATGTTGACTAGCAGATTCTGGGTCTCTACAGGTCAACCCTGCTGCGGTTCCCAACACCACTCTTCCCTAAACACCGCAGAAGATAACATACAAAAGCTCAAGTCCATCCATCGTATATAAACATGCTACCGAGTGACCTCTTGAGCTTTTTCTCTCTTTGACAACCACCTGCCCGAGCGAGTTTGCTGTTTATAAATGTGGATTATCCCAATAAGGCTTGGACTATCATCAGTCCTGCCCAAACACAGATATCTTTTTTGCTCTTAAACCTTCTCATTATGATAGTCTTCATTTTCAGCCCAGATAATATTTTTAAAGATGCTTCAAGTTCTTTAACATCTGCACCATGGCCTTCACTAGTGGCTGCGGATATGCCTTAGTGGCACAGAGAGAGACCACAGGGAGAAAGAATATCTCCTTGAATATGATTTTCCAAATCACATTTTACCAAAGCATAGTTTTCAAAGTTACCACAAGTAAAAGACCGTTGTAATGAGAGTTTGGCATTGCTGTTAACGGCATAAAGCATTTATTTTGTAAAAAACAGGTAACATCCGACTGCTCTCACACACAGTCTCCCGGTTTCCTCAGCATTAAATTCAGAATACTAGAATTTGTTTGCCATTTACAGGTTTGCTTTAAAGTGCAATATACCAACATGAAGAACAACTCTTCAGCTTTGTAATAAGGAGCTCAGAGTAAAACTGAGAGAGCGCGAGGCTGCACTGAGCAGCTGAGAAACAGTAAATGATTGACTGTGGGAGAGGGAGGACTTTCATTTTGGTGCTGTTACAGTTAATTTGCCAGCTCCTCACTGCTGTTACACAGGCGTGTTGCCTTTTTACACATAACGCAAATGCAACTCTCTCCATATCAAGAGGCTGAACTGTTTTATAGGATTTCTGGCAAATTCCAAACACTTCACAATGAAAAGTCTTCTACATGCAATGTTCCAGCTGGAATCATCTTTTTCTTTCCCTTCTTCTTTTCAGAGCTGCATAAGAAGCAGCATCCGTGGAGCCGGCAGAACTAGCATAATTTTGCCAGGCAATGACAGATTCACTAGAATTAGAGCATTTGGCCGAGGTCTTTTTTTGTTTCACAAACTGGTTTTCTTTTAAGACATTTGTACAAGGTTTTCTTAAAGTGACTTAAACATCACAGTATGCTAGTAAAGTCCTGGAGGTAATATGAGCTGGTGTTGAAATCCTATTTTAATGAAATCTTCCTCGTTCAATATTCATATAGCTCTTACAGAAATTAACTTCTGTAAGAACGTAGCTCTTACAGGAACAAGAGCATCTGAGACATCTGAGAAATGGGATTTCAGTTCCATGTCACAGAAGACATTAGAGTCCCACAGAATGCACACACAAAGTTCACTATATAGCATATCTGACGGTCAATGCCATGATAAAAGCCACTCTCTAATTGGCAGCAAAGCCTAATTGTTTTCTAAATATAAACTCATTTTTTACAAATAACTACCATGCTTTTTTGGAAAAAAAGAAAGAAGTTCTGAATAAAGCTAGTGAGACCTGTTATCAAGAAATTAAAGGGTTTTTCTAGAAAGGACTGGTTTATATTTATATGGATTTATATATTTACATGGATTTGCTTCAGAGTTATTTAAGAAATATGAAAATTCAGGGAGTTCTTTACAGATCTCTGTTTACAAATTATTCTTAAAAAAAGACATGTTGATAAATGTGGTTCAGCGTAATCAATTTTTTTTCTGTGAATCATTGTCCTCCTGAGATCTGAAATGTAAGATGAGTTACATCAGACCGATTTCCCCTAATGCCAAGCAATCCTTCCTGAAGCACAGCAGACCTAGCTTTGCCGATCCCAAGTTCCCTTTTTTCAATTAGGAGTGGATTTTGAGAGGCCTGTTTCTCATCTGTCAAATTTCATTCTATTGGAAAATGCAAAATATTGGCATATTTGGTGTAGTGCCCTAATAGGTTTGTATAATTTCTCCTCCCCCATCAAAGCCAAGCAAAATTACGCCAGTAACATATTTCCCCTTTCTGAATTAATTCAGAGTCCTCGGGGATGATTGTGTTCAAAGGTTTGCACAAGAAAAGGTCTTCTGGGCACGGCACTTGTTTGAAGTGGATTTACTCAGTCTAATAAACCATACTGTGGTACCACGTTTTTACTGAACGGAACACAACGCCAGGAGTAACGGTAGGGGATTTTAAATGAAGCTATAGGTAACGGCGCGCTCTCAACAGAATGTTTGCTTTCAGAACAATAGCGTGTGGTTGTTGTGTTTGATTGCTTAAATGTAATTTAATAACAAAATCCTCTGCACTGCTCTGTGGAGGATCTGAATCCGGAAGATTCAGCACATTCCTCCCATTGATATCTGCAGTACCATTTGAAGCCAAAATACACACAAATCAGTTGGGTAAAATTTTCTTTGTGTGACATCACTAATTTGATTGTATTGGCCAAAGTAAAAGACCTTCGATCTGACCTGAAATGTCTATCTGATCTCGCAGTTTCTTGGTGGAAAGGTTTCTAAGCGAACTAAACCTGGGGAGCAGTCGCTAATTCACAAAATACAATAGCTACACTGCACAGTATCACCTCATAATCAGATAGAACATGCTGACTGTCCTCAAAAAGCTGAAAATGCAGTGTCTTTTTTAACCAAGCCTTAGCATGCCTGTAAGGCTGATACCTGGGCTTTCAGATTCATGCTTTGCTCAGAGCGTGATGCATAAACATTAATACAAACAGAGCAGACACGAAATGCCTGTTCTTCTCAGGCATTAGGACAGCATCATTTCCCTGAGAAATGCCGTCTTTTTCCCCCTTTCTAAAGGCAAACAAAACCTTGCATGAGTGCAAAAATGATAACAACAATAATAAAACCCCACCATAAAATCCTGTAAGCCAAATGCCACATCTATTTTGAAATTGTTACGGAGTCAAAGCTGTTTGTGTACAATTAGCAAGCCGCACGATCTAATTGCAGGTTTAAAAAATCCTCCTACAGAATTTTGACTTTTAGGAGCACTTGCCAGTGAAATTCCACCCTTCCTGTTTTCAGAAAGACAATCCTGATTTTGTTTTCTAACTAAACGAGCTGCTGATTCAGCAGGCATTTCCAGGTCCACCATTAATACCAGGTCATTTACATTTTCAGTTTCTGCTTGAAACTGAAAAAAAGGCAAACAACATCAGGCAAGCTGAAAACTAATAAAAAACCCTACGTGCTGAGCACTTCCTTGTTCGGACAGGAATCAAGTGTGTCAATCCTATTATATAAAGTATATTAAATAAGACAGCGCTTACCTCCACTTAGTATAATGACAGCTATAAATATTGCCAGGTCACTGTCATCTAATTCCAGTGCATTGAACTTCACAGCAAACTCAAACTTGGGCTCCATAAAGTCACAAAAAGGTTTTCTCAGGCTCTTCAGAAACTCCCGTGTCATGAATCCTTGTCCATCAGATATAAGAACTCCATCTTTATTCATCAGAGAAGCCAGGAGAGTATATATGATCTCATGGACCCCGTATTTCAGGAGAGTTACTTGATCATTCAGGTCAAGATTCACGAAACCTGGAATGTTCTTGGCAAATTCCGTAATCTCCTGCACTGCCTCCACAGAGCGAAACTGACAGCGCTGGAAAATGCGAATCGCTACCTCTTTGTTCTCCTCCTGCAGCGGTGACACGTGCTTGCACTTGATCTGATCTTCTCCCATCATTAGCGAGTTCATGTCATAAATAACAAATGGCTAAAAAGAAAAGGGAAACACAATTTACTTTCAAACATCCCTTTCTGTGCTCATTTAAGTCCTGAGAAACCGCAGTAACACACACAGATATAACTCATCAGAAATCAGAGATCTATAAGGAACATACCGAGGGTAGTTGACCGCAAAGGGTTAAATCGTCACAAACCTATCAAAGCAAATATCCTCCCAATGTTGAAATGATTTACAGAGAGGACAAGTAGTTCCTAAGGACTTCTCACATGTTCCGTGAATCCACAATCTAAAAATAGGACTTTGGCTGATACTTTTATTAAAAATTAGGGGAGGGAAGTAAGGAACACTATTTTCAAATATCCATGATTTTTGCCTTTTTTGTTTTGATTTCTTTTGTTTTACAGAAGTTCTGTACTACCAGAATTCACCCTTTGGAACGCTTATTAACAAAAGATTAAAATGTTACTCCTTTTACCCAAATTTTACTGGCTTCTATACAACAGAATCTAGCGTACAGTGACAAGTTTGCACTTCTGATGACATGACGTCTTTATTTGCAGAAAGACAGAGTATATTCACATTTTGGTTACTTCACATACTGTCACGTACTTTTCCCTCTAGAAAGTGCTGCAAGTAAAATCAGCTTTATGGTATTGATTATCCGATAAATTTAACCTTTTGCTGTTAATGCCTTTAAAATAACAAAGTTAGGATATATTTGAACTCAAGCAACTTGTCAATGGGAAAGCAAACACAAATAACGCGATAAAAACTACAGCAGCACAGTTCAGAACACAAGAATGAGTCTGACTGTGAAATAAACTCAACTGGAATAAATCAATTTTGAAAGCAGATTAGAAAAGGTAGTGCCAGGAAAACTTTCGTTAGGATCTGGAAACAATCTGTTTCAGAATAAGCAGAAGAAGCTTCTGGTTTTAAAGTGGGTAAATGGGGATTTCTTGAAGATAGTGAAGAATCTTTTCCTTAGAGAGTAAATGCCTAAATAGTTCATTGCTGCACTGAACAAATATCTACTGATATTAATAGGTTTGTTAACATAATTGATTAATTAATTAAAACACAAGGAATTATACACCAACAATTGGACTAGAGAAATGCATTTTTAAATTTAAGATCTGGGATTACAGATTCTGATGCCTCATGCCCACGGGTGCTCATTCTCGTGGGTTTACATTCACTGTAAGCTGCAGACCACATTCAAAAATAACCCGAGTGAGGGGTCCTCTCCCACAGAATCAGACTCTGGAAATGCCTAAAATTCTATTCCTATTTGATTAAACCAGTTTTGAAGTCTATTCAGTGCTAAATTATTTTAGAATTTTTAAAGCTGGAAATAGCTGCTTTCTTTAGTGGTGCCTTCTGGAGAGGCCGCTGCCCACAGCTGCTTGGCACTACCCACCGCCTGGGGTTACGGTTCCCGGCTCCCACCTCCCCCAGCGCTGCAGGAGGAGATGGGAAGGCGTTCCGACATCCCTTTCAGGCCCGGTGGAACACAACGCTCCCACCCACTTGCGCTAGGAAGAGAGCTTTCAAAATGCTTTACTGAAGTCAGTATTCTGCTGCTTACAAGACCAAGGAAAGTCGGGCCGTCACTTTCACAGTAACCACAGGGAAACGTAGCTCCAGCCCAAGACACTACTTTTGCTCTTGCACTAGCATTTCAGTGTGAAACTGAAAAAATAAACATGCTGCCCTGAAAAAGC
The DNA here is from genome assembly GCA_013400135.1 of Rhinoptilus africanus. Classification (NCBI taxonomy): domain Eukaryota; kingdom Metazoa; phylum Chordata; class Aves; order Charadriiformes; family Glareolidae; genus Rhinoptilus; species Rhinoptilus africanus. The sequence goes on along the minus strand of VXBO01010730.1, from coordinate 31,859 downwards.
CAGGGGGGTAAGGTATTTTTCCAGATGCAATGCTGTTTTGTCAGCAGAAAAAACATTTTATGTGTGTCTGTACATATGTGCATGCATATGCAGAGCAGTGGAATACAAAGACTATAGAGCAGGCTTTTAAAAGGCATGTTTTAGTGCTCGTAGGTCATTCCTTTCTTTTCTTTCTAGAAGATGTTAAGTAGGGGCACCAAGTACAGAAAAAGTAATCTATTCTATGCACCTACTTGTACTTTAGAAAGACTATACTATGTCACCAGCATATTGACATTAGAAGATGAAAATCAAGGAAGAGTTTAAAATAGATTAAAAAATTTTAATATAAAGCTTCAGATGAACTTATGAGTAGAATCTTATCTCAAATTAGCACTGTATCCCAGAAGAGGATGAGTCAGTCATTTGAGTTTTGACACACCCATTTAGCATATCCAATCGTTTTAAATTAATGCAGATGATACAGCAATTAAAAATCACATAAAATTAAACTACGTGCATAGTAAATGGTTTGATATTCCAAAGCACAAAGTCTGTTACAGTTCAAGTAACAAAAAATTGTAACTATTAAATCCCAAAAGTCACTCTTTCAGTGACCCTCAAGTGGACCTAGCGCCTCAGCTTTCTGGGGAATAAATCAACCGTGCTAGCGCAAACCGAGGAGTGACTCACATTGCAAGTGTCCACCATACCTCAAGTTTTGATGTGAGGGGTACAACCAAATTAGGGACAATATTTAAATTATTATTTTAACTGTCTTTAAAGAAGAAAAGGCTAAAAACCCCTCCAAATTCTTTCTTATCTTTGAAATTATAAAATAAAATAAAATACAGTCTCTATTGTAATCCTGACAATAAAATTTCTGCTGATCATTCTAGAAAATATACCAAATGAAGAGTTATTAGTTTTGGCAAACTATTTTGCTTTTTAGGTATTGAAAGAGCAACAAAATTTAAAACCTACCATAATTATCAGATCTTATTTATGCTTCTTCTCACCGATAGAGAAGACTGTTATGTATTGCCAGTGAAGTTCCCAAAGCAACCGACAATTACACATATCTCTACACCTAACCTAAAAGATTGCCTTGTACATTAATCTAAAATTCAGATCACGCCACCATAGGATAATGATCTGGTCCAAGATAAGCCAGTGAAATGCAGGAAGTCATCAGAGCACCATAAGAATGAGCATCGTAGCTAAGGCTAACGATGGTGCTGGTACTGGGAATCATTTGACATTTGTGAAAAAGAGAATTCCTTTGGGCACAGCTAGTCCTGATAAGATGCTCTGATAATGTGCTGGGAGCCGGATGCTTGAACAGTATAGCATCCCATTGCTGACAGCTAGATACCACCTTAAACAGATAGCGTGGAAGATAACCTTTGGGGAAGGAGAAGGCAAACGGGAAGAGTGGATCAGAGAATACAAAAAGGTTAGGATGACCTTCAAATTCTTGTCCTGGTTTCAAGTATTTTATTAGGTGAACTTGGAGTTTTTTCAAATAATGTTTACTTATCCTATCTAAAAACATTTCCTGTGTTTCAGACACAGCTTGAAATATGTAACTGCCAACAGAAAAGTTTTTGGTTTGTTTTTTTTTTTTTAAAAAAAAAAGATGCGTTGTCAATGTTGTAAATCATTTACTCAAAAGAAAGAAAGAAAGAAACAAAAAAAAAAACAACAGAGGGAACTAACTGATTTGTCTGTCGTCTTTCCTGTCAAGATCGCCCTCGCCTTGGCTTTGGTCAGAGGGAAGGACTTTATGTATGAGTCATACAAATGCTTGGCAAGTGCTCGCAGATCAGCAGATTCAGGGTTTAACTGGTCGATGTCGCTGGAAATCTCTGCCAAGAGCTTCTCCTTCTCCGCTTGTGGCATTCGCCCAAACCTGATGGCTGAAGAAGATGACAAGCAATTACTATAGCTATAGATGCACCTAAAAAAGCATATTTTAATAGCTTTTTATGTCACCTTTTGTTATGAGCTCTTCAAATTTTTATTGAAAGAGTACTTAGGCTAGTAAGAGAAAGAGGATTTTCTCCAGTAATATAGGCAAAACAGCTGAAGTGCTTTAAAGAAACGCAAACAAACAAATCTCAAGAGGAAATAATTTCTGTGACCAAATGTTAGATTACAATATCTTGCTTGGAAATGCAAAACTATCTTCAGCTCACCTGGTGGTGAAAACCACTGCTTCTACCTCCAATCTAAATAAAATGTAAAGAATCTTGAAGATACTAAAGTTCTGTTGGCTTACGGTAGGAACCACCGTTCCGCCTTGTATTGTTTTGGGCAAATCACCATATGGATCTCAGATTCTTTATTTGTTTAGCAACAAAATACTCACATGCCTTGCAGGAATAAATTCCTAAATAGTTCAACAGAACTTAATGTAGCAAGTGCTATAAAATGGCACCAGAAGAATTAAGGAACGAGAAAGAAGGTTGTGCAGGGAATAAAAAAGCCAGAAAAGGCCGAGTTCTTCATGGTAACTCTGTGTGGATGCAGTATGGAAAGAACAGGTCATGTACCTTCTCCTGTGGTCTCCCAATTGCTCCGTACCAAGGTAGGGCAGGCTGCAAACCTCCTCCTTTTGCACCTAGGTACTTACTATCCAAGACACTGTTTATTCAGGAAGGGACCGACTTGGAAAATATTTCAAATGAGCCATCAAGAACAAGACTGATTTATCAGATGATACTTCAGTAAGCAGGATTTTTTTATTTTATGAAAACAGAACAGAACAAAAGAGCATGAAAACAAAGAACAGAAGGAAGAAATACAGGTTTGCATTTTGGCCTTAGGAGGAAACAGCCAACAAATTCAACTTCTCCTCAACACCGTTTTTTTGAGGAAGAATTAGCAAACTGAAGAGCGAAGTGAAGTCCAGCAAGACTTCTCAGACTGTTACAGTGGACCTGCTAATCTGGGAAGAAAGCAAGGCAAATATTAGCCTCATATAAAGGACTGTAAATAAAAAAGGGAGATCAGAGTTGCCCATGTCTATATAATGTTGATTACTTCCAGAAATATAGAGTACAATTTATTCTGACCTGAAGACTTCTTAACACGTAGTAAGAAATACTTAGGAACTCTAAGGAACATGTCCTTTGAGAGATCTCACAATCATAGCAGGAACTAGGTGCTTTGGACCAGAAAAATGTTGTGTTACAATACATCTTACTTTGATATTTTACATGGAATACTTTTATAATGTTATATAGAATATCTTTATAATATGCTGACAATAAATTATGCATCCCTAACGGCCTAATAAGGATTCTGTAAGCTCATTCTGTAAGCACAGTGACTGATTAAGCACTGTGGAAACGGAGCTTGACTGAACATCAGTGTGAGACACGGTTCTGTTGGGGGCCATTCTCGAGAGCTGCGGTTTGCAGAAGCAAGTTTATAATCTGGAATCTCATCGACGTAAGGCTCCCTTTCATCAAGGTTATTTTTACAAGCAAGGGATAAAAATAATAAATATTGCTTTCCCTTCCTGTGGTTTAATATTAGCTCTAAAATAGTTTGTATGCTTCTCCAAGGCACAAAAACAATAGGGAATTATCCCCTCTTCCCCTTCTTTTTTCTTCTCCCCTCTTCCTTTTAATCGAAGATCTACTGGAACTTTCTTAATAATATACTGCAGTGCATAGAGCAGCTATGGCATTGATTAGTGAAACAGAATTGTGTAATGTAGCGATTTTATTGAAAAGATCAGGGATTTTCAAATCAGAGATTGTTTTGTCACTAGAGAATAATTGACTAAGCTGTAGAACTGTATTCTTTCAAAGAACAGAAACCAGACTGGTAACAAACATCGCGCTAGAAATTCATACCTGAGGGAACAAACTAGTGCTTGGTTTTTTTCACGTAAATTTGCCAGAATTGAGTGGATCAATATATTTTTCAAACTTACAGCAGTTTTCAACATAAGCATATCTATCTACTGTTGCACTAATGGAGCCGGTATAAACCAGGCTTACTTTCAGTTGTGAGTATAAAATGTCAGCATAGTATGGACACTACATTTTCTAAATGTGCCCCTTGTCCTGTACCCCGATTCCTGTGCAGAGCCTCCTAGCAAGTAAGTTACAGTATTTGTGCTGGCAATTTGGTACTGCTAAACAACATAGTGTTGATTGTTCTCTGTTAAAAGTTTACAATAGCATTGGTATAGAATTTATAATAAAAAGTAACTTATATTGTGTTTGATCTTTTTAATGGAAAATAAGATTGAGTAGAGCCTTCCAGAATCATGTTCCTGGTGCACTTATCTACCCCAAAAAAAGGGTACCAAATCACCTTTGCAAAGTAGGCAAGTGTTATAAGCTCCGGTGCCTATCATATAAAATTGTTTCCATCTACTGTTAATAGTTCTAGAGTAGGTGCCTTCTTTAACTTATCATTTACGTTTATTTTGCTTGTGATGGTGATACTTATTTTCCTGAAAAGTGCTTTGAGCTATCTGCATGAAAAGTGCCATAAAACACAAATATTTTTTATTACTTGGCTACTTGTCTTTGTTTCAGTACTCTTCCTTGTTGGAATCATAGCTAATTTTTTGTTTCCATGTGTTTGAGAATTTGTGATAGATTTTATGAACGCAAGCACCCTTATGTATAATGTATTTTGTCGTTAAAGCCTGACGATGTGGAGGAAGACTGTGCCACATGATACATGATTAAAGCTGCATAGGAATTTGCTATATATTTTTAAGGAATATTTGACATAGGTTTGGCATGGGGTCTCATGATGCTAATTTTTCTATGAAGACCAGATTCCTGGTTTCTTTTTCAAAAGAGATTCTTTTAAATTCCTTTTGTGTAAATTAAAGACGACAAAAAGCCCCACAAAGAGCAAAATAAATAAGCACTCCTGCCAAAGGTAACATGGAATTATATGCAAGCCCGTTAAAATGCAGAGATTACTTTGAAAGAAAATTAGCATGTACGTTGTTATATGGCAAACTTGGATATAAGCATGGACTTCTGCTCTTGAACGCTTGCATGCTGCATTTGGAATTGAGTTAGATTACTCCTAGCAGGGAAAGCTATTGCAGCAATGCCAAACGAGTCCAAACTCCCCGTTGTTATCAAAGAAGGCCCCAGCTGATTAGCTAATCAAAGTGGTACAGTGGGGTTATCTCCTACTGCCCTAAAACACCCCTGGTTGGTTCAACAACCCACTGGAGCGGGATTGCCAGCTGTCGGATCCCAGCGCTTCAGCACAATAGCCACTAATAGTCACAGAGTTTGCACTCAGCAGATAGGACCAAGTCTCCTAAATACTTCACTAAGGATGGAAATGAGATCTTACAGGCTTTCGTATTATATAAAATCTTAGGGTGTATCTTGTTGCCTACCATCATAATTATCAGACTTTTACACAAAACAATCCAGCAATAATGAAAACCCTCAGGAATCTCATGATGTTTTCTCATGTTTAGAGTGTGAAAACTGTGCTTGGGGTAAAGTTTGTTATGCACCTGTATTTTTGTATGGATTGTACATTTATTAGCAAGCTGTCGGTCTTGCACGTATTTTTCCAAAAGTGTGGTTTTAGGATGGATTAGTAGCATTAGGTTTTTCATGATCCACTTTTAAACACTATCCCTATTTCATGAAAATATGTGTCTTGGAAGATTTCTGATGCAAGTCATGAATTATAAGAATAAAGTTTCCGAAATAAGGTGATCAGGGACACAAAAATATATTTTAAACATAACAATTTGTTAAGAACATAGAGAGTTGTGAATCAAACATTCCTATCTTGTAATTTGAGAGGCAAAAGGATAGTTTTCAAAATATTTTTGTTAATGTTTAGAATATATATTTTAAATATTCTATTAGTTGCAGCAGATTCTGTTCAATGTTTATTAGCATTGCAGGCAAAGTTTGGGGCAAAATTCAATTTTGTGGTACTAGCTTAGTAGTTTCCTTTTGGGGAAGTCATTGTCATTTTCAGGGGACTGAGAAAAAAGTCAGGGAAAGATTAGGGACCAGAAGGCTTAGAGGAAGAGTTTGGAAAGTGGGATTTTGGGCGAGAGGAGAAGTAGGAGGGATTGGTGATATTTACAGGGGTTAGAGTGGAAAAAGGGCAGTTGACAGGCTGGATAAGAGTTCACAGCATTTCTGGTGGTTGAGGAAAATTTAAAGGATGCGTGGCATGATCTTCTCCCTCCCCATCCCTGCCGTGACCCTGGCCTCATCTTCTGTTTCCCTGGACCACTTATCCTCCTTGCTACTCTATCTTCTCTCTCCTATCTACCAGCACAGCAGGCCCAGCTTCCTTATCTCCTGGCAGCCTGGGAAGCGGATCAAGGCAGGACTTGCTGCAGGGGCAGGAAGGGCAGGGAGAAGCCAGCGCGCTGCTAGAAGAGCTCTGGCAATATGGCATGCTGCTCACGCTGCAAGGGTGGAAGGGGTTCAGGCGGCAACATCTTTCACAGTAACAGACGATTGTGCAAGTTTGGGCATGTGCCTGCAGCTGGAACGTAGGAACTCTCTTCCTTTCCTTGGGCAGTTATTTATGTACTTGCATTTACAGTATTCTCCAAACATCAGTGATAAAAACCCAATAATGAATATGGTAAGACACTACATGTTGGATTATATTCTTTGCCTTTCTGTGGAAAAACTAGAATATTTATCCTTATACCACATTTTAAGGCTTGGAGAAGTCACTACAATTGCTTATAGACTATTCTGTGTGGCACTCTACCTTTCTGATTGTCTCAATTATTTCTGAGCATAAATGAGGCCCCAGATAGACTATAAACACCGTTTCTTACACCAGAAAGTGCAAGACAGAGCCAGGGCGGATACCTGACTGAGTTTACTGGAGGCATCTGCCCACACTGAGCAATTCACTGCTCCCCGAACTGATAATAAAGACATATTGCCATGTGTGCTCTTTTTCCCATTACAGTGGTTGGTTTTATATAAATAATACGTCCAGTAGAAGAGAAAAAATTAATGAAGTTTCTGAAATAAAAGAACCAAGCTTCTGCTTAGTGGTACTTCAGAATACAATCTGAGCAGTTAAGGGTTAAACACAGAGCAGCACTGTGGCTAGAGAAGGAAAGGAAAACAATATTCAAAGCATGAGAACACTACTGTCTTTTTTAACCTTCAGCCAAGTGGTATGTAGCGTTTATACGTGAAAAAATGTGGCTGTTGCTGCTAAGTATCTCCTTGCATTCCCCATTTTTTTCAGCGCCCTATTCATTTTGCAATAATGCATCTATGCAAAGACAGTCATAGATTGGAACGCCCAGACACAAATAATCCACATTCTGATTCCAAGCATTTAAAATTCAGACGATTTCCCCAGCCAAATGGACGTACTTTAATCTGTAGATGAAACATAAAAATGTGTCTCGGAGTCATTGACAACACTCAGCGTTGCATTTCTGCATGCTTCTTTATAAAGGCCTGTGTCTTCAAAGGTAAAATTTAGTTCATTTTTATAAATCTGTTGGTTTATAAATGATGGAGGAATGAGGGTGGTGTTTCATGAAATGTAATGTAACCAAAGTGGGGAAACAAAGGCAAATGAACAAGCCAACACTTGAATATAAAACCTACTAAGTCCCTGTTAGGTGAACTCACGGGGAGAGCAAATGAAAGCATTCCTTCAAGCCCTGCTAGGGATGGCTTTGCCCTTTCCCCCTGCTCTCTGTGCCTCCCCCAGACACTCAAACCATGACCCCTGCTGGTGCCACAGCTTCTGCCTTGGCAGAGACCAAACAGGAAAAAACGGCAGGTGAAATGTTACTTTTAAAAATATTTCTCGGGCCCTTTATGTTACTAAGCCAGAGAGAACGGTCTTGGCCTTCCTCTTCTGATAGAGCTGCACGTGGTTCCCATTGACATAATTGGAAGCCGTGTTGCTAGGTTATGAGAGAATTTGGCATGCACCTTGAAAATAATAATAATAAAACCTCCTGAATTACTATAAAAATACCCACAGTAGCATTTCAAAATTAGATTTATTTTTAAGTGTTACTGTTGCATCCCAGGAACTTGAAAACCATATTTTCTATTAGCAAAACATTTCCCATAGCAATTTACATTCACTGCATGTATTAACTTCGCAAACCACAGTTAAGCTTTCCTCCTGGGGATGGTACACTCATTTTTTTGTACTGAAAATAATGAAAGTTCTAAAAAAACCGCAGAGAAATTATTTTCCCAGTGATGTTTGCAATTCTTTACCCTTAGAATTACATAAGTCTCTATGTTATGACATTTAATTCCTGTTTTCACTCAACTTTGCCAAAGCAAGGCAGCAAAGAATCTTCATTATGTCTTTCTGTCCAAACATTCATAACTAAGTATTTCCACATGAATTTATATGTCAATTTTAAAGTTCTGAGGGACATTCTTTTCAATTCAAGAGAGCAGCGTCTTCATATGCATAACACTGTCTGCTTACCTACTGCAGCGGAGGCAATCACAGACCCATACACAGTTGCAAACACATCTGCAATCTAAGACTCGCACGTACGGGCAATGGAAACACTGCTTACGGGTCAGGCATGGGAGGGGATATGCACCTCTGGATGGAGGGGAGCTCAGACAGCGCGTGCCACACAGCAATCACAGCTAGACACACTATACGATGGGAGCCCGACGGCTGAACGAGCATGCTAAAGGAACGCTGCGCTCCTACTTACCACACATTGGAAGCTATGCCCAGATGTGGCTATCCTAGGAAGGAGGAGGACAGGGTTTTTTTAAAACAGTACAGGGTCTGGCCCATTCACTTAAAGCATGTCATGTTCGAGTATGAGGAAGTGGTAACTCAGCGATGCTAACAGTCCTCGATAAGTGGCCTCTGCATCAAATTCAAGTTGTTATTATTCACAAACTTTCAGTAAAGTCCCTAGTCCATTTTTCATAATTAAGTTTTCCACTTACAGGAAAGGGATATTGGTTTACACTGTGCAAAACAGTCTTGTCAGAAAATAAGACAATGAACTGAGAAACAGCAACTACACTAGGAACGTGTTCGGGAAGAACAACCAACAGTGTAATGAGCAAGAATGATGGAGAGTAAAACCGACTCCTATGTTATATTATGCATTATATCGATAAGTGCAGATCTCTACCTATCTGATTTTTATATTGAAAGTAATCTCCAATCACGTACAAAGCCTCCTAAACTCAGGCAATCTCTCCAATACGTATTTCTAAACTGCCTGGTGTAAAGAAACAGAAGACCACTCTTCATGTTAAAGCGGCACATTCAGTAGTCATATTAATATGTCATGTTATTTTTCAAATGAACCATGACTGTTTTAAAATATGCTTTGTGCACTTACCATTATGTGACATTCCAACAGCGAGGCACTTCTGAAATCTGCAGTATTGACATTTATTTCTGCTTTTCTTATGGATGCGGCAGTTCAGATCACACCTGTCATAAATTAGCTTTAATCTGATTGTTCTTCGAAAAAAGCCCTGGAGTAAACATAAAAGCACATAAAAGGATGCAAGAAACTGCCCGTGTCATTGGCTCACGCCCCTATACCTACAAAGCACCTTTCTGTACGCACACTGAACCGAACTTCGGTTTTGACAGGTCTGCTAAGGAAGGCAAGCTCGTGCGATCAGACTGTCTGCTCAGCACCCAGCTCCTCTTCTCAGCAGAGCACCATTTCCAGCCTCGCTTGATAGAGGAGGAAGAGCTGAGGAAGCTCATGGGAAGCAATGGGGTTTGAAGGACAGGAGGGCCGTAAGCTGGGAACTCTACAGAGGCTCTGAGCACGGGGAATGCTATGCCAGAGGAAGCAAACTTCCACTTGTTCCACTGCTCATGGGGCAGTGTGTTGTAAAGTGAATGTGATATTTTAGAAATTTAAAGTTTGCTACCAATGTAGAAGAATTTTTATAAATCACAACAAACCAAAAATTTTGCCAACAGCAGTTTGATCTCAAATAAATAAAAAAGGTTATGGGTTATCTGTTTAAGATTTCTTTCCCAACTTTTTTTTTTTATTCTATTTAAAATATTGATTTTCCTTTTTGAGCCTGAGTACTTAAAGAGAATTTACATTCTTTCACCAGTTCTATTTCTTTGGTTTTGCGAAGTGCTGAACTAATTTTGCAAGAATGAAATATAATCGCATAAATGAGAAAAGTAGAAGAAATGCAGAAAAAATTCAAATAGATCAGTAGCATAATAAAAAAAGCTAATTATCTTTTAAAAATCTCGCACATATCAAGCCATAAAGTATATGCAGTACCTGTAGAACAATTTAAAGACCTAAACCTTTTTTTAAAAAGCACAGATGTCTTATTTGACCAAGTCATTATTCAGATGAAAATAGTATCAAATCTTACTTCCGAAAAAATAGATTTGTGACAACTTACCTTACAACCCTCGCATGCATGCACACCATAATGAAATCCAGAGGCCTTGTCCCCGCACACACGGCATTCGATAGCCATAAGGGAGTTGGAAGACTCCTCATGAGGTTTATTGTACAACTGAACTTTTTCTGAAAAATAGGGTGGGGAAGGAGGCTCCAGTTTGATTGCACCTGTGTATAGAGAAGATGTAAATGATAAAGTATAATTCACCACAGAGAAGAAGCAGCAAGGCTGGGATCTTTAAAGCAATCATAACTGGTCAGAGAAGAAGGCAGTGACATTTGAGGCACTACCAGTACATCAGATCACGTCTCCAGAGTGATGTAACAGACACAGTGCTACAATAAGGTGAATGGTTTTCTTCTCCACACTGGCTGCATTTTACAAAATATAAAGTTTTCTTTCCTATACAAACTAGGAAGAAAAAGGAAAAGTGGAAAGTTATCAAAGTAAAGACAAAGAGGATTTATCCTACCTAAACCACTGCGCTCTCTGGCTTGTGATTAAAATATTATGGACATTTCTAATTAAACAACAACAACAACAAAATATAAGCTGGAAAAATATCTTTGAATTTATTTCAGAAGTAACCCAGAGGTACGTGGCACCTGCTTCGCTGTAAAACCAAAATTAAATACCACAATTTTCCTAGCAAGAATTCTCTGAAATAATTCCTGTACAGATTGCTACCAACAAAAGCGATGTCAGATGTAAGTGGGCTAAGCACATCTTTAAAAGAGTTCCAGGTACAGTAACCTCACACTCCCGCTTTGAGCAGGAATGAAGTAACAACTTATTTAAGAATAGGTCACTTCCTTTCTTAAAAGGAGAGTGCTATGTACTTTTTTTTTTGTTACTGTAACTGGCGAAAGAGCAGCATTTTTCATAGTATATAAATACTATTAGCTGAGAATGGTCCGAGGTGATGCCTGCATTAGGAACACTGATACCAACGTTGGGACTCAGATGTAGCCAATATTTCTTCCCCCTCAGTTTCTGAGGCTGTTTGGAATTTAAAAGCTACACATACGAATAATTAATATGCTATGTATGCTGGGACATTTTTTAACAACCAGGATATTTAGTCTGTATTGTGTGCATAGAGCTTCAGAGGACAATTTACACACAAGACGCATGAATAGGAGACTGGAGGTTTCAGAAACAAGTGGTGGCGTTCATGTGTCTAATAAAAAGTGTTTAATGACATTTTGAACACTTTATGATACCTTGCCTAATCTCCAGCTGCTGCTCTGTAAGGGTGAAGGTCTGCTATAGGTATCCTGTCTTTTCTATCTGCCCTGCCAGAGTATCTTGTGGACATCTCTGATGACCCAGGAGACCAGAATTTGAGCATCTGCATACTTCTAAATCCTTTTGCTGATAGTACATTTCACAGAGAGTGAAGCAAATATGAACATGAAGGAAATATTAAAAAAAATAAAATTAAAAGCATACTTTGGCAATCCTGGAGCTTGATATCATATTTATAATCGATGCTCGTCTGATCAGTTCTTGCAAGAGGAATATCTTCATAGTGCGGTGACGAAATGCTTGAAAAATCAACAGTGGTAAATGGCTTTATGTCAAAGGAATGTGTATGATCATCCATCGCAGACAGATCCACTGGACTAATTCCAAAATTAATGGGCCAAAACGGCATTTCTGTGTCAACCATTGTAATACCTGAAAACAAAAAAAGAAACAGACATTTTAAAAGAAGCCAGTTATCTCTAGTAACGAGTTCAGGCGCGAGCTGAGGTCCATTTGTCTCATGTCCAAAGAGTTGAGATGTAAACTCGTAATCAAGGGTAGGTTTTAAGGGAATGTTTAGGCTCCATCTATCATTTGGCTCGAGTTTGTCAGCATATCAGGCTGTACAGTAACATTGCCTGGATAACACTGTGCAGGTAACCCCGCTCTGAGGGTCCTCTAAGGAAGATTCTGATGTCTCAAGCCGTAAGAGCAAATGGGATTTGCTGGCGCCCAGGGCTCAGGCAAACCTTAGAACAGAATCGTGGCTGCCTTCAGTGTGCTGCCAGCCCCCGCTGATCTGATCTGTACTTCAGAACGCAGCAGAGACAACTAGTGGGCTCCCAGAACAAGGGTTACGTGAATGATTGGCGAAAATACATGTGGGAAAAATAGCCATCTAATTATGAATGGCCAGATGAAATCCAATTGTGTTTTGATAATATACTTTATAGAATGTTTACGTGCTTTAGTAAGCATGCAAGTCATTAAAAATAAACAACAATGAAACAATGATGCGAAATTAAAGCAGCATAACTGGAAAAAAAGTAGCAAATTTTTTTTTTAACAGATAACACTGACTTTAATTGCATTTCTCAATAGCACACATACAAACAGAACTAAAAGTCTTCCACAATTAATTTGTAAGTTTTGCAAATTCTAATCATCATTCTTCCCAAGTGCTTGAAAATCTTAAAGATTTTTATTTTATGAAAAAAAAAAGCAGTTGGTATTGAATAGTGTTTTTTTCCTCCAAATAACTCAATACTCGAGTATGTAAAAAGTTTTATCCCAGAGTCTTAAACCCAGGGCTCAAGGAAATTTAATTTTTGACTTTCCATGTGCCATATGTATTTACTTTGATCTTGAAAGTAGTAAACAAATAAAAAGCTTCAATCTGCAAAACTCTTCAGCAAATTCAGTGAATTTCGATTGAGATATAAAATGTTTTTCTGAGTCCTCTTCTGACAGCTGAACCAAGATCCTTGATTTAGACATATTTCAACTATGAAAAAGTCTGTAACAGCAAGTGTAAAACACTCACTGTTTTATAACTGGGGTCTGTCTTTTATTTTCCATGATTTATAAAAAGAACATTCTAATCTAAAAATAGATGTTATGGAACTAAAATAACTTGGTCACTTCGGCTGTTTAATTTGGACTTTAGACCCAATTGAGTAAGTAGCCTTTAAACTCTAGATAACAGGAACTTTGATTTGATCTGTTTTGAATCAAAACGACGCTGTCACACTGTGAAAGCTCGTGTTGCAAGATGAATATAATGGAACAGACCTGCTCTAGGATTTTGACATCGTCCTTTGTTCTGACAGGCCTATAAGTGAAACAGGGACTCTCCTCCCCATCAGCTCTGCACAAGTGCTAAGGCAGTAACGGCTAGAAACAGTTACCGTTCTCTTAACCTTTCCTCAGCAAATCTTTGTCATCCTTCCACCACAGCACAACCCTTTAGTTCTGCCTTGGACATTGACAAGAAAGGTTGTAAGATTTTTTTCTTATTCTTAAATTTCAGATAAGAAATTCTCACTGTAGTGAGAACAAAAGAAATGCTACGATATCCCACGCTGCACAATGTATGTGTTGCCCCTAGTAAAGCAAAAGGGCAACCTATAGCCCCTTCATACTGCTGCTCCTGTTACTACAGGACTGCTGAAGCGCATCGCGCAAAGCAAACAGTGTTTGAGGGTGAACTCTTGGCAAGGTTAGCCTAACAGTCAGCCAGCCGCTGCCTTCCCAGCGCCTTCTGCCATTGGACGGGATGTACAGTCTCACGTTATCCTTTAAAAAAGTAAAATCTGCCTCAAGTAAAAACCAGAATTTCTAAGAGCCACAAGTGAAAATTCTCTGGTGACAGCACATTAGAGGCTGGCACAGTAGCTTGCTGTTATATAGTACCTTCCAAATAGTCCATTTTTCTGTAAGCGTGAAGTGCAAATCCCTGGCCATCAACATTGGGAACTGCCTTCCTTAAACAGATTTCCAAATAAAGCAATAAAATGGAGTAGACTCACTCCTTCTTAAGAGGCCATTTCTGTAATTAACCAGACACATCTTAAAAAAAATAAAATAAAATCAACAGACATATAAAATTTTAACATTGGCTTACATTCCTTTAAGCCCTGAGAGTTATGTCCACTTTGTACCTGGAGGGCTGGCTAAAGGGTGAAGGAGGAGGATGCCCACAGGAATGGTCCCAGTTATAGCCCAAGTTCATCCTGGGGAGTCCACAGGACTCAATAGGTGTGGGGGCACTTGTGTGGCTACTGTGTGGCCCAGAAACAAGTGCAGGTGACTGTGTCACCAGTGGGCAGGAGGACCCGTAATGACAGCTGCCCTGCACTAGAGCAGCAGCCGAAGAGGCTCGAATACATGCTTCGGGGCAAGCACAAGCTAAGGCACTCACTGAATAGAGATATATTTAAAAATAGGAGAGCAGTGGCAATTGATTATTACACACAAAGCAGATGTTAAAACTAAACAGTTCATAAAAATCTTCTCACAATCTTAAGGCATTATCACTTTGTATTTTCAATTTAAAAGACTTCAGTTTGCAAACCACTGTGAGCTAAACAGCAAATTAAAGCTAGTCTATATTTCACTTTATAACACAGCAAACGGCTGTGATGTTTTGGAGAATTTGGTTATGTATAATGTGATTAATTCTATGAAACTCCCGAGTCATTATAACACTGCGTGTATGAAATTCACCCAGCACAGATATACTCCAGCTCAGAAAGACTTGAATGAGTGTGTAAGTCCAGAGGTCTGGCTTGCAAGGCACAACCTCCAAAAGCTGAAAGCATATAGCAATTCCGTCGCAGCAATTTGCTCTTCTCGCAGTCAGCACGGCTAACTCGTTTCAGCACAGTCTACCAATAATGCCAGAGTCGTTTCATGGCAAAGGTATTGCCAGCCTAGAACTGTTTGGTTTAGATTTTTATTAAGTGTTAGAAGATGCAAAATAAAAATAAATAATAAATAAAAAGTAATTTTATTCTAACAACCACTTAATATGAGAGACTGTGTTCCATGCATGCTGCTTTTTTCTTACTAATTGTTTTGGGTTTTTTTCCTGTGCATCTGTTCACATCATACACACACACATTCTGTATGCTGGGAATAGAGGAAATAAAACCGCCAAGATTACACTAAAGAAACAAACCAGGGAATTGTGGGTACACCTATCAGCTACTGCAGGTCACAAAGTCATTCCATTTTATGCTACTCATATTTCTGCTCTAAGACAATAAAATCCAGAATCAGCAGCCATTTACAATTCTTTGAGCAAGAGCCTATAAACTCCACCCCTTGCAGAGGTTAACATCCCATGACTAGCAATACCAGTTCTTCTCAACTGCAGGCAACTAAAAAGGCATTGCTAAATCCTTCCACTATAACATTTGTCTACTTTTAGTTTCAAAAAATCGTCATGTTGTCTATATTATAATTGCATCTAACATGTCCACAAAGGTACCTGGCAATGATACTATATGCATACAGTCACACAGAAGTGTGAAAAACTGAAGTCTTCTGTTAAAGTATAAGGTCCTGATGTGGTAAAATGCCTTAAGGTAGGATTTACTCACCACAAAAGAAAGGTTTGCATGTACATATTAAACTGCTTTCCTTCCGCTGAAAACAGTTAGCTTCGGCTATATTGTAAATCTAAATTGACAAGGCCTTAGCTCGGTACAATTTACATGGATTTAATTTCCACTGCCAGTCTAGCCTGAGCCTGGGAGGGCTCCAGAAGACAGACCATTTCATCTAACCACAGCTGAAACCGTCTCGCTTCTCAGGCCTCGGAGCTGAGGACGCTGCATCTCTTCTAAGGGCTGCAACCTTCTCCCACAACAGCACCACAAGACGTTTATATGCGCGTTTCTCTACGTGGGGAGAAATGGAGAACCTGTGGCTTCTACTTAATCTTGGCTTTCCTCATTGCTGTAGAAAATGAAGCAATTTCTGTGCTTTTCTGGCTGTAAGGACTGTATTTCTGCTACTTACTATGACGTCTGTGCAAAAAGGTGGTAAAGGATTATTTTCTTACTATATTTCATGACAACAAAAGGACTAAAATATTTGACTTTCTCTCATCATGCACAGATTTCTGATTTGTTTGGTTAAAAAAAAACCCCAGCAGCAATGTGTTCTGGTATACAGATATGCCAATCAATAGCTGTTTTTCAAAGATGCCAGTAAATTCCAAGTTGCTAAAGGAATCTCGAAGATGTCAGTGTAATAGATTCTGTATTCTAAGAATACCTAAGGTCAAAACAATCACAAGACAGCTGTTTTGTGCTTCCCTTCTCTATTTCTGGATATTTCTGCATATAATAGCATTGCTTTACACAACAAAATAGCTAGGCATTAGTGATCCCACATTAATATTATCATAAACATTTCTGAATTATGGGAATTTTCAGGTTTTCTTAGGTTTTGGATATAAAAATCAAAGCATTTCACTACAGTTTTAAAGTTTGAATCTTCACATATGACTGCTAAGTCTTAGTCAAATGATGGATATCCTGTTCAATTTAATAAAATCTGCTATTACACTTGAAACAAAACAATTTTTACTGCTCAGTTTCAATTTATATTATAAAGACTAAAATGAAGAAAAGCTTTTATGTGCTAGTTTTAGTCTTGCAATATTGAAGGCTAAAATGTGAAAGCTGTTCCTCTGTTTAATAGTTTACAAATATTTCTATTTGGCATGTAACTATACTTGATTTATGCTGTGTATTTTGTCTTTGCTCCTCCTCATAAAAGATGAATGCCAACATTTCCCTCTCCAGAAGAATATTTAATTGCAGTCTTCTCATGGCTTTTTACATAAAAAACTCCACCACCAAAACATCCAAAGCATAAGTCCAATCAACAGACTACTCTAGGATTCTTTCATAAAAATCACACATGCTCCTAAGGGATCCAGGTAATAAAAACATAACTAACATTGGCTAAAAAGATTTGCATTTGCAAAAAATCATTCTCGGACAGCAAAAGACTATGCAGAATAGTAGCAGAATACGCTTTAACATTGAACCATTAAAAGACCAGAAGCAAGAGAATGTTGTTGAGATAACATTAAACACTGAGATATGAAACTAGTTGTTATAACTCCCTTTTCTTGCGTTCAGTCTCCTGTAGCCAACTGCTATCTATCCATTGCCTACAAGGAAGTAAACGAAGGCACTTAAACTCATCTGCTGCACTTCTGTATGACAGCCAGAGCGACTGCTCACCATAAATTAATCTAGTACTGATTGCGGGAACTAGCGTATCATTAAGTTACTTCATTCAGTAGCAATTCCAAACTGAATTGATTTGCAGTTCCTAAGAAAGTTATTCAATGCATTTTTTATATTAGGAAAACATAAAATATCACATAAGAGATTACCATGGTATGAAAAACATCTTGGATCACAAGCTACTCTTTACCATAAACACTACCTGTGCTCAGTTAACCTGAAAGGCCTGTTGCACTACATTCTGGACACGCTCTTTCCAGACAAAACTACCAAAATATGACCCTAGAGGTATTTAATGAAGCAACCAGAATATCTTCTCCTCATACAAGTTACAGAAAATCAGAAGGAAAAAAAATAGTTAAAGACTCTCAGCTTTGAAACATTACTAAAATCAAGACAATGGTGTGATTTTACTATATGGCCTTATGTAAATATGGACAAATATACACATGATGTAAATATTGGTTTGTTGGTGGGTTTTTTTGTTTTTTTTAATTAAAACTTTTTTCATGGAATAGTTTGAATTTCACCTCATGGACAAATGCGTTAGTTTGTCAAGTATAATCATAAGCAAGTGCTGCAGAACCTAATGAGACTTTTGTGAATTTATTTAATTAAAGCAGGCTCAGATCATGTCTGAAATAATGTCATATATAAGTTGTTTAAGATCATACAACCCTTCCTAGCTTTTAAGAAAAAATTTAGAGATGGTGAAAGGTCAGCTTGATATCCTCAAATATTTAAGATGAACAACTTAAGATGAACAATAAAACATTTTCGGTGGGCCTTGCAACAATACCTCTACCCTAAATGACAGAACCACATCCACTGAATTAAAGACTTTCACTGATCTTTTGGAAGAGAATGCCACAAAAGGACTATAGGAAGAGAAAGGACAACCTTGTGATAAAGCAATTGCGCCCCACTTTCAATAACTCCTTTCATTGCCTCTGACACAGAAATTCTGTGTGGCAATGGAGAAGTAGTTCTAGCCAACGTTTTCATCAGTGCTGTTTTCAGATCCTGAATGTGAGGCATAGGGCCCGCTGATACACTGTGTTTAGAGAGTGATTAACTGTGACTCTGGAAGGTGCAGACCGTCATCGCTTCTAGTACAACTTGGAAAAATGGGATCACTTTGTCCTATTCATTGTGCTTCTGGATGTTTAGAGAAAATTGCCTCATACTACCGCATTTACTTTTCCCTGGAGTAAAAGAGAAAAGATGCTACTATTTAGACTTTTGTCTCAGTTCTCCCCTTGTTCAGTGAAAGAATATTATATTTTTTCCCCCTATTCTCTGTGTTATCATTAAAATAGCAATCTTCAGCATACTTCAGGGATTCTACACATATTCCCGATTATGTATGTACAATGAGGCCTTAAGCTTAGTTTACACTCTTCAGTCATGAAAATTATTTTTCATTCATAGTATCTGACATTTTAACAGATTTTGTCTCATAGACAACATTTACCAAATAAAGGTAATTTGGTTTTGGATAAATCAGAGCATGTGTATTATTTTTTTTTTTCTATGTTGCAAACAATGACTCAAAGCTCTTGGACATAGTCCATTTAATACATGAAAACAACTACTGTGTGGTCTGCAGGTTCTTAACTCTCCCAACCACTCCGTAAGGAAGGACCCCTACTACGTTGTGTTCTGTTGCTGCAGAATCAGCAGAGGGAGCACAACATAACTAAAAAAACCTCTCTTTCCAAGAACTCTGCTGACACAATCAGTGATGCTCTTAAACAAACAAACAAGCAAAAAAGTACATAAAACGAGCCTTGTTGGCTGATACCCCTGACTCGGTGTTTGACAGAAATCACAAAGGCTTTTTTTGCCAAACTCAGTAAGCGTCACACTGCAGCAAGAAAAACAAAGTAACGGCAAAAATCTATACAGACTTGCTTTAAAAATCTGATTCTAGAGTTTTGTATTGTTATGTTAGTGTTACCAAGAAGCAGAGAAAAAAGGGATTTCTTTCTATCCATGGGCATATTTAAAACATTGGTATAATTCAGGGCAGAAGTTGTGTGATGACTGAACAGCAATATATTGGTAGGACTTAAAACAGTTATCCAAAGCAGCGTTTTCCGAAGCAAATTACACAGCAGAAAGCACCATGATTGTAGGAAAAGGACCCAGGCTTACTTAGGCAACTGACAGAATAAGTATTGACAAATTATTGTGTTATAAATTCAAACTGTTTTTGAAAACTCAGTGTTGCCTTACAGCATTCCTACCCTAGAAGTGGGCATTGTAGCAGAAACCAAGGTACCACTGCAGGCACCTTGGAGTCAAGAACACTCCTACTTGTCCCACTGTCTCTGCAGACCTCCTATTTTTCAAGTATGAATTTATCAAAAATATTTACAGGAATGAAAAATTGAGGTCACTACAGAATGAAAGAACAAAACTTTTACGGATTAGTTTCAGTTAGAGAACTCTAATCTAAAGCTCCCCACTCCCCTTAATGCACCTGCAGTGACAAAGAAAATACCTGTTGCCCACCAGCAAGTGCTGAGTGCCAAAAGCAGCTCCACGATAACACGTGACTTTTAGTGAAGTAGTAAGTTCAGGGATGATTCAGAGCACTGCTGTCAGCATCAGCCCTGACTCTGAGCACACCACCAAGACAATGGATGACATTTTCTTCTCTGTTCCTCAGATCCAACCCTCAAGCCCTCTAAACATGCCCCAAAATGAACACCTCCATGAGGAAAGATACCTGACAATACCAAAAAGATGCAACGTAGACAAGATATTTTTGAAACAATAGGAATAAGCATTCCAGGTAAAAACAAGCCTAGTGGTTTTAGCCAAAATGATTTTGTTCCGTCTTTAAGCAAAGGAGGGAGGACGTATCCCCACCGTGGCAGGGTGCAGCCAACAAGCACATCTCAGGGTTAATCGCTGCATGGGAGGGGTACGAGCTTATGAAAGTCTCCTTTTAGAGGCTGCTCTACTAACCTGCAGAACCAGCACAGGACCAAAATTCTGATAACAACAACAACAAAAAAGCAATAAGCTGTGGCTGAGTGGAATGTTAAGGGTGTGACAGATACTGCCAGCAACCCCTAGAAACACTGCCACCAGATGCACGTTTGTGTCACATCTCCGCAATGCAAACCGCGGAGGAGTGCTGAGGAGTGGATGGCTGAAGAACCGAGCTGAGAAATCCAAGTGATGCTCTGGGCAAGGGCTGCAGAGAACAGCAGCACCAAGATCCTTCAACAAATCAAATAAAAAATCAACCCATTCATCCTCTCAGCAAGGCTGCACAGTAAAACATCAGAAGAAACTTGAGAAACGATGTAAATCCAAACACTTGAAAAGGCCAAAAGCAAGGAACTCATAAATCAGTAGGAAGTGTATTTTATTCCTATAACTGAATTATAACTACAAGCTGTGATCACTAAAAGCACAGTAATAAAATTTACTACAGTGTTTAGGACGTAGCTGCTAACAGAAAAAGAAAAAAGAAGCCCATACAGGGAATAATAGAGCTATTTAACTTAAAATATATTTTCTATTCCTTGCCTATGGGGTTCACACAAAACGGTAAATGGCCTGGGTTCTTATTCAAAATATCAGCATTTTATACCCTTGCAGCAGCATAAACTGTTGTAAATATAAATGTAAATATAAATGAGAAACAATCTCAAAAATGCCCCAGGCTACCCAGAAATGCTACAAATTCTACCATCCTATTTTAATTACTTAAAGTAGGTTTACTGCATTCTGATACTGGATAGATATTAATGAAATTTTATTTCAGGATATAAAAGTAATCAGTTGTAAGGCTGTGCTCAAATAATAGCTTAAATAGGAACTGAGAATATTGGACAATGAAAGACAGCTGTATAAGAAATAGTGATTTATTTATCAGAAAAATGTCACAGACAGAGTGAAAGTTCAGATTGAAGAGGAACGGCACTTCAAAATCACAGAGAACATAACTGCAATATTCTGGAAATGACTCGGAGTTGGGCTCCCAGTGGTAAAAGACAGACTGCGATAGAAATGAAAGTGTTCTGCTACTGTCCCCAAACTGGCAGAACACTGAGCTGCCGAGATAATCTCTGGCCTCTTCATTCACATTCAAAGTTTGTGGGAAAGGACCCTCAAATGGTTCCTAGAAATACTTGAGCAGAAAAACGGCAGTTTTCTAGTTACAGGCAGCTGCAATCTGTGCTTTGTGAGGTGCCATATATTGAAACTGAAATCAATCCTGATGAAAGACTTATCTTCCAATGCTTTTTTTTTCCAAAATGTCTTAAAAATAGCTCCCGATCTTCAAAATAGAAATTAGTATTTCATTCCATTTAACAACAACAACAAAAATCTGAAAAATAAGGTATCATCTGATTGGTGATATAAAAATCAGAATAAACGTCTACAGAATTCTAATGGGCAAAGATACTTACAATATTCACAATATGCCTACTTGCATTAGTAGAGCTCAAATTGGGATCATTTTCGTTTCAAGGGATTTGGGGAAGCCAGAAACAAACAACACGTCTCTAACTTGCACTGGCAACATTGTAAAACTATCTCATGATATAAAATGTAGGCGTTACTCTCTATGAATCACTGGGATTTTAAAAAGTATACTGATAGATAGGCAATGAATCACGTTCAATTTTGTAATCAGACAAAGCTGGCGTCTTGAGAGAGACCTTTGCCCCCTTTGGCAAAGTGGAATAACCAAGTGTGCCAAGCTACTAAGGAGTAGGCCTTCGCTGGTCATGCAAGACTGAAGGAAGTCACTGATGTTAAAATATACAAAACCACGCTGTGTTGTGTACAAGATAGCAAAGCTTTATCAACTAGAAAGTCACAATACAATTCAATTGAGAAAGCGTTCACATTCTTAGAGCTGTGCTTGGCTCCAAGACTCAATGTACCTCTCATAACCGGCATTTGTTTATTCTGGGCAGACTTCGTATTACTCAGATCTAGCGAAAGTTTTACTAACTACAGGAAAT
Source organism: Rhinoptilus africanus (assembly GCA_013400135.1). NCBI lineage: Eukaryota > Metazoa > Chordata > Aves > Charadriiformes > Glareolidae > Rhinoptilus > Rhinoptilus africanus. The sequence continues at coordinate 9,461 of VXBO01010730.1, read as the reverse complement.
TCATAGAATTCAAAAACTTCATATTTGTGTAACTTAACCAACACTATTTTGTAATTTTTTTTTTTGCCACTGACTCAATATGAGAGAACAATCTGCTTCCAGATACTTTGAAATTGCTGTGCTAAATAAGGTGACTAAGGCAGTGTTCCAGAAATCTCTCCATATATTCCAAAGATGTACAATAAGATAATATAATGTTTAATTCATTTAAAAATAAAATGTTGCATCATATAATAGATACAAACTCTTTTTATTAACAGTTACAAAAATAAAAATTACTAAGGAATTAAGAACCCATTTCATTCTCTAAGTTTCCAGTCAGATGTATAAGTGCAGTACATGCCACTAGAAGGATTTTAAGAGAAAATTCCACATTCAGAAGTTTCATATGCAGACTTATGCATAACTTGTGACTGTGCTTTCAGATGTCAAACTTGTTCTGAAGTCAACAGAAAGTTTTATAGCTTCAATAGAAATTTGGTATTTAGGCCACAGTTAAACAAAGCTGTTATTTATATGCTTTATTTTTAATATTGTATTATTGCTAGTGGCATTTAAACACCTGCTTAAAGTTAAGCACTTTTAAAAGCTCAGTTCCTGGCTAAGGAAGGACTTCTTTTGCTAGGATATATTATTACATTACATATTGAGCACATGTATACACACAAATAAATCAATGTATGTGGTAATACAGATCCATAAGAAATAAGATTCTCATAAAATGCTATACTTTCTATATAAAATTGCTGTTTCTCACTAACCACAGCGACAATGCTGTGCCCAGAGTTAATAAAATAAACCCACAGCTCCCATGAAACACTAGTTGCAATGTTTAGCCAGATGCCTACTGTACGTTTAAATAGAGAACTGCACTGTCCCAAAGTATTGGAGCAGAAATGCTATCATCTAGTGAATTTAGACTCTGCTCACACATGATTCATTACAGGAAAATTTGCAAATTTCTCTGTGGCTCCACAAGCCTTTGTGAGATTATCAAAGATTTAAGCATGTAGTATGGCAAAATATACAGGAAGAGATGCGTAAGCACTGCAGCTATTTACAAGACAATCTTATGCTCCATTGTTTATTTAGTTTCGTTAGGTCATTATCACTGTGTCTTTTAATGTATTTTAATATACTAATCATGGACTCTATTCTTTAAAAGGTGCTTAGTCAATAGTTGTCAACTAAGCACAATTTAGCACGAAATTTTAGAGTAGATGTGCTCCATTATGGTATTCAAATCTGAATACAAAGTTTGTATTTTTTTTGAAACATTAATAACTTTACTAGTAAACATTGCACATTATGTGCACAATATCCAGTTAATTTTTTTATTCTAAGACATCTCAGGCACAATACATTTTATACTAACACTGAGGAATTTCTATAATATTAATACTCAAATAACCACATAAAGCTTTCTCAATCCACTTAGTAGCAGTAGAGAATTTATTCAGATCTTTTTATGGATGCATAATACTGTTGGTAAGAAGCATGGGATTTTTTTCTTTCCTCAGACTCCGTCATGTCAGTGCTTTTTAATGTTCACAAGACAGGCAACTTAAGTGTTGTTTCCAAGAGATGAGCTAATAAGGCATACAACTCTAATGGGGTAAAATATACTCATTAATATCCTAAATGCAGTTCCCTGCCATGGCAGGATACTGGATACTCCCACAGGAAGAGGAGGAGGAGGAACAAATGCAACATGAGTTTAAACTCATTCCTTGAATTAAATCCCACTTTTAAAGTTTTTCCTGGCAGTCAAATATGTTGCAAATTATCCATAAAAATGCTTCTCTCATATCAGGATGGGTCGTTTTCATCACAAAGCTATCATCTTCTAAAATACTAAAAATGTAAAATGTATTTTAATACGGTAAGACTACATGTAGGGCCCATATAATTTGATGGAGCACTATTTTCTATTATCGCTTTTTAACCTGTTGAACAACCACTAAGCCCTTAAAGCTAAAAAGCACCATGTCGCAAATTTCATTCATTAATGTAAACATGCTTAGCACTATTTGTGTATTAAATACAGAAAATATCTCAGCATGACAGGGAACACACTTTCCTGCCTATGATTTTTCTTACATATAATTATGTATAATTTCTGGTATACGCCAAGTATAAGATAGTACTCTCTGTATATGTGCATGTACAGCCACTCCGTGATGTCAAGCTAGTTCAAACACATCAGACTTTGAGAAAGCAGAGAAATAGTACAAGAGAGGGTTTAACATTTAGCATTCTTCTCTTCTAGATGCCCCCCAAATTAATCTATCAGAGAAATATGTGCAGATTTTGTGTGGAATACAGCTAGTTACATATTGCTGTTGAAACTCTTCTATCAGACATATCTAAGCTTGGAAGGGTAGTCCCAGCGATACACGCACCACTTCAAAGCGCAACATTGCCCAACACAGAGCTGAAGGACCCTGCTCTGCTCCATCGTAATTGTTGCCACACTGCTCTGACAAGATAAACAGCAGGCAAAAGGAAACTAGGTACCCCACTTGGATTATATATAACAGCAGGCTTTGTACCAGCCTACAGTAAGAGGACTCCACGAAAATAATTTAAAAATAAAGACACATGAACTTCTGTACACCTATGATCTATTGCACAAATGTATCTCTCTCAACTTTTAAATTAGCCAAAAAAAAAAAATCAACCTCCTCAACTGTAGGAACTAAGAAGCATATAACCTGCTCCGCCACTTTTCAGCAATACAGCAATCTCTTGTCATCTGACTACTGTACTTTTGACCCTCCAAAATATTCCCAACTAAAATATGTTGACATGTTTTTACATGTGATTCAATAATTATTGTTCTCAATAGTGTAGGATACTTATCACATATTTAGATCAATGTTCTTTGCATCTCATGTTCTCCATCTCTCTAAATATTAATTTTTCCAGAGAGCTTTAAAACTACTCCATCAAGGTGACTTCAGGCTGCCTACACAAGGAGTGTAGAACCAGGTCAGAAGCAGGGTAAGCTTGATTTTGTAACCGAAATTGCAACATTGTGCAACACAGTCAGAAGTATTTAATGAACATCAGTAAATTAATTATGAATTGTACTCCAAATTTAAGTTAACCTGAACAGTTTCCCTTCTGAACCTTCTATTGGGCTACAGGACAAGCGCATCAAGAAAATCTTCCCCACTCCTGTTTTTTTTGGGTCAGTGTAAAATTCAACATAATACAATATTCCAGAAGAAAAAAATAGGTGAAAACTTGCTGAAGGAACTTTAGCACTGAAAACTGGCTATCTTAAGAGCTAGATATAAAATATTAATTTTAAAGCCTGCCTATGACTAAATAACAGCAATATGAGAAAAAGAATACTAAACTATCAGCTACAACTCTATTATATCATTTCCATTCCTACCATCTAATACTAATAAATCAAACTCCCTTTACCACTCAAAAAGAAAATATTGTAACACATGCATTCAGATAATGGATGTTAAAGGTAACAGTATATAATAATTACAAAAAAAAGGTACCCACTCAGTTGTTTAAGCGTTCTGTCACCCATCCCTCAGTATTTTTCTGAGAAAAGGCCTCCCATCACAAATTTTTCTGAGAACCTGACACCAGCCTCTAGAGTGGCACAGAATTTGATGGAGATATTTAAATCTTTTCCAAATGTACTTTTCAAGGGAAAAAAACCCCCAAGATATCCTTCTCTTAAAGATATAGAAGTAACGTTAAAAATAAGATGGGTAAGTGCTGTGTAAACCTGAACAAAAAGATGAATACTCTCCCTGCAGCCCTTTGATAAGAAAAAGTGGACAAAATATTTGTGGGGAAAGAACATGATTTCATCATTTATTTCCTTTCAAAATCATTAACACACTTTGAAAAGAACTTAAATATAACCTGGATAATGATACATTAATGCAAAATTTTACCAAGTCCTGAATTTGCTATTAATGCATAAACTTACTGTATTTTCTACTAAAAGATGTGGCAAGGCTTGGATTATAAACGTGGATAAAAACCAAACAGAAAGAATTTCCTTCACCTTACTTTCTGTTGGGTTATTCTTCCTCTATTTTATTAATACCCTAAGAATATGTCTACTATGACTTGGCTCTACTTCTGTCAGATTTTCTATTTTGAAGTAAAAGTTTTTTCTATGCGTCCATTGAAACTGCCTTGCTTTCCCCATGAAGGAATAAACAGTTTTACCTGCCAAGGTATGGAAAATTATTTCACACAACTCATTTGTCCCTTCATGTGAAGTGTATGTCACTCCTGCATTTCATCCAGAAAGCAAGGTATATTTATATTAATGTTTGAGCAAACATATGTGCCTGGCAATTTAGCAGTTCCGTGTCTTTTGCTACTGTTCTTCGCTTCTGCAATAAACTGACATTTTAAAAAATGAGTTTGATGTTATTCCTCAGTTACTAATCTTGGTGATCTTTAACCCACAGTGTCCACGCATAGCATGTCTTACTCTTGTCACACACTTGGACACTCAAAGTCAGCAGCTTTGGTCTGCAGAGTGACTGTATAACTGTACAAATCATTCTATTAAAAGAAGATGGAAACTGCTGTTGCTATTTTTGGCAATAAATTTTCAAGAGTTAAAATGACATCATTTTAGGACACCAAACAGAAAGTAGAGTATTTACAGCTAAGAACAATTTACTGTTAGGAAAAAGTTATTAATGTATACTTTCAGAATTTTATATTTAACAACAAATGCTAAACAAATGCTTTGATAACTAATGCTAAACAGTGATTTTTGTCAATTTCTTTGTTTTCAGCTGTAAAGAATCTGCCAATGCTTGCTTAAATCAGTAAAGACTGACTGCACTTGGTATTCTGCACATAAATATTGTGAAGAGCATGAAGTGTCTATTAGCTCTGAGCTAGAAAATCTCTGCGTGCCCCAGTCCCCTATGTTTCTACTGATTTCAGATTCTGTGAAGCTCTGTACAGGAGACTGACAATTGCCTAGAGAGAGATCCCAGTTCATGTAAATTTGCCTGTTTTCTTTAAATATATGAACTGCCATTCCATTTCTACCTTTGACAGCACTTGGTAGTTTCATTTGAGGAGAAAAGTGTACAATCATGTTCTAACACTGTGTCAGTAAGATTAATAATTATAGGGTTATGCAACATTAACAATAGTGGTACAAGCAACGCAGCTATGTTAAATTTTAACAGCATTAAAAAAGAGGGGAAGAAAGAGATTGAGAAAATTTCAGTTCCCTTCTCTGTCATGTGTTCTTGTCATCATCTTGTTTTTTCTAAATTTAAAATACTTAAAGAATTTCTTCTGCAAGTAATCTAAGAGGACAGCTAACAGCAAATCTCTCAGTTTCGTGTCATGATAAATAGATGTACACACCACAATTCTAGGCAAAACCATATATTTAAATACTTACAACTAACTTCTTGCATGTTTTTCTAGAACATTTACTGAGTATGTCAGTATGCTGAAAAACACCATATTAATTAACTTTCTGGAAAGTGTTATTTTGAATAATTACATACAACTATATTTCTTTAATCTAAATATGCATGTCATTTTCACATACAAACCACAAATTCTACACTGGAATTTTGCCCGTATACTCTGGGATATTTGATAACTTAATTGTTTTATTTTTAAATCAGCCATTCATCTTTAAAATTTGGACAGAATACCAATAGTTAACCTTGCAATAATTTATATTGTCATACCCCGTTATTCTTTTAAGGATATTCTTTTTCTAGACAAGCAGGTTTAGTGTGAGGAACTAAAAGTTATTACTGTGACTTTTTATAACCCCTCCAGCAGGCTTGTGAACAGCTAAATATTGTGTGGCTCTGATATATACTGAGTATTAGTCACTGTGACTTTTTACTGTTCTAATTATTTTTGTAATTGCTAAACAAAAATCATTTGCAAATGCTGAATTTGAAGCATGATCACAAGACAGATGGTCAATATCTTCAAAGACTCAGTTGTATTTAAAAGGAATCATATTAAAATACTATTGAGATTATCACAAAAAATAAATTCTTAAGGCCATCTGGATCACATCCAGCGCAGTGTACTGTAATAGAGAGATGATTATCAGGGTAAGCCCCTTCTTGCATTCACGCTGCATGCAAAGCTCCCACTGACTCTAATCCAAAAGATCAGAAGGGGTCTTTGATAGCAGACTGCTTCCCACACCCTATGCTTCCTGTCCTTTATGTAACAAGGTGTCAACATCTGTTTTAAACCTTATTACTATACCCTCTACAACAAAAGAAATAATTTTGCAGCAGCTTAGGTGACCCTTCGCCTACAGCG